>CM053786.1:898993414-899518414 GCA_028749045.1 Cupressus sempervirens
TTTTTCAAATAATCTACTCTGTGCAATATCTTTCCATGTAGAATAATTGCGTGAAGTTAGAGGAGGACATTTAAAACCCATGATGCAAAAATGAAAAGAGAAAAATAGAGAGACACAAAAACACAGTACACACCCCCCCCCTTTTTACTCAATCAAAAGACCCTCGCGAAAAAGATGTTGTTGGCACTTTATAAGTAGTGCGTTTACAATGGGCCACTTGTCAAAATGAACAAAGTGGACTTTTTGATTTTTCTTTTATAACTGCCTTATGAGGCTAAAATCTATCACTTAAGCACTGTAGCTTAGTTTTACAACAATTTTGAAAAAGAACTAAAGCCTTACAATGCCAAAGAAGGCCTAATTCTGAAAGTGAGAAATTGGTCCACACAACCCTAGAATCTGACTTGAGATCTGGAAAGTAGACAAAAAAATATGCATTTTCAAAAAAAAAAACATGAAAAAGTGACCAGATGTGCCCGTATGGAGCTGTTGAAGTTGCAAAATGTAGGATTATGTAGGTATGTTCACCAAAAAATGCAATTTCTACAAAATTTGTTGGCCAAAACTAGAAAAAAACACCACCACTAGAAAATTCAGGAAATTTTACCCAATTTCAAAAAAATTTGCACCTGAATCAGAGTATGGATGTCCAAGATATGGACTCACAAAGTTAGGCTACCAAACTAAAAAGGAATCTAGAGACGGGTTTGGAGAAAAAACTATTTGTCTAAATTTGACGGTCAAATGGCCATCAAAATAGTTGTAAAATGCCTTGGAATGACAGGAAAATAGCCATCAATTTTAACCTCTGCAAAAGATGACGTTAGCAAAAAATACATGCCCTAGGATGACGTGGCAGCTGACTTAGCTGTCTGTAGTGTATGGAACTGTACACGTTTTAAAATCTAGCTATCTACGTGGGTAACATGGCAATGCCAAGTTTCTTATGTAGCACTTCTACATGTACGATGACGTGTGTCAGGTGACAGCTAGCGCCAAGGTGCACAGTGGGCGGGAGAAAATTAAGGAACCCCACATGTCTTCCCAAAGAGAAAGTGCAGGCCACATGGCAAAAAAAGAAGAGTCCATGTGTCTGCGATGACCATGCCTCACTGAGGTGGATCTAGGTAGGTTCGGTGTACTGGGCCTACATGGCTTTCGTCAGTGGTTTGTCGTGTGTCACCTGCGGATTAGTTTACGTTGTCGTGGGCGTAGAGTTTGACAAAGCTGATAAAATGTTGCAGATGCCAAAAAGAGTGCAACGTTGCCAAAAAATGGGAAAAGGCACCAGAGTATTATTGAACGTAGCTAGGTGGGCTATGGGGATAATCCCAAATGCATTGGATGTGCGTTGTATGCTCTTTATAAATAGAGAAGCTTGCAGGAATCAAAGCAAAGTGGGACGTCCAGGGAGAAAGGTTCCCTTCTACCAGTGATGGATGCCAAAATTTATTTGGCCCTAGCTGGAAATTGTGCAGTACAACCACTACAATGTGTCTCCACTGTGGCAATATGGTACGACTGGTGGGCCAAAAATATTAACCCCGCTAAAATAGAAGGTGCCTACGTCAGATAATTAAACCTTCCAAAAGTTGCAGATCTGGGGTGTCGCTGCCCGGGTCTGCTAAAACAATTTTCTCCAAATTTTCGCAAATAATGTGACAGAAAATAAATAGAGAAATAATAGAATTGCATATTTGAAATAAATTAATTAAATCTGCAAAAAATGACCATACCCATAATGCAAATTGGGCCTCCGAGTTTCGATTTGCAAAAAAAAAATTCCTCACAGTCGACTTTGGCCCAAGGTAGCTGAGTTTATAGTCAATTTTCACCAGTTTAGAATTTTGGATGCAATGGTGAGATCAGATCTGGTGCTAGATGCTCCCAATTTCTACAGCACTCCAGATTCAAGCTGAGGTTATGAAGCAAGTGTGGTCTCAAATGGCTATGTGATGAGAAAGTCTCCAAGTTGCTCTGATACCATGTAAGAATTTTCTTAAGGGAAAATTTCACCCAGGAACTAAGAACTCAAACACAAGCACACAGTACACCAAAGAGAGAGAGAGATTATGATCAGAATGATAATGTATTCAATATGTCATGCAATGTAAAAGTACACTAGGAGTGCTTGTATATAAAGACCTCTGAGATACATCTAGAATGCCTTGTAATCAACACCATGATAAGTCAGACAACCAAGCACATGTCAACTAGATATGGGTTATCCTCCATTAAGCATGAAAGTATGTGTGATGATGTGAGGATAAGCCTACAAGGGTGTGATACGCAAATCGGTGTTGTAGACACCATGTGCTTAAATAGAGTTGTGTACTCCTATGTTGTCTACATGACAACTCAAAAAGGTGCACAAACTCCTAAGTGTCTCACAAATAAAAATAATAAAATAATAAACTAATGCACTAACCTAAGTAAACTTAAGTAAGTGTAATAAGTAAATACTTATTTACACCAATACAAACTTCTCATCAATCCTTACATTTGTGTATTCAATTATTGTCTTAGTTCTATAGTTAAAACATATGTATTCCTTTATTTTCAATGAGTAGCCAAGAAATATAAATTTGTCACTTCTTGAATCAAAATTACCAATATCATCATCTCTCTTAATGTAAAATTTACTTCCAAACATCTTGAAATACATAACTAATGTTGAATGCCCAAACCATAACTCATAAGGTGTCTTGCTCATAACTTCTATAATCTATACTCTATTCAGATTATATACTGTCATATTGACTACTTCTCCCCAAAATGTCTTAGAAACATCATTCTCAAGAAATATTTCTCTTGATGCCTTTGCTACAGATTTATTTATTCTTTCAGCAATTTGATTCTGCTCAGATTTTCTATGTGAAGATAAATGTCTTTTCATTCCATTCTCTACACAAAACATGTTAAACTATCTAGAGGTGAACTCTCCTCCTCTATCAGCTCTTAAAGACATTATCTTAACACCAGATTCATTCTCAACTCTATTCTTAAATATCTTAGACTTCTCTTTAAGAAATGCTACCCACATCATTCTGGTGAAATCATCAACAAAAACCATAAAATATCTTTCACCATAGAATCCTCCTATTCTTGATGGAACACTTAGATTTGTGTGAACAATCTCCAACTTTTCTATGGTAGGGAACTTCTTGATAGGAAATAATAATTTCTTATATTAGCCAAAATACATTCTTTGTAAACAACATTAGTAGGTTTTGTTATCTTAGGCAAGTCTCTAACTGTGTAAATGTGCTACTAACTTTTACAATATTATCAAATTTTATGTGACAAAATTTTCTATGTTGACGTTCATAGAGATGCCTAGGATTTTCATTTTCTTCCCAAAGAGCCTGGTGGCCTTGGCTTTCTTTCTACCCAAAAGCAAGGCATTGCTCTTTGTGCCAAATGTGTTATCTGAGCTCTTTCTGCCAATGAATCTTGGAAGATTCTGTTGCAGCATTTCATTTCTTTAGGCTATCTAGTTCATCGGCCAACATGGAAGGGGATTGGTTTTCAAACCCTTCTTGTGACCATTGAACTTGTTTAGATTTAGGGCACTTTTGTTGCAAAGAGTATTTGGAAAACCTGGGAAACAATTAAGCCACTTCTTTAATGGGCTCTCCATGAACCAACACAATCTCTAGTGGTCATCATTATTTTCTATCCAAGGTGTTCCCCTAGCCAAAGTACATGGGGCTAGTGCTCTAAATTTTTTCAAATGCAGCATAAGAACCCCTAAAGATCTTTCCTCCAAAATTACTATGAGCTTATGATTGTGTAAGGACATGAAAGTGCAATTTTGGCTCACTCATCTAGATCACCAAACCTTTGATATTCTAGTTTCTATGGTTCCTCCCCATATGTTACATAAACTTGGCATTTAGTCTTCTTGTCCTTGGTGGAAAGACTAGAAGTGGTATCTAGCCACTTTGATAACCATCTACAAGCCTAGTCTGGGCTATCAATGGCTAGTTCCTCACCTACCCATGGTCAAAGTTCTCAACCAAAGTTGGCATTTGCATTCTTCTCACCATACTTGGAGTCATAGTTTTCCACTATGTGGAAAACTATTACTGATCCTAAAATTGCACATTTTTCCTGGTGTATTATTTTCTAGGTCTTGCCTTTGGGCCCCCAGTTGTGGTACCTAGGAGTTCCTAACCCCTGTTTCCTTTTATGTGGTCAACCAAAGACATTTTGCACATTTTTTGGTTTTGTTGATAGGCTCAATGTTACTGGCGATGGATCCACGATCTCTTTCACCCCTTCCACCCAGAACCTTTCTGTTGGCATATGGTTGTTCTAGGAGACAACACTCAGATTCCCTTCAAGAACTCCCATATTTGGCATCCTTTTAGATTGGAGATCTTATTTACCATTTGGAAAGATCGCAGTGCTCTTATCTTTGCTAATAATACACTTGACATTAATGTTGCTATGTATGCTAAAGCATGTATCTATAACAATGTCAAATTGTAGATTCAAGTACAAACAAATTAAGTGGCTCTAGAGGTGGCTCACCTATAGGAGCTACTAGCACATTGGGGAAATGCCCCTTGTAGAGTAGCTTGTGTTCTACTAGATTCCACCTTCAACAATCATACCCCTCCTTGCAGTCACCATTGAGGATGTGGTAGCTCTATTCACTACTCACACACACCTCACTCTCAGTAACAACACTCTCCCACTGGTAGTGATTTTGGTTAGCATCGCTCTCCTAGAGGCTTTGGTGGTTGGCACCGCCCCACCTCACCCCTACAGAGGTCTAGTTCAAGGTGGTCCCTGTAATCACCCAAAATTGGCCCCATAATCTCAAATTGCTTAATCATTGCTTCTATTGATCAACTCGAGCAAATTCAAGTAATCATAGAATTTCATCTAGCTCATGCTCCTAAATCATTTATTCATTTCTATAAGATGTTAGACATTTGAATTTATTCAAATGTTAGACATTCTTATTCAAATTCAAATTTGAACCCCTTTTGAAAAATACACATGAATATTCATTTCAAATAAATTAAAATTTTATATTTATCTCCAAAATTGAATTTTATATTCAAAATGGGACCTTTATTCAATTGTGAATATTTTATTAATAGTGGGTTCAAGGAAATGAATATTTTATTCATGGTTGGTTTAAGGAAATGAATATCTTATTCATGGTGGATGGAAATTAATATTTTATTCACAATGGGTGGAGATAAATATTTTATTCATAGTGGGTTCAAGGAAATGAATATTTTATTCAAAGTGGAGTTCATATATTCATTTTATATTCAAAGTGGATTCATAATATATTTTTTAATGAAAGTGTTCTTTTTAATATTCAAAATGCTCACTTTAATATTTTAATATTCAAAGTGCTCATTTTAAAATTAAAAAATGCTCCTCCATTTTGAATTAAATAATGAAAATGGACCCATCCACTCATCTTTGCATGAATCTCCACCCTTGATCATGATTCCCCTAAATTTGATCTCAATCGTTCATTTTTCTTTAAAAAGGAGGCTCTTGCTCTCGTAAGGACATCTAATTTTGGCTAATATTATGTTGTAGGATTGAAGACCGCATTGCTTGTGGAGAACTACTATCTTCTTGTGTCATTCTCTTAGCTTAGATTTACTTAGTTTTAATTCATTTCATATAGCTTAACAAACCTATTCTAAATAGGGTTTTTGTAATCTATCATTCTTGTTTATATCTTGCATATCATTTATAGTTCACTTGCATTGCGTATTTGAATCTTCCATTTCGTGGTGTACCTTGTGATGTATTTGCATGTTTGGTTCATTTGAGAGCCATATTTGCATAACCCACACATCATGGATAGGAAGCTATAGGCCACCATAAAAGTTCTCTAATTCATAGAGTACCTTGAATATAAGGGTCTATAGAAGTGTGACCTACTTTTATGCACACATTTTTGGCGCGAACCGTGGGACTTGAAAGCCTCATTATCTTGTTTTTTTGCAGGTTTGAAGATGCTTCAAAAAGACATCCAATGATCATCATCATTGGAATGAGAATTTTAGAAACCTTTTCCTCTTCTCGGTCTTATTCTTCATCTATTTCGCATCTTATTCCTTCTCATGTTCTAAAATTTAAAACAATTGATCAAAATTCCATTTTTATAATCTTTTTATGACATTTCATAAAAATCATAAAAAGTAGATCAAATCAAGGAATTTTGGTCTGAGATTTTTATTAAAGGTTCTCTACAATAGGGAAAAATCACATGCAAAGTTTCAGATTTTTTTGATTAAAGCTCTATTTTATATATTTTTTAGTAATATTTCATATGTGAACTATTTGTAGATGCAAAACAATGAATTTTATTCTTAAATTTTTATTTAATATTATTTAAAATGGCTTGCAACTACAGTAAAAAATTCAGATTTTTTCGTAGCAACAATGTATTTTTAATGGTTATTTTATTATTTTTAATAAACAAATTCATTTATCATCCAAATCAATGAATTTTGATCTAAATTGTTTTTTGTAGGTTTTGACTGCTGGTAGAAGCTTACAATAAAAATTTCAGAGTTGTTCAATCAAAATTTTTATTTTTAGTAATTTTTTTATTAGTTTCAATAAAAAATCATTTTTCACCCAAATCATGGAATTTTAATATGAAAATTTTATTGGAGATTTGGGATACCTTCAGGAGCTTATTGTAAAAATTTCAGATTTTTATGAACATAAATTAATTTTTTATAATTTTTTTATGATTTTTCATAAAATAAAAATATACAATCCAAATCATGGAAGTCTAATTTGACTATTTTTTTGCAGGTTTGGGATGCTACCAAGAGTCTTTTTATACAAAAATTGGATTTCTACATGTGGTCTACAAAATGTATGATAAAGACTTGAGGAAAAATAAATAAATAAATGTCAAAGACCCTTAAAAATGCGCCTAGCCTTTGCTAGCTTCAAATAAGGTAAGCCTAAACCTTTTTTTTTGGCTTAAATTGTGGCATTCATTTTCAAAATATAGCCTAAATTAAGAGGGTTAATTCAAATTTCAGATTTGGTATTAGGCCTATGCTCTTCACTTTTATGGTGAATTAGTGTGCCAAACATATCAAGTTTGTTATGAGAATTACCTAAGGAATGAACAAACACATAGTCTAATTAAAAGCCTCTTGTCTTCCTTAGATTAAATGTTGTAATTGAACAAAACATGTCTGGTGTGTTTGGGAAACTGAGGTAGTAGGGATATGCTCTCATCCTTTCTAGGTGATTAGATTCCCCAACCTACTCTCAAATTCCATTTTGTTTCTTTTCATAGGTAGATTACATAGCCATAGATAGGCATACCTCCTAATATTTGCCTTAACGAGGATGATGGGAGGGAAATCCTAAAGCTTGCATTCATAATGGAATGCAAGACAATATTGTTCAAAAGATAGCCTTCCTCAAGTAGTCTCGTAAGAGATTACGCAAAACCTCCTTGGCATTGGTGGGAAGCTCTCTTCAAATAGAGGTAAATTTGAACACTATTGGATGACTCACCATTAAATCCTTGTAGTCACCTACCTATTTAGAGCCTTTGCTAGGAAGCCATTTTAATTTCTCTTTTAGGATTGTGGTTGTTAATAATAGACTTTTCTCTTCCATGTCTCTCATGGAACTACTTGTTTAATATTGTTTCTCTCTCAAAACTATTGATGAACTTGATCTTTAAACACTTGAAGTCAAAACATTTGTTTGTATTACTTACTAGGGGGAGTCTTAGCATTTTGATTTCCTTTGCTATGTCTCTAGTTCTTGAACTTGCTTGAAATGGCTATTTGGTCTAGCTTCTCTTGGTCTTTTCCACCTTCTTGGTCTATGCCAGCTAACTAGGACCTTCTTTTAGGCTGAAATGATCACCTTGATCTCTTGACTACACTCTTTCATTGGGATAGTTGTTCACTCGTCCTTACTTATCTATCAATTTTCCTACTTGGCTATTTGGCTTCTTTTCTTACTCTTGACTTGAGTCGCTAGTGTCATAAGTTGCTTGGACACTTTGCTTGACAAGTCACTACTCATTGCTACCTTTACTTGGCAAGTGAACACTCCACCTTTCTAGTTGGACATCATGATATCTTGTGTCACCTTTTTAGCTTCCTTTAGTCTCCTTCATGCTTGATTATCTATCTACCACTATGGAATGCAAATCTTGTGCTATCAAATCTCAACCAAGTCTAGATGATCCTGAGTTGCTTGGGCTCTTTAGGGAATTTCAAAATCTACATGCTCAATCATGTGATTCTCTCTATAAATGCAAGTCATCTTCTTTAAGGTCATCCTCTTCTTCTAGTTCTACATGCTTTACTCTAAGAAATAAATTGTGTTCATCTACTAGATATAAAGACCTTTTTAGAGAGAAAGAAAATGATATCTCCTTAGAGCCTATTCCAAACTTTCATGAAAATCCTATCTTTGACCAAGACAATGATGAAGACATAGATGCATGTTATTCACTTGAGGAAAAACAAAATGATTCTAGACATACTCTTGAGAGGAATTGTAGTCCCTTGGAAGATTCTTATTATAACATCTTACAAATACTCCTTGCGAATGAGCTCCTCATGCTACTTTAGTCTAGCTTCTATGGAAATCCTTTCTTGGATTTTTATTATAAGCATGCTACCTCTAATTTTATTGAGTTGAAACATAGAGTCCAAGATCTTATTGATGATTGGATTGTTGATATCTGTAATGACTCATGTAATGAGGATACTTCCCTTGAGTAAGATCATATTGATGAACCTACATCTAGTAGTGGTTTCATTGATACCTCTTCTTCTTCCAACATTCATGTGTCTCCCAAAGCTTCAAGGCTTTCCAACACACTTCCATCAAACAATGACTGCAATGCTTTCCACACTAGCTATTCCTATCCTCAAGGGTTACCTTTGAAAGAGAACCAAGCTAATATACACTTTGCTACTAAAGTTAAAAATGCTCAACCTTCATGCAACTCTATGCTTTCTTCTCCCACTTCCACTAATTCTTTTCTCTCTCCACATTCTCCCTTGTCCTTAGAAGTGGTTCCATGTCAAGAGGACTCTCCAAAGGATATAGATCAAGATCAACCACTCACTCATATCCTTCAAAACTTCATTCTTCCACCTCCTAAGTATGAAACTAACACTATATTTGAGCTTACTGAAAATTATGAGAAACTTTCCATGCCTATACTATCTAAAGAAACATGTCAAGATCAAAGTATTCTCTCTTATTCTACCTCTCAAAATCCACTTCAAACATATGCTCAAGCTTTAAGCACTCCTATTAAAAAATTTGCTCCTACCATAGCTACTCATAAGTCTATTGATGGTCTTAACCATGTTGCTCACTCTAAAGATGTTGATACCCCTTCTCACTATCCATTTGCATCTCCTAAGACTATCATTGGTCCTTATCCATCTAAGTTAAAGCCTTTAAAACTCCCTTCTTATTGGGGCCTTATGTTCCTCCATCTCCTATCTCTCCTATTTTACCTCAAGATCAACAAAAATACAAATCCTTGAGTCCTTCACTTTAATCTTTACCTTTAAACCATTTGTATCAGCCCTATCCATCCACAAGTCCCAAGTCTTTTGGAAGCAATTTGGATGGTTAACTTAAGAACAAATGCATGAATCCATCTTTAAACATTCACCATGTCTCCTCTAATCGACATGTGAATGCTAAGAAAGAGAATGCAAAAAAAGAACTGTAAAGGTCAACTAGCAAAAAGGCTAAACCAAAGAAAATATGGGTTCCTAAACCCATTGTTGAAAAAATGTGCTTTAAAACATACAATGAAACATCAAAAGCTATATGGATTCCCAAGTCTCTTTTGGAAGACTTGAATATTGAAAATATTTCAAAGTTGACATTCAAGTTTCCAAAGGCTTCCAATCCACCTTCTTCCAAACATCTTTATAAAAAGGTTTCAAAACCTTCCACTCCATCTCCCTCTAAAACTTTTATATCAAAACCTCAAGCTATCTCATCCATATTTCCTCCATCATTCCACTACCTTTCAAGGTGTGTGTAAATGTTAATCTTGCCCACTTTTTCTTCTACCCTTGCACATCCCTTTTAATACCCTATTAACTATCCTTCCATCCCACTTATCTCATCCAAAACTTAAAACCTTATTCTCCATATACCTTTTCTACTATCTCCCTTATCTTACCCTATCAACATCTTTGAGCATACATTTATATGGTCTTGGCTTATCATGACTTATCTTTCCTATAAGAGCACTATCTAACTTGTAAAAGATTGAGTTCTTTCTATAAAAAAAATAAAAATAAATTAAAAAGAAAAATGAAAATGTGCCTTGGTGAAAACCACTTCTTGTGGTACCTTGGTAGCAAAAGTAAAAAGAAATTAATCATCCTATGGTGAAAACTACTTCTTGTGGCACCTTGGATAAGTACCATGATGAAAACTTGGCAAATAGACGCTATGCATAATTCTTCCATAATCCATCCATTCCCTCTTCTTTCTTTGATCTTGACATTTTTGATCTATCCAAGCACATTGGCTATCTTATCTATCACTCACCCTATATTGCTTGTTCACTCATATTTTTCCTATTGCTATCTTATTGCTATCCTATTCACTTCACTCCTATATATATTGATCACTACCTTCTCTTGGCATGTTCACTCTTTGGATTGCTTTCTTTCATGGCATCTCATCATTATGCTCTTGCTATTGGCTTTTATGACTCTATGCTATCTTTCTTATTGTCTTATGCTCATGTTATCTCTTGGTCCTTGCTTCCACTTCTTATCAAAAAAATGCTTCATATGGCTACCTTTACCTAGCTTGGGTACTCTTGAGGATTCAGTCCTCGAGGATTGCTTTCACTCACTTCATACTCCTTGTCTCTCCATCGTTACTTATCCATCAACTTTCTACTCCATCATATCCTATACCTTGCTAGACATTGGGAAAAATTAATGTGATCTTGCTTGAGAGCTATAACCTTCAAGTCATTATTAAAAGTCCAAAAAAAATCTATATATGCTGAAAAAAAGCCAAAAAAATAGAAATTCCTAGTGCTTGTATAGTTTCTTGCTTTCCACATTTTTCTACTTTCATTTGCTACTTCCACTTATGCATACGCTTTCACACTATTCAATAGACAACCTACCAAATCTAAAGGATCATATCTTGATGCTTTTTAGGAGTTTCTTGTGTGTTAGTTACTAGTTGTTCCAATTGTGTTTGTCTGCTATCACCATCTTACTAAAGAGATGTTCTTACTCAAAGAATCTCTTGTGTGTCAATCACCAATTGTTCTAACTGTGTCTGCCTACTGTCACACTACTCCTAATGAGATTTCTGCTACTTTAAGTGTTGTAAATTCTTGAACACTTTGCATCAATCCAATCAACATTGTTTGAGCTATGCTAAGCTTTAAAAATCCAAAAAATCAAAAGATTTAAACAACATAAAAAATCATATATTTCATAATGTCCTTAATAGTGTTTGAACAATGTTGAGATTTTCTTTGTGTGTTTTACTTTTTCTTTATCATTTCCCTTTGAGCAACCCAAGGATGTCTAATCTAACTAGAGAAGTGAGGACTTAGGGGCATGATGTTTTCTTTGTTTTCTACTTGATGGTTTAGTTCCAATAATCTAAAGAATCCATATAAAAGGGGTGTCTACTATAAGAGCCTCTATCTCATGTTGCATGGTCATGTATACCTCAACTCATTTTATATGGATGCTTTAGTGAGGTTGCTTCTTCTCCTTGTCTATTTGAGTGAGTTCTCTAAGCTATAGTATATATTGATACTCATCCTCTAAGTGAACGTATCAGTCACTACAAGTATACTTAGCAAACTTCTATCTCAGGTTATGAAAGCAAGGGTTGTTGTGGAGAGAATACTTCCTAATTACTTAGCATGAGAAGTATCTCTCACATGTTTGGTGTGTTTTTATGTAAGAAACATTCTAGTCATCCTAACATTTATGCTTTGATGCTTATGTTCACTTGCTAAATCAAATGGAATAGGTGTTCTAGTCATTTTGGTTTCTTGTGCCTTGATGCTTACATATCATTCCGATGCAACTCTGACTAATGTCACATTCATATTTTCATGATAGAAATATGAGTGAGGGTTGTTTGACATCTTGTGGCCTTATTGCAAATGCTTGATGATAAAAACTAATATGAAGGACCGACATGTATGCATCTCATGGGTACACGTTACATTTTCATATTAGCTTGCATGTTAGGTTCATTTTAGCTTTTGTATCTTTAATTGTTGGAAGAGTCTCCTTTTATCTATCTGGGATGTATCAATCAACTGCATTCACTTTTCATCCTTCTTCTCGATCATGTCACCATTTCTTTCTCAATCTTGTCATTTCCTTACCTCACTTCAATATTCTTATTTTGACCTACTTTTCACTTTATTTAATTTTGACATCTTGGATTCATTTTCAGGATTGAAATCTAAATTCATGGGTCAAAAGGTCATTTTCTTTTCTTTTCTTTTGTGTAGTTGACTAATCATTCGAGATCTATTCTTCCTACTAGGTCAATCAGCCTTTCTTCTTCTTCTTCTTCATTTTTCATCTCTCTCCATTTCTCTCTTTCTTTCATTTCACTTCATTTCCACTTTCTTCTTGATTTGACCTATTTCTCATGCTTCATCCTTCTTGGTCAAATTGGGGCATCTCATCTTTTCATTTTCCTCATGGAATTTTGTTTAACTAGATTTGATCAACTCTTGCTCATTTCTACATCTTGTCTATATCATTTTGATTTTTATCCTAAGGGGGCAGACATAATCTATCATTGGTATGCTTGGAAACTTTTTTTCTTTCAAGGGCATATGCTTGACCATTTCCACTTGCTCTTGATATATCTACTAGTGTTCTAGACTATCACTATTAGTCTAATCACTCAATGCTTGCTATATCTATTGCTATTATAGTCTCTTTATTATTTGACTACATGTGTTCCCATATTGATCACACATTAGTTAGAGAATGACATCATTCTTTGAAGTTAGAGCTATCTATCTATTTTCTATCATGACTTCTTTCATTTGATGTGTTCCCATATTGATCACACATTAGTCAAAGAGGGACAAATGTAATGACCCAAAATGGGCCCCATAATCTCAAATTGCTTAATCATTGCTTCTATTGATCAACTCGAGCAAATTCAAATAATCATAGAATTTCATCTAGCTCATGCTCCTTAATCATTTATTCATTTCTATAAGATGTTAGACATTTGAATTTATTCAAATGTTAGATATTCAAATTCAAATTTGAACCCCTTTTGAAAAATACACATGAATATTCATTTCAAATAAGTTGAAAATTAAAATTTATCTCCAAAAATGAATTTTATATTCAAAATGGGACCTTGATTCCATTGTGAATATTTTATTCATAGTGGGTTCAAGGAAATGAATATTTTATTCATGGTGGGTTTAAGGAAATGAATATCTTATTCATGGTGGATGGAAATTAATATTTTATTCACAATGGGTGGAGATGAATATTTTATTTATAGTGGGTTCAAGGAAATGATTATTTTATTCATAGTGGGGTTAAAAAATGAATATCTTATTCGTGGTGGATTGAAATTAATATTCTACTCACAATGGGTGGAGATTAATATTTTATTCAAAGTGGAGTTCATATATTCATTTTATATTCAAAGTGCATTCATAATATATTTTTTAATCAAAGTGCTCATTTTAATATTAATGTGTTCATTTTAAAATTCAAAAACTCTCCTCCATTTTGAATTAAATAGTAAAAATGGACCCATCCACTCATCTTTGCATGAATCTCTACCCTTGATCATGAGTCCCCTAAATTTAATCTCAACCATCCATTTTTCTTTAAAATAGGCTCTTCCTCTCTTAAAGAAATCTAATTTTGGCTAATATTATGTTGTAGGATTGAAGACCTCATTGCTTGTGGAGAACTATTATCTTCTTGTGGCATTCTCTTAGCTTAGATTCACTTAGTTTTATTTCATTGCATATAGATTAAAAAACCTAGTCTAAATACGGGTTTTTGTAATCTATCATTCTTTTTTATATCTTGCATATCATTTATAGTTTACTTGCATTAGATTTTTGAATCTTCCATTTCATGGTGTACCTTGTGATGTATTTGCATGTTTGGTTCATTTGAGAGCCATATTTGCATAGCCCACACATTATGGATAGGAAGCTATAGGCCACTATCTAAGTTCTCTAATTCATAGAGTACCTTGGATATAAGGGTCTATAGAAGCGTGACCCAATTTTATGCATAGAGTCCCCAATGGATCCTCCTATTAATCCTACTACTGATTGGCCCTCTACAAATTCAGACCCCAAATGTGTGTTCCCTCAACTAAATTTAGCAATTTCTCCTCCCAAGCCTGAGGGAGAAAAAGAAGATGGTAATGTTGTTGCTACTAATAGATGGGCTCCCCCTAAGCCATCTGCTCACTTCACCCCTAGGTGGGGATCTAATGATAAGGATCCTCCTCACTCAGCTGGCATTACACTAGCAGCCTAAGGTTTTTTGTTTTCTAAAGTTCTTTTTGATGAATAGTTGATATCCAACCTTAGGCCATATGAACTCACAGGGTGATCCTATTTCCCCCGACCCCTTTTTTTGTGAATATGTAGATGTATTGTATTTATTTTAATATAAGGAAGGGACTATTCATCAAAAAAAATTCTATGTCACAACCAACTATTATGCACTTTAGCTACCAAACATGTCATTTCAGGAGAATTCAATTGAAATATAATACCTCTAGATATTGTGCCTATTCTAATCAACTTACCATCTCTATCTTTGATAATGCAAGTCTTCTCTATGAATTGCAACTAATAATATTTGTCCACCAACTATCCAACACTCAAAAAGTTATTCTTCAATCCATCAAAAAAATAAACATCATCAATGTTATTTATATCATCAAGAGTAATAGATTCAATTCCTTGTATATGACAGGCTGTACTATTATCAACTCTAACAATACCTCCATCATGATTTCTAAAGTTAAAAACTTATTCATATCACCAGTCATGTGATGTGAACATCCACTATCAATTATCCAATTATATTTCTTTTCAACTTTGGAAATTAGAGATCTTTCTTCTCTAATTCTCTATCAAGATCATCTTCCTTTATAGCCACAAATCCTAATTCATCATCACTTTCACTTTAACCTCTCTCATTAGATTCATCATCTTCATTTGCATACAAACAATTTCTAGGTTTCCTAGGTTTGAACTTTCCCTTATAGTTTTTCTCTCTTTTAGGATATTTAGATTCATAATGACCAAATTTGTCACAAGTCCAACATTTAAATATTTTCTTACCATCCTTTTATCTTCTCACAAGAAGGTCTATACCTTCCTCAATATTCTTGTCTTCATCAGATCTATGGCTACTTGCAAAATCTTCATGTGTTCTTGCACTCCTTGTCAAATTAGGTTGAATATTAAGGGAACTAAAAGTTGTTTCCACTATTGGTAGATCTCAAATTTATCTTAGATCTACTTCAATAGCTTCTAATCTTCCAAGCAATGTTCCCTTAGTAAAATACTTAGTACAAGGCATTAATAGTTGAATCATATGAGCTATTTGCTTGAATGGTGGTGTCAAACTTCTCAAGATCTTCCATACCAGCTCATCTTTGTGCTTGGTTCCACCATGAGATTGAATTACTATAACAATTTCTAATATCCTACCAATACTATTTCTTATAGATTCATCTTCCATCATTTTAGCATCTTCAAATGCACATATCCAATTTTTCAATCTCATCCTATTTGCATGTGTATCACCTTTAAAGGTAGATTCTAATGCTATCCAAATTTCATGAGATATTTGATTTGTCTTTACTTTATTGTACTCATTCTCATGAAAGGGCTGATAGTAATTCTTCTCCTACTCTCATGTTACATACTTAGAGGAATTTGAGGGTTGTGCTTTATTTTTTACTGGGACTTGGTATGCAGTAGCATCTCTTAGATTTGCACAAAACTAGAAAGGATCTAGATCACCAAGGATGGTAACCTCCACATTGTTGTAGGAAAACTTTAGACATTGATGACATGTAGAGGGCATTTCTTTCATAGCATGAAGCCAAGGGCATCCTAGTATCATTTTGCAATTCATTTCAATATCTAGGACATGGAATAATGTGTCTTTAGTAGCTGGACCATTCCTTATGGGTAATATGATAACACCCTTGGAGAAGTTTTCACCATCATCATAGGCTTTTATTGTGATTCTTCAAGAGGGCTCCACATAATTTTTAGAATAACACAAACCTTTGACTACTTTAAGTGTATAGATATTCATCCCTACTCGTTCATCTATCAAGACACATCTAACTTTAACATTGTGGAAAAAGACTTCAAGGTGAAGGAGATCATTGTGGTTTGGTCTATCTTTATGGATATCCCAAGGGGAAAAGGTGATATGTTGTGATGTAGATAGGTTCCCCACCATGGCTTGGAACTAGGAAACATCAATATTATTTGGGACTACTGACTCTTTAAGGGCTTGATCCAAGATCTTTTGATGTTAGGGAGATGCACATAGTAGGTCCTAGATGGATACTTGTATAGGGGTCTTGCCAAGCTATTCAACAAGGCTATAATTAGATGAAGTAGGAGTAGTAGGTCTACTAGGGGGTGTAGGTCTAATAGGAGTAGTAGGTCTAGATGGGGCTCTAGGTAGGGTGATCTTGGTACTGTGTGTAGTAATAGTGCAATGAGGGTCTTCATCCTTCAATGTGAATGTGGATATGCAGGAATCAGAATCATTAAAGCAATTGATGGTGTAATCATATCTAGTGTGTGTATAATTCACATTACCTTGTGATTTTGAGTTTGAACTAGTGGGTTTCTCTTTGTCATGATTACCCAAAGGATCTTTGAAGATAGTATGATCAGAGTTGGATGCTAGTAGTGATAGATTGACTATGATTATACCATCACCAATGAGGTCTTGTATTTCATGCTTTAGTTAGAAACATGATTAGGTCTTATGTCCTTTGGTGCGGTGGTAATCACAAATTTTTTTATCATCCCACCAATCTACTTTAGTTAATGGTTCGTCTTTGATCGGGGGTAACTGTAGGAAGTTATTATTGAGTAACTATTGTAGTGTAGTCTCAAGAGGTATCCCAAATGGTGTGAATTTCCTATCCTTGGTTTTGGGTGTCTTTTGGGTTTGTCCTGCATGGAAGTCTTAGTCTTCTATGGTGGGGTTGATGTTTGATTGGGAGTTTGTGAATTTTTAGGGTTTGCACCTTTCAAAGTTAGTTGAGGTTGTGTTATGCTAATCGTGTAGGAATCCACAATGCCATCATTAGTCACATTCTTATTTTTGGAGAAAAATTTTGCCTTGTCATTAAACTAGTTGGCATTTGTGTTTTCCTTGTTCATCTTGAGGATTCCCTTATAGATAAGAGCATCTTCAATACTAGCCCCTTTTTTCATCAATTTAGAAATGGTGCTTCGACTTTTGATTTTGAGTTCATACATTAAGTCAGGGACTAAGTTTTCAATGCATAAGTTAACTTGTTGTTCTTTAGGAATGTCTAGTGAGCATTGATTGAGTATGCTTCTCCAACAAAGTAAGAATGTGATAAATGGTTCTCCTTGTCTTTTGTTTGGTTGAACACAAATTGGAAAGTGTTACCTCATTCATAATGTTAAAGGAAAAGTGGGAGATGAACTTGTCTGCTAGCTTTGACCAAGATTTGATAGTACCAAAAAGTTTAGAGTACCATTCAAGTGTAAGCCCACATAGAGAATTGGGGAACAATCTCATGAGCTAAGTGGGCTCATCATTGAGTTCAGTAGAAGAGGCACAAAATTCTTGGATGTGATCAATAGGGTTTCCTTTTCCTTGGTATTTTTCAAACCTTGGAGCCTCAAAGTGTTTTGGGAATGGAGGCATATATAGACTTTTGTCGAATGGATTAGGATGTAGGTCTCTTTCTATATATAGAACCTATTTCTTGTAGACTCCTAATGCTTCAACTTGTTTGGAAAGTAGTTTTAATTTTTGCAATAGCTCTTCATTAGGGTTTTGCACAATAGCTTTCTCTTCAAGTCTTTTGTGCCTATGAATAGACCATTTGCTATGGTGGGAACTATATCTACTTGGTTCTAACATTTATGTGTCTAATGAGTCTAGTGATGTGTCACTAGGTGGTGGAGGTATGTTAGTACCTCAAAGACAAAAGGGGCCTTGTTGTGACACATGTTAGGGTACTTGAGGTATTTGATGTGGCACTTTGTATGACATTGACTATGATTGATGTAACATGTGTTGTTTTTGTGCCATTTGTTGTGGTTGTTCTTGGGATGCCTCTATTGGTTGCATATGTGATCATGTATGTGACTATTTTTGTAGAGGTATCTATTGGGGTTGTTGTGGCATGTGTTGTTTTTGTAACAAATGTTTCTGGTATGCAATTTATTTCTCAAGGCATCTTTGGTATTCCAATTTTTGTTTGAGTTGCACTTGTTGTTTAGCAAACATGGCTTGTTGTTGTTGGAATTGTTGTTGATACATTGCATGTAAGTCAAGTGGATTTACATGGGAGTGTGTGTTAGGGACGTTGGATCCTTGCACCACTTAAGGTTGTTTCTATTGTGGCTGATGTTGCTGTTGATATGTCACATGTGCATTGCAAACATTAAGTCCTTGGACTATTGCAGGTTGATGTTGTTAGGGTAGTTAGTTATGTCCTTGAGAATTTACCACCATGTTGGTATTGTTGCTTTGGCGCCTTTGTGTGTTAGAGGTTTCTCTTTGGGACATCATACTGACTTGACCATGGGGTGCATTCCTTTCGAGAATAGGTGTAATGCCAATAAAACTTTTCCTTTGTGTATCAATAGGGATTGTTGTAGTTGATGTTTCACTTGGTGTACTTATGGGAGGCTCCATAACATTTGATGTCATAACACTTGGTAAGGTTATGAGAAAAGGTGTACTTTGTTGATTTGTCTCTAAAGGAGGTAAGTTTGGCATCCCTAGAGCACAAGTCCCTTTAGGCATGGCTTGTTGTTGGACCATATGATTGAGATAAAGTCTTAATGTCCTCTTAGGATACTTAGGAAGAGTCTTATTTCCCTTCATTGGTTGTGGTTTTTCAAACAAGGGATTAATGTTGATGTGTTCAAATATACTTTGGAGGATTTCAATGGTTGATTCTTGATAGGACCTTATAGTTTCCATTATCATGTTTGAAAACTCCAAAGGATGTTTTCCCTTATCTAAGTCCAAATTTATCATGGGTTGTATGTTTTCAATTGTTGTGTTGGTTTGATGTTTGGACTTAGGTCCCTCCACATTTGGGTTGAATTTGACAATTTCTTGGGCTGCCAAAAGTTTGAAGTTCTTGTGAAAATTTTTATCTTGACATGCCCTAGCCATTTCTTCATCAATGATGCCATAGTTAGTGTTAGAGTCATCACTTAGGTGCACAATACCTTGTTGTGTGTTTTGTATATTATAGTTGAAGGTACTTGCATTGGGTTTGTTGAATTCAAAGGAGTGTGTTTGTTCATCCTCGAGTGTGGTCGGTGCACTTCCACCTCTGGGTGGTATCGACATGAATATAGGTTCAAAGTTAGGACTCCATTGAACCATCCCATGTGTAGGGGAAGTGTTTGAAGGAAACCTCATGGTAGGTGCATTGTTTAGGGATTTTCATGCCATCTATTGACTATGGTGATCTTTTAGATATGTTTTTAAGGTGTCCGCAAGCAATGATTGTGATGCCTTCATTTAGTCTTCGTCAAAGGTTTGTTGGGTTTTCTTTATCTTCTTTTATCTTGGATGAGGTTTTGGTTGTGTTGGTACCTTAGAAAACAAAGGTTGATAAAGTTCTTTAGGTCTCTGTGCTAATTGTGTCCTAGTGAGTGCTGACATGATACATAAGGATGTAGATGAAGTGGAGGAAAACCTAAATGAACTCCCTACCTCCCAAGTGTGCTCCTAAACTACCAACTATGCTTAGACAGTGCCAAGTTTACCCTTGGTGCACTTGGGGCCCTAAAGATAAGTAGTTGGTAAGTAGGAGGTGTGTAATGGGTAAACAGAGGTGTTAGGGTGCCTAAAATGAAAAATATGAAAGATTTGAGTGTTTTAGAGTGTTTTGCAATGTTTTGGGATGCAACGCAAGTTGTGGATGTGAAGATCAGGGTTCTAGAACCTAGAATGAAGTCTCTAATTACCAAGTGCACTTTGAAACTACCAAGTGCACTCTAAAACTACCAACTACACACCTGAAGCGTGTTGTTGGTAAAATAGGTCAAAACTTGATACTTAGGATGTGGGTATGCAAGATATGAGTGTTTTTTTGATTTTTAAGTGTTTAAGGATGTTATGAAACCTAGGAAAATGCCAAATTAAGTGGGGTATTGATATGCAAGGTGTAAATGTCCTAGGGAAACCATGCAAATGCAAATGCAAAGTGATGTTTTGGAGATTAACTAGAGGAGATGAAAATGACCCTATAGTATGAAAAATAAAGGTTAGGGTTGGATTTTAGGCTTGGTAATGATGCTAGAGGTTGATGTATGCAAGTTTGATTATGAAAGGGATGGTGTTCTAGGGTTGATTATGATGTTTGGGATATGCAACATGAGGATAAGTGATCAAGAAGACAATTTGGTTGATAGACAAGTTGATAGGGTTTAATAGTGGAAATGATGCTAAGGTTTTGAACAATGCAAGATAAGGGAGATATACCACTAGGGTAAGTCAAAATGATTTTTAAGGATACTAGGGATATGATTATGCTAATGATAAGGGTATATGGAAGGTTTTGAACTTAGGTTAAATCTTAGAAAGTATTTTGTCTAGGAGTTTAACCTTGTGATAATGGACTTTGGATCTTGGCCAAAAAGTGATAAAAGAAAAAAAAGATCAAAATGATAAAGATGACAAGGTCAAACCTATCAAGACATATATAGAGTTTGACCAAATAAAATAATAATAAAAGATAAAAAGACTAGTCAAGATCTATCATCCACAAACACTAGGAGATACTCTAGGACTCATACTTTATTTAGATTTTTGACTAGATTCAAAGGTTTTGGGGTTCAAAATGATGTTTAGGGGACTCAAAATGGTGGTTATGCTGATTGGATATGCAATATAAAAAGGTCCTAAGATGAAAAATGAGATTTTGGGTGCAAGATGTAGATTTGGGTCATGTGCAGAATGAGGACCTACAAAGGCTACTAAATGCAATTTTGGGGTCCTAAAATGCAGTTTCAGGGCCTAAAATGGTCATACAGGTGCCTAACTATTCCTTGATAGCACCAAGCATGCTCTAACAGACTAGTTTGGGTGCAGGGTAAGTGCACCAAGTTGTGGTGCCAAAAAGATGACACCTCTTTTTCTCATTCTAGTTTTGCAAAGTGCGCATGTGCTATAGTGCGCACGTGCTATAGTGCGTACGCGCTATTTAAAAGTAAATTTAAAAGGCTTTAACTAGTGCGTGCATGCTATAGTGCGCACGCACTATAGGGCGCACGCACTATTTAAAGCTTTACATTCTACCAAGCCTAATGTTTGGCTTTTCTATGGGGATCCAACCCAAAGCTTTGGACTATATAAACCGGTCTAAGATGTGTTTTTCTGCAAACATACAAAAAATGATTGATTTTTCTTGTGTGCTCTCCTTCTAGTTTCCTCGTGGTTGAGCATGATAAAATCAAGTTACATGACATTGTAGGTCTCTGTGTTAGCTACACAACCATATAATTTATTTTTTATTTGAACTATTTCAAGCCTTTCATCTATAATTTCTTTTGAATGTATGTCCATTTTTTGTCAAAAAACAACATGTACTAATTGGGCTGTAGATTTTAGCTCGTTCATCAAATTTGGCAACAACTTAGTTTTTTAGAAACTAGACTCCATTCTACACACTTTGAAAAAAATAATTTTTGGTTTTAGATTAGTTTTCAATCATTTCTAGGGGAATCACACAAATATTTCACATTTTTGGGATGTGTCTGATTAAAAAATTCATTAAAAAAAAAATACACATTATAAAATTACCCAAAAAATATGGGATAAACTACATAGTGTTAGGTAACTTTTGACTAGAGCGATTAAAGATTTTCAAAAAAAAAGTTAAAATTTTAGGGGGGCCACACTTTGTACTATGTTATGTTTTTCTGGAATAAACAGTACCACTTTTTGTGGCCCCCTTTTTTGAGGACCTAAAACTAAACCATTTTGAAAAAAAAAATAGTAGTTTAGGAACTAGATTTAGAGGACTATGACTTTTATTTTTGTCATATCTTAAAATTTTGAGCGTAACTATCTTCAAATTCTTGTTGAAGTCCAGAAATTGCTGATTTCAGGAAAAAGGTGTCCACTTATACCCCCCTTTTGGCACCACAACTTGGTGCACTTACCCTGCAGTTGGTAGTTTCATGGAATTATTGGGAAGCTGGGTTGAATGTCTGCTAAATCTGAGTGGGGTGGTTGCCAAATTATTCTACTAGAGAGCTAGGATACTAGGGTTGATGTCATGATTGATTAGGAGATTTAGAATGAAGGTTACATTGTAGGGAAGGGTGTCCTAAGTGAATATAATGAAGGTTAGGAGATGTAGAATGCAAATCAAGGCATGCTGAGATAGGGGGCCTATCCAGGTACCTAAGGACACTGTTGAAGCCTCAAAATTTTGTATGGAAACCCAAATTGGGTTCTCAAACTACCAAGTGTGCTTAGATAGTACCAACTATGCCTATGGTGTATTTGGGGATAATTTGGGTGTAGGTTGTAGTTTCAAAGTGCAGTTGGGAAGCTGGAGTTTGAAACTAAGGCAATTTTAGGTGCTATGGTTTCCAGATTGATGTCGAAGTGAGATAGATAGAAAAGGATAATCCTAAGACTAGAATGAAGGTTCAAAATGATGTGTATGACACTTATAATGATGCTTAAATCATTCTAGATGATGGTTGAGCATGCAAGGATGCAAGATGGATAGTGCAAAATGCAAGTTCTGGGGTTGAAATGCAAAAACTAAAGGATGCAAAATAAACCCTAACAAATGCAATGTGAAGGATGAGGGATGCACAATGAGGACTAGAAGATGCAAGATAAAGCCTATATGATGCAAATATGAGGCCTAAACTAGGGTGAATGCAAGTGGGTTTTATGTAAGGATGAAACCTATGTTATGTCAAGCACATTTAGGATCGCAAGTTGCCTGTTTTCTAAGCCTTGAATGTATTGGAAAAAGTTCACAAAGTCTTGAAAATAGTTGCAACATTTTGATAGTGTTTGATGTTATCTATGGTGTAAAATTTAACGTTGTCTTTATCTTGATTAATTTTTTACACATAAGACACAATAAGACAAGAATAGTTATTCTTAAAAGTGAACAAATACACCACAACCTAGGCTTTAGGACTATATCCATTGAATTCCTACTTGAATCAAAGTTCAACCATGCTTATCCAGAGTAGAAAATCTAGGATCTTGGCACCACAAGCTCCCCCTTACAATGCACTCACTTCTCGAGGCTACCAAGATCTGCTTCCCAAGGGGCATGACTTCCCAAAGGATTGTTGTCTCTACTAAGGACTATGAGAATGTAGGATATCTTCATGGGCATGGGTGACCCCTTAAGCTAGTGGATAGAAATGATTTTGGCCACTAAACTAAGGTTTTTAGTAAGGGTATTCCATTTAGCAAGTGAATGACAAACTTCCATAGAAGGTCTCCTAGCCCTGAGAATTGGGGTTTGATGCACCACAAGAGTACTAGAGGAGAGCTATCATGCAGCAATACCATTGACACAACTTTGCCCATAATCAAGTTTTATATAGTGGCTAGAATGTTGACCTAGCTTTGGTCCATTACCACTCTGAAGTCATCACCTTGCATACCCAATTTTAGATATCTTGGTCAAATGAAGGCTTTACTATAGAAGTTACATGGATTTCTCTTACACCTAAGATCCATGAATGGCAAGGGGAGAGGATACATCCATGCAACTCCTAGGGATTTAAACACTACAGACATACTAGGCAGAAAAGAAAAAGTTCATTTTAAGCACCAAACAAAGTGTTATTTACTCTAAGAAATCCACACACATGGTTTTGACAAACACATAGGGTCTTCAACAACATCCTGTAAATAATCATTAGTAGTTTTTTATGATCATGCCTTCATCCAAAAATCACCACATGCTACAAACATACCATTAGTAACACAAAATCATCTAACCTATATCCTAGAAGAAAATGGAAACCTTAGATGTAGATTTTGATTGAAACAAGTACATTTTGTGAACCAAGTGTGCTCTGACAGAGTAGACTACACCGTGAAATCTAGAATGACCCAAAATGCCCCCAAGTGTGCTTAGACAATTCTAACTATGCTCATGGTGTACCTAGATCTCAAAAGGGTGTAGTTGGTAGTTTTTGGGCATAGTTGGGAGGCCAGTGGCAAGTTGTGGGGAAATGGTGCCTAAGCAAGACCTAGAAACCATAAAATTTGAAACCTATACACCCATGTGAACCTAGATAATATAGACTATGTCCATGGTGTAGTTGGGGCTTAGTGAGGTGTAACTACTAGTTTTTGGGTGTATTTGGTAAGTTAATAATAGAAAATAGGGGTTATGGTGTCTCTGAGCCCTCTAAAACTACCTCTTGGGGGTCCCAAGTGCGCCCTGATAGAGCAGAGTGCACCCTAGGATAGAAAGCTAACAAAATGCATGAAATAAGAGCATACAAGCATGTTATTGGGCCCCCTAATTATACTAGGTGTGATAAAGGATAGAAAATAAGGATTATACCCCTCCAAATGAGCTCCTCCCTTACACCTACAATCATAAAACAAGAAAACCCAAGTTAGATAAACATGTTCATGTTGGGTTCGCCAAAATGTAGGACCTAGAAAACAAGCTAATATCTAGCATACTATGAGAAAATCACAAACCCAATAAAAATATGTTAACACCCTCTAGTCTACCATGAAAGCCAAATGAATTAAAATAAGAAAGCAAATCTAAAACTCCCTCTTTCATTTGTAGCTCCCATGTCCTTCTTTCTTCTCCATGTGATGTAGCTCCAAATTGCCTATAGTGCATACAATATTGAAGAAAAATTCTATAGTGATGATAATGCTATCAGAATACTTGAAAATGTGATTTAAGTTTGAGAGATGGAATGGAAAAATACTAAAGAGCTAGGGACTTGAAAACACGTAGGGATTAGGGACCAAAAATGAGAGAAAGAATGCTCATTTTATAATCAACATGAAAGATGAGACCATTGGAATTTTCACCTTGGATATGTGACATGGCAAGAGATTCCTTGGAGAATCCATGATGCATATGACACAAGATGCTGAGTGTTGAATTGCATGATGCTTGGAAGTCAAATTTGGCTAAAGAGGGAAGAGAATCTATGATGCATCATACGACACATAAAACCCACTTAAAGCCAAGAATCTATGACAAAGGAAGCCAAATATGGATGTGCATAAGAGAATAAGAATATTGGATTATTATGACATATCTTAGCCAAGTGTCAAAGGAGAATCCACAAGGTATCACACCCATGTGTCATGATGATGTCAATATTTTGTGGAATATTTGAATTAAAAATCCATTATTCCACAAAAATAGAAATTAGTGAAATGGAATTAATGGAGGAAAATATGACTTAGGAAATTGAGAATCTACATGGTTTTTGAATGATGAACCAATTAATTAATAAAATTAATTAATTGAGGAAGTTAGTTGGGATGAATAATTAGTGAAATGACGTAGGATTAAATTATGGGTTATTTAATCCTATAGAGAGAGTTAGTAAATGATTGGTTAATTTGATTAAATAATTGCAAAAATATCCTTTGATGAAGATGTGATGATGATATGGATTGAATAGGATTATTATAGGTAGACCAAAGCCATGGTCAAATTGATTGATTGATCAAAATTGATAACATGCCAAGGACACATGACATGAATTAAAGATGTGTAACATTTAACTAACATTGTGAATGCTATAGGATCGAGATTGATTGATAAGGTTGATTGTACTAACATCAAAAAACACTATCAATGTTATTAAATCATTGAAAATGATATGATCCAACATTGAGAGACTCAACAATGTCAAAGATTAGATGACATGAATGATAGTTTGACCTAGCACTGAGAGCCATGATAGTACTAAGGTCAGATTGATAAGATTTGAGAGATTGATTGGTTCCCAAGGTGTTGAAAGCCAAAAAATACCTAGGATTGGATAGATGATGATAGATTTGAGATGTTTGACACATTTTAGGTTGATTAGGATTGATTCTAGGTGATTCTGAGTTGATTGGGGGTGATTTTGAGTTGATTTGATATGATTCTGAGTTGGTTTGATATGATTGCAAGTTGATTTGATATGATTTTTAATAATGTTGAAATGGTTCCAAAATGATGTGAAATTGATGTAAAAGAGGATATGAATTATGATATATACTTTTGAGATAGAATCAAGTTGGCCAAAAAATCAAAGTTAGTGGAATGAGAAAATGGGATGAATTAGTATGAAAAGTGACAGCAATTCAGGGGCTAAGAGTATTTTCAAGGGTTACCACTAAAGATAGTGACCAAATAATGAGAATGATATCTCAATTTTTTCACAATGAAGATACAAATCCAATGCAATTGACAGTTTGAAAATCAAAGTTGAAACGCAAAAGTTATGGCCTCCGACATGCAACATAGGGGCTCCAAGCATAGTTCTAGACATCCTACTACCCCAAGTGAGCCCAAAATGCACCCACATGCACCCAGAGCACACTTGGTAAGCCCAAATGCACCATGAAAATACCAACTATGCCCATGGTCCATTTGGGAAGCCCAAGTGTGCTCTGAAAGTGTAGACTGTGCCCCAAAAGGCTTTAGGGGCTAGAAATAGCTCGACTAGACTCAGAATGACTTGAAACATTGTGTGAGTGGCCAAAATGGTGGAAAGAGGTCATGAAATGAGTAAAATCATTCAAAAATGGTCACATTATGTCAAAATTGGTCAAACAAAAGTCAGACCAAGGCTGGACTAGGTGGAAAGCCCTAGAAGGTTGACAGATAGTGTAGGATGATGCATGAATGTAGGAATGCAAGATGAAGATGATTTGGTGTATTAGAACACATGATCATGATAGTGAATGAAGATACAAATGAAAGAATTCCAAAGAGATGAGATGAGGACCAATTGGAATGAGGTGAAGACTTTTTCTTTCAAAAGGTGTGGTATATGTCGAATGGAGCTTCATTTTGATCAAACCATAGATGCGAACCATTTTTGAGCATCTACAGAACCCTCTTGAAACCTTTTAGGATTTTATCCTTTTGCAATATGGGGTAGTAATCATAAATGGGCATGTTCTAGTTCCACACCTGATGAGGAAGACCCTTCCATTCTTTATTGTAAGCTAGAATATAAAATAGATATGATGATATATAAAAGGAAGTGGTTGTAGACACTTGGGAATGCTCCTCTTGTAATCTCATTGTATAATATCAACTCAATCAAAGAATTTATCTTTACCTAAAATATTTTGGATGGAAAAGTACATCCAATTCTCCCAATGGAAAGCATGTGTGTTTCCTTTTACTATGTTCAATGGTTTTATGATATCCTTAATCTTTAGAATCATGTCTTCTTTGGTTAAAGGGTGTGGGAGATGAGAACCACCTCTTTCTAGTTTGAGCAGCCAACCCTTAGCAATTGCAATATTGTAGTCATTAGTATTGGTGAATTGGGCATAAGATGAATTCATAGTCCAATCCTCATTAGCTTCACGTGGAGTGATTCCCAATGCAACCATTACAACAACTCTATTCACATATACCGTGACTTCTCCACTATAGGTGTAGATACACATCTCAGTAGCATCATACCTATCTTGGCATGCTAGGACAACTTTTGGAGAAGGGATGGCCTTGGGAAAACTAGAGGCTTGCAATAACCCACTCTTAGAGACTTATTCAGATATTGACCTAATTTTGAATTGAAGAATCTAGTTACTAATTTGTTAATTTTCTCTTTGGCAAGGAAATATCCTCAATATTAGGTAGAAAAATACTTATGGTTGATTGGTTCTCTTTTTTGGGTAATTTGGGTTGGAATGCAACCATAAACAATTGTGATTGACTAGCCGCAAGCAGAGAAAAGGCAAAGAAAATACATAGACAAGAATTTAATTTGTAGGAAAAGAAAAAATAGCCAACAGAAAAGAAGTGGAGGACTCATCGTGTTGATTGCATAATTTTTTTTTGGTAATAAGGCCTAACGATATCTTCTTGTGTCTTCAAATAACATAGAAATCTTACCTTAAACAACAATGGGAAAAGGAATGAAAATAAGACAACCTTTTTAATACATGCAACCTGGAGAAAAATATGTGTAGTTGGATGAGAGTTGAAATGATAGGGTATTTTCCATCATTAAATTTTTCCTTTAATTTCACACATACTGAAGCATGTCTTTCCATCATTACCATTAATCACCAATTAATATGTGCCTTTTCCATGGGTTTGAGGAAATAAAAATCATTTTTCTATTGCCACTCACTTAGATGCATGTCTCTACTAAGGTGAGTTGTTAGGCTTGTGGACTATGAACCTTTGAATTATCAACAGTTCAATGTTCAAGTTTATTGGTTGTATTATATTAGAACTGATTCTCATAAGATGACAAGATTTGAAATCTACTAATTGAATTGATGAACTTGAATATAAAATGGTCAATATTCTTCAACTTCACTAATGAGCTACAAGGTCCAATAGGTGGACAAATATTCTAAGCTTAGACTGACCTAATGCTATGAACCTATGAAATTATGAACCTTGAATACTAAAAATTTATGTTCAAAGTTCAAGAAAGAAGGTAGTGCTTAAAAATAATGGGTCTTGGATGCTTTGAAGTAGTGAACTTATGAACTTTTTGGTTCATGCTCAAGACTTATTCCTAGAATGGATGTTTCACTTTGACATGTGACAAATGGATATGATGTGGACCATACATGGTGGATAGTTCAACAAATTTTGCAATACCTATAATCCATGTTGAAACCCTACATATCTATACATAATCTAAATTAAGGATTTCAATTTATAGAAGAAGCCAAAAAGTGAAGAAGATACGTGTACAATAGAAGATCATCAAAAATCATCAAGGTTCTGTAGTGAATTTTGTCATGAAATATCATTTCATAACTAGAATAATTAAAGGTAGCTGACAATCATATTTAGAATAGTTCAATTATTATGAGCTATTATAATTATACAAGCTTAGCCCAATTTTGTTATGAATTATTCTAATTATAATAGTTTAGCCTAATGTATAACTTAGATCATTATGAATTATTCTCTTGCTATGTGTCTATTTCATTTCCACTAGTACATCAACTAAAGAAAAATATCTAAGTTAATTTAATAAGAATGACAACATGTCATAAAACTTATAGATGAATATGTAAGCTGATTTTAAAAATTACAATATTATTCGTTGAATATTTGAGTAACTAGATTGCTCATTTGTAGTGTTTGCAAATTTTAGTTACAAATGATAAAGTTACATACCTTTGATTTTGGGTGCACAAACAATGGATGCAAATAGTTGATTGACTAGGATAGTGAAAATTATTAAGCTAACAAAAATCATTTCTTTGTGATAGCCATCCATACAAAAGATAGATTTCATTAAATGATAAACCAAGAAAGATTGAAATGAATAATAAAGAGATCTAAACTATCAATAATGAGGAGAGAAACATACCTTAAACTGATAAGGTTCCATGCCCCACCCCCTTCCCCCCTAACATAACTCTAAATTCCCCATTAACATCTAACATTCATTCATTCTTTCATCCATTACAAAAATATATCATTCATTCATTGTCATAGGAAGTAAAAACAAGTATGAGCATCCATAAAGTAATAACATAATATCCAAAGCTAACATGTAACATTCATTATTCTTTGACATTCACTAACATTGGCACATAAAAATACCATTCAATAACATTTGAAATAAGGTATTTAAACATACATCAACCAATTATAATTAATTTTGGATCAACTACCTGATTAGTTTGGAGTTTTATTCCCACTAGAAATTATATAATGCAAGAACAACTATGAAAAAAGGAGCACAAAAATATGATGATCATGCACCATGATTTCTATGCTCTTTTGGCACAATTGTTGTTATAATTTTTTGGCTCAATCTCCAACTCATAAGCATGTATTTTGAAAAATTATTGGTAGATTACATGTTGGAAAAATAAAAATATCAAACTTAAAAAGGATGTATGTAAATGTAATTAATTTTTACAATTCAATTTGATAAACTTTAACATTACATACCTTTGATTCTAGGTGCATAGACAATGGATGTAAATAGTTGATTGACTAGGATAGTGCAAATGTTCAAGCCAAAAAAAATGCAACTCTGTGATAGTCATCCATACAAAATATCAATTTCATTAAGGGCCTATTTGGTTGTTGGAATACAACGAGAATAGGCATAGAAAATTAGAATATAATTTTTATTCATCATTTGGTGCACATAATTGAAATGGGGTATAGGAATATGTATACCCATTTTAGCCCCAAAATGAGCATTTATCCATTATATAAAAAAAAATTGTTATTGGAATGGGCCATTCCTTTTCTCAATCTAATTATTCCAAATTTAATAATCTTTTTGAATCCACCACTATTGCTCAAACAATTTTCAAAACAATAAACAAAGGGCAAGTCTAAGCACTGAATAAGCCCAAAAATAGTGTCTCCCAAAGCATCAACACTCTTTCTAGAGGAAAAACTCCTGTTACCATAAATAGTAGCTCTAATAGCTAGGATTTTCATCAAAGCCTTGATAGCAAGAGTGTAAGTGCCTCCATTTTTGGGCACGACCATATTATTATAGATAGAGCCAATAATGTCCTAAGATTTTAGATCAAAAGTAAAGTTGGAATCTTGGTAGCAAAGGGAGCAAAGGTCTAACTAGATAATGATTTGTGTACATGTTCTATTGTTTTTTTATTACTACTTCATGTGCACAACTCTCACATATTATTCTTGATGCATCATCCCTATATTGAATTAGACCAAACATCTTGTTTTAACTTCCATTCTCCTCCACTAAAACTTCCTCCAACTATCTTTCATTGCTCTTCTTGCAAGATGATCCTAAACCCTCCTTATATTCACCTCAAATTCACTTCCAAAAGAGTATTTGTTACAATTGCAAACCTATGCTAGAGCACCTATTATTCTTGTTGGGAATTTCTTCATCTGTAATAGGAGAACAAATATTATACATAGGTCTTTCCTCAACTCCATTGTTGGATGTGCTTATTCTTGTTTGGAATGACAAGAATTTTTCTTCCTTCTCTAAGGATTTTCTTCCTTCTTCAATATATTTTTATGTCATCAAATTGAGGGCTGCTAGATTTGAATTTATGAATGGTTAAATAATCATAATCTCCTGCTCAATCTAGATGAGTTGTGTAAGAGCAAGTTTTGTTCATACCCCATGATTGAATGAAAGTGGATCTTCTCTCTATAGATAGCTTCTCACGGATCTAGCTATATTCCAATACAATAGAGCAACAAATCAACCATCACAATATGTAGATTAGATCAGATAAAAAGGCTAGATGGATCTTCCATTAACATTTAATACTTTGTACAACTAAACAAATGATTAACATATTTCCAATCCATTCCAAGTGAACCAATGAAGATTGGGATTATCATTTTTCATTCCCATTCCCTTTTCATTTTTAATACTAATTTTTAATTGCTATGCCTACAACAAAATGGACCCTAAATTAAGTATTGATTCTGGGTGCACAAACAATGGAAATGAAGTATTGAGGGTATACAATTTAGAAGGGGTGGACATCAGAGTGTTGAGATTATGTGTATTGTACACATTGTATAATATTATTTATATTGTATTATTTTGTTTTATTATGTAATCTTCCACCTACAAGCTCCTAGATGGACATGCAACATGGAGAGATTCCCATGGGATATACTTGATGAGTTGTATTGTAACATTGTGATAATATTTGATGTAATTATTTAATATTATAGAAAATATTAAATGTGGTTCAATGGGGGTTTTAGCACATGGCTTATGTAGTACCATATAGTGATTTTTGTATACATGAAAGAACTAATCTATTGGGAGCATGCATAAACAAGAAAATGTTACTAGAATGTGAATATATAAAGATTAAAATTAAAATAAATACTAACTACTTGGGTTTTACAACTAATGCAACCAATGATAAGAGTAACATGCAACCTCAAAGAATCTCAATAGGGGCACCCAAAGAGACCTTGTTAGTGTGCTCAAGATTGTGAGATGTGTATGTACTCTCCCCAAGAACAACTATTGAATCCCAAGATTTGATAAATTACCAATGATATAAAACTATGCTAAATGAGTGGAGAACAATTCAAGTAATGGCTATGGAAGCCACTATACTTGAAAGAATTCAAGGATGTGAAGGTGGATGCAAACAATTAAATCTAATGGTACAATGCTATAATTAAAATTCAAGAACAATACAAAAAATCAAACAACTACCAAAGGGTTAGAAATAATCTATAAAAATATCTAAACTCAAACTAGCATGATAACAATGCAATGGAGGAGATGAAAAATGATTGACACAAGGGCTATATTTTTAGGCTTAAGGGAGACCCTAAGGAGGTTGCATCCACATAGGTGCCACAAGGGAGACATGTGGACTAAAGGAAAAGCTATGTAAAATTCAAAAAAATGTCTTTATGATTGAGTGGCTCAAGGTGTGCTCACAAATGTGTGAGCAACCTTGGAGAAAGCAATGGGGGAAAAAGGTGTAAGAGTACATTTTGGAGAAATTAATGAAAAGGGTAGTTCCTTGGGCTTTGAATTGTTCACACATGTGTGATAAACCACTTAGGTGCTAAAAGGTGCTTAAGAGGGAGCTTAAGATTAATAAAGTGGGCTTAGGTAGTGGGTAGGCTTAAAAGGATGATAGTGATGAGTGTAAGGAAACTTGTAACAAAAAATTATAATCGTTTCCACATAACCCATAATAGCTTTGAAACAAAATATGCAATTGAAATCCATATGTAGATAATACACAACATACCCACAAAAAATGCAACACAAGATATACCATGGGAAACCCTTATTGAGGGAAAAACCCAACCTCCAAAAGTATCTATCACCATGTATTATTTAGTAAAAATATCATTGCAATACAACCATGAAAGCCTTCAAAACTATAGCCACAAACAAGAAAACCATGTGAACAAGGATTAATCCACACATCCCATGCCATGCTTCCAACCTTCACAAATGCTCCCTTGGCTGAGCTGTCAAACCTTGTCCCACTCAACTCTTGTCTTTTTGTCTATTGGTCTTTTTTTTCATGTATCTACAACTACCCTTGTGGCTTCTTATATATTAGCAAGTCTCATAAAACCACCAATTGGTATTACATAACCATGTGCTACCTAACCCATTGACCCCACATTTAGTATTGGACATTTAATTATTTTCTTCAATATTAAATAATTACATCAAATATTATCACAATATTACAATACAAACTTATCAACTATATTCCATGGGAATCTTTACATGTTGCACATCCATCTAGATGCTCCTAGGTGCAACATTACATAATAAAATAAAATTTTACAATGTAACAAAATTATGCAATGTGTGCAACACAAATAATCTCAACAATCTCCCACTTGTTGTATACATTGCATAGGGTCAATATGTAGCACATATATGAACAAGGGACTAATCCCTCCTAGCACATCCACCATCATGGATCAAATTACACTAGGTGCCCCATCTTGGTATCTATAACAAAATCAAAGTATTTAGCATCAAACATGAATGATCCCACCTCCTATTATGTCATTGTCACTAGACATACATAGAAGCCATCCAAAGAGAAGGTCACCCAACATGTGACATAAGAAGATCATAAAATCATGTACCAACTAAAATTTCAAGCACAAACACTTGATCCAAAAGTAACCACATGTATCCATATTTGTTAAAATATCCATAGCTGAAATAGTACTCAAAACATGTGTCAACCCATCTAGCTATTCACACCTCCCAAGTGAATCTCATATCATCAACATATCCAATCTATAACCTACAATCACAAGCCTCAAAAGAAATACCTACCACATATATACCAAGAAGTTCCCACTATAAAAGATAATATCAAAATTATGACCAATCCACTCACAACATCTCAAAGAAGTGAATCCATGTAAGTGTCAAGGAAATCCAAAATACATAAACCAATAATCTACAAGAAAAAATCTCATAATAAGTCTCCAACACTCTCTCAAGTTCTCCATGACCAAAAAAAGAAAGAGATAAAGGAATAACCATGTCATCTCTCAGATGACATACATGAACACAAACTAGTGATCATAATCTCCAACCAATCTCAAATCCAATGTAAGTGAAACCAAACATCCAAGAAGATAACCAAGACCAAAGAGAAACCATGCAGGTCATAACCTATATCATGTCCTTCTACACACACCTCTAGATGTAAACTGTGCAAGTATGATTGCCCTCATAAAACCCCAACAAGAAGATGCAATAACACCCAAACCATACTAAATGAATAATCATGGATGTAAGCCTCTCAAAAGAAGATAAAACTCATTTAAAACCATTCCTAAATCAAGAAATAACCATTCATAATCCAAGGACTATGCCCAATATAAACCCATCGTCCAAACTCAACCAACACAACAACATATACATAAGGAGATAACCAATACTAAACCATCTCTCAAATGAACCTTCTAGAACTAAATCAAGTACAATAGCTCAAGATCCATATCATAAAAGATAAGCATAAATATAATGCACCTAAAAGAAACAATGAGCTATACCTCTCAAGTAGTAAACCATTGAGTAGACCAAGAGTAGGGAATGAGAATATTTATCAAGATATCCAAATCTCTAACCAAGACTCATCTAAGAAAAATCCCCTCTCAAGTAATATTAGGTGAATGTCTCTCGGACTTCTTGCTGAAACCATCAACTATCTCAACAAATATTTCTTTAATCCAAAATAAATCAGCATCACCACCATCTCTAAGTATCCATGAGCACCTATAACTAATCAATCCATGCCAACTCTAAATGCTACATAAAAATATCATGAAGTATCCAACAAATAATCAATGTAATCAATACAAAGAAATTAAACCAAGATCAATGTCTAAGTTCTAACCATGGCCTCGGGAGCATAAACATGACAACATGATCTAAACCATCTCAACCAAAGAGATAACCTACTCCATATGAACATAGTGTAACATTTCAAAAATCTAAACATGTATCAAGAGTATACCATGACATAGTAATGAAACCATCTAACACCAAGGATAACATGTCAAAGGAAATCATAAATCACATCTTTACCAAGAACCCCATGAGTCCTCAAGATGCAACTATCTCCACACACTATGAAGATAACCAAGTGCACCATGCAAATGTCAAAGATGTTTTTGCAGCAACAAGATCTAAGAAAAACTTCCAACATCTAAAAATACTCAATAAATATACTAATGTCAATAACTCTCACTCAACCATGGTACTGAGTCACCCATGTCATCACGTAATCCATCTCCTACATGAAGATCCTCCAAGTTTACACACACAACCAAAGTGTCAGTACCAAATGAAACCAAGATTCCAAAACAAGAAGATACAAACCAAACTAGGAACTAATCTTATACTACCACCTCATCATTGACACAAGCTCCCACTAAACTATATATCCAAGCTATCCATGACATCATGATGAAAAACTATCTTGTAACCATGAGAATCAACCAAGACATCAAACCATCAAAGAACTCAAAGAATACATCATGAACTCCTCAAAAAAACCAAATAACTATGATCCTCAAACAAGAAGATATATGACCATAACCAAATTAGGAATCCAAACCAATGAACATCAAGGACATACTTGTATATCCAATCATGTCATACCAAAATCTATAACACCATGATCACATCCATGAATTGAGAAACTAACTCAATTTGTCCAACATGTAAGCGTAAAATAGTCAACTACAATCCTCCACCATGATTGTACCTAGTAACAAAATTTCATCCCTTCTACTTGAAGAAAAATTAACAAATCATGTGACTTATGACATAAAAAACCCAAATTCCAAGCCATCAATATGAATATGCATCAATAATGAAAGATAAATGGGCAAATACACCCATATCCAAACTATAAATACAATCTATAAGTATAAATCACTAACAATGTTGCACAACTTGTAGACCCAAAACATCATCATACACATCAAAATTAAATATTAACAAACATATCATCATGAAACCAATCTAAAATATGAATTTAGTTTACAATGACATCAAATCCAAATTTCCAAAATATACAATATCATAAACTCACAATGTTACTATAGTCAATATATATCATAAACTATTCAGGTCAATATATCACCAAATAAATCATGTCAAATCTACACCAAATCAATGTGTAGAGCTCTCCAAGAGCTTTTTGTTGACTACTTGAAGTCTAAAATCCAACTTCGTATGCCCAACTTATGCCCTAATCTATGCTCAAAATAAACATCTAACTTTCGGGCTCTAAAAACCTAACAAAATGTCAAAATCATAGAAAAACCTACACCAAGTTGTAGTTCTCTAAATAATATTTCCAACAACTATAATAAGTCCAAAATATGATATTCTAAGAGAAAGTTATGATCTTTTTACCAAGACAGTCATTTTACCATTTTCATTATGATTTTTTTGTGACAAAAATTTTGATGGGATTCAATTTGACAACCATCACAGATTGAAACTAAAAACCTTTGTATTTTTCTATCAACATGGCCAAACTAGGACATATTATATATAAAAATTTAAGAAAACATCAACCCAGATCCAATGGTGGGGTATGTTTTTACAAAAGAGGTCATCTCTACAAGCTACCCCCTTTAGGACTAGAAAATGGGTTAAATGCATAACATACTATGAGAAAATCACAAACTAAATAATCATATGTTAGCACCCACTAGTCTACCATGAAAGCCAAACTAATAAAGAAAGAAACACAAGGTTAGAAACCCCCTCTTTCATTTGTAGCTCCCATGTCCTTATTTCTTCTCCAAATGATGTAGCTCCAAAATTGCCTATAGTGCACACAATTATGAAGCAAAAGCCTAAGATGAAGATAATGCTATGAGAATACTTGAAGTTTTGATTTTAGTGTGAAAGAAAGAGTGAAAAATGAGAAAACTAGGGGCTTGAAAAGACTTAAGAATTAGGGACTAGAAATGAGAGAAAGAGTGTTCATTTTATAATCAACACTCAAGGTGAGAGCATTGGATTTGTCACCTTGGATATGTAATGTGGCAAGAGATTTCTTTGAGAATCCATGACACATATGACAAAAGATGCCAAGTATATGATTCTATGATGCATGGAAGTCAAACTTGGCTAAAGAGGGAAGAGAATCTATGATGCATCATATAACACCTCAAGCCCACTTAAAGCCAAATATGGACATGCGTAAGAGAATAAGAATCTTGGATTATGACACATCTTGGACAAATGTCAATGGAGAATCAATGAGGTGTCATACCCAAGTGTCATGATGAAGTCAATATTTTATGGAATATTTGAATTAAAAACCCTTTATTCCACAAAATAGAAATTAGTAAAAAATGGAATTAATGGAGGAAAATGTGACTTAGTGTTAGTGAACAAATTGCCCTTTCAAATAGTTTATCAAATTTACTCTATACCCAATATTACAAAAGAACATAATCGCTCACTACAGTTGGGAAAGAATTATTTTCACTTTACACTTCCCCTCTGAATTTTCTGAAGGTATAGCTCCTTTACCAAATTTATAATAAACTGAAAATTACTTTCACACTTTTTTCCCAAAAGTGCATAAGGGTCTCTCAACTACTCTTGGGTAGTGAGGTAATTATCAAAAGACTACTTAAAGATGGACAGGTTCAACTGATATGAAAAAAGAAAACCCACTTCAAAGAATGAATTTTCGCTAAAATCTCAACATGCATCACTAATAAAGAATAGGAACTAAAAGAACTTACAACCGAGTAACAGCAATTTGGAATTTTTGAATTGCCAAATCACATCCACAAAGTAATAATGATTCAACACTCTGAACACAAAGTTTCAAAGCATAATTCAAAATTCTTCATATATGTATATTCAAATTTCAATGCACCAAGTCTTTGAAACCAAAACATTCATATACTATCACTAATCACTGTTATCAGAAAAAATCTATATCAAAGTGCTACTATCTAAACTCTATCTTCTATCCCCTATTTTTGCTTTAAAAAACATAGTTCAATGCCCCAACATTTATAGTTTTTCAAATTCGAAGGGCCTCCATCAAAACCCAGCCCTATCAGATTAATACAAGAAATTGTTATTAAACTAGAAAGAAGTTATCAAAAAGAAAGAGCACCAACAAGCGACAGTTCAGTTCCCAGTATCTACATCTGTTTGCTCCTCATCTCTGACAGTTTGGTGCACTAGCTTCCAACTCCAAAACATGGATATGAATTCCCATGTGGCATGGGAGTATGGGTTTTTCAAGCTCATCAACTAGACTCTTCATGCGTCTTTCTGCCACCTATACTCCTTCACTTTCAAATTTTGACATGGCATCAAGTTCTCATTAAGGCGCAACATGGATTCAATGCTTGCCAATAAGGTGAAATTGTCGGCCTTTGGCGATTCTTTGTCTCTGATCTATTCTACTACTTCGATGAAACTCCTCGTTAATGCTTCAGTGTCCATATTTCCTTCCTCAAGTTGTAAGATGCCTGTAGGATTGACAATCTTCATGTCGTTTACCAGTTCCTCGTGCATTCCTATGATCTTACTTTCGATGCCTTGTATTTCTTTGATGGTTTCTTTGTAGATGGACTCCTTCCAGTTCATATTATTTTTCAAAATAAAAAGCATGTAGGGGTCCATGGTCTTCATAGGATTTTCATTCAAGAATTTGAGAACCTTGAATTTTTCAACCTCTAATACTTGGAGAACCACAGTTTGGCAACGTGCTAATTCTGTTTCCCATACTGGGATTAAGGTTTGAATCTCCCCTAGTAGCGCTTCACCTTCAGAGTAGATACTAGTAACTTCAGAAATAAATTTATTTCCCTAGTCTACTATGTTATTCACCCAATTTTTCATGGCATCAGTTAGAAGTTTTCCCCTCTACATCTATTTCATCAACTCCTGGGTCTCAACAGAGTTTGGGTCAAAAGGCTGTGGTATCTGGATTATGGGAGCAGCCCTTAGGTTGATCAATGAATCGATGTATGTAGCCATTGTCACCACCATTGGTTTTAATTCTTTCTTTTCTCTAGAATCTTTCTTTGATTGTGTAAGCATGTGGTCAGTAGAAAAATTAAAGAAATTTTTGCTAGTATTCCTATTAATAGCACCTAGTTCAAAAGAAGTAACTTTGAACCCTTCATCATCAATCTCCCTAGACTCTTTCTTTTGTTTATAAGTGGCCACCTTTGCTATGATTTTTCCTGTTACCGGGTCTTTGGTGAGACAAGCATCCATTTTCACTTTCTTTTTTTTAGAACCTCTGGCCACGTATCTAGTGACTATATCCTTTATCGGTGTGGATACTGGCTATAGACTCTGCTTCTTGTTGATTGAATTTGACAACCACAAAGGAACAGTAGGAGTGGTTGACATTACCTGAGTGTCTCTAGTTGGAGTTAAGAACTTGGGTTGATCTACTCTCGGGGCTTCAATGAATTGAACCTCACCGTCTACCTCATCAGGGGAAACAAATTTATCGTCTGAATCTTGCCCTTGAGATGTCATTTTCTATTTCTGAATACTAGGTTGCTTTCAGGCTTTGGACTTGGACTAGGATCTCATCCTAGGAGCCATAGCCTACAAATGGGGAGGGGATCTCACTTTCTTATCTGGAATCAGTGTGTCACCTACAATATGATAAAATGGAATGTCAGATTGAAGTGGCCCTGGGGAAGAAATCACCTTAGGAGAAGACTCATTGATATTTCCTCTTCTTTTCCTCTATAACCAATCATCTATATAGGTTAATATAGATCTAGCCCTCAAATTAATATCATCTTCCTCCTCATTGCTCCAGTCTACTGCTAGGAACTTTGCCTCATTTGACTCCTCCCAATCGGGTTTAATTAGGTATGAACCGTCTCCAATAATTCCCTATGTTTTGAACTTCATTCTGAAAGAACTGATTTGTTGTAAGGTTAATCTAGAATGGTCTTTCTTCAAGACTTCTTCTTCATTTCCACAATCTCTCCATAGGTCTTCTAGATGAGGAGCATCTGAAGGGTTGATTTCAAGGCCAAGGGTTAGAGCTGCATATTCCTTACTATCAAAATTTCTCCTGCTGTGATAGAAACCAAGATTGAATCCCAGAAAATTATTTCCAATGATGGAAGCATTATTCATATTAGTATAGACTAAGGAGCCCAATGTGATAGGGAAAGCCATTTCCTAATTCTCCTGAGGAAGATTATCCTTGATGACGGAGAAAAGTTGTCTGCATAATTTGGCTAAAATGAAACAATCAAGGGCATATCAGGGTAACTTCAGAGGTTCATCTTCAAACCCTCCAACTCTCAAATATGTGAACCTAGGAAATTGAATGAAGTGACTCCCATACTGTTGAACTAGCTTCTGCGATTTAGAAGAAAATCATGGAATCTGAACACCTTTTAGAGTCAAATAAACACTTCCATACAATACATCATGCACCTTACAAAAATCCTCTAAAACTCTATCTTTCTGCAACAAAGGACAATATTGGAAGATGGTTATCTCTTCATTCCATACCCCATGTGGAAGGGCAGTGAGATCACATGTACAGGCAATACAATAAGTTAAATACGAGGCCATATAGAAATCCTCATGAGATTCTTTGGTGTGTTTGAGTTGATTCCTCAAGGAATTGGCAATGATCTCTGCCCAATCCATCCATTGCTCGCCCTTTAAGATAATCTCAACGTACTTATACATCCACTCTTCAAACAAATATACAAATATATTGATTAAATAAGTGCGACAGTATCCTTTGATGAAGATGTGATAATGATACGGATTGAATATGATGATAGATAGATAGACCAGAGCCATGGTCAAATTGATTGATTGTTTGAAATTAATAACATGCCAACGACACATGACATGAATTGATTGATACGTAACATTTAATTGACATTGTAAATGCTATAGGGTTGAGATTAATTGATAAGGTTGATCATAATTATATTGATGAACAAAGTCAACATTATCAAAGTGGTTTGATGATGTCATGATCTAACACTGAGAGCCTCAACAATGTGAAATCCTTGTCAATGTCAAAGATCAGATCACATGAATGATAGTTTGACCTAGCACTGAGAGTAATGACAATACTAAGGTCAAATTGATAAGATTGATAGATTGATAGGTTTCCAAGGCACTGAAAGCCACAAAAATTCCTAGGATTGAAGAGATGATAAATTATTTTGGATGTTTGATATGTTTTTTAATGATTAGGACTGATTTCGAGTGATTTCAAGTTGATTTGGGGTGATTTTGAGTTGATATGATATGATTTTGAAATGACATGAAATTGATGTGAAAGAAGATACAAATGATAAAGTATGATCAATTTGGCCAACATATCAAAGTTAGTAGAATGAGAAAATGGGACAAATTAGTATGAAGAAGTGATGAAACTATAGATGTGAACCATTTTTGAGTGTCTAAATTTTGCCACTCTTTGATACAATGTAATTTAGAGCGTTGTGTCAAAGAATGCTAATGGAAAAGCCATAAAAGCATGCCCCAGCAATGTGGTATATATTTATGCCCTCTCATGAAATTTACCAAAATAGGCATATGATAGGTCAATTTTAGTGACAATGAAAAAATAAAACCATAGCAACTGACGGATCAAAAATTGGAGCTAAAACATGAAAGTTATGGGCTCTGGAGTGAAAAATGGCATCGCGACCAACACAAAAAAGGCATCATGCACATCCATCTAGGAAACAACATACTATGAAAGGGCTTAAAGATGGTTTTGAAGGTCATTTTCACTCTCTCATTTGGAAGAAAAGAGCTTTGGAGCAAGGAGAATGGATCGACTACCCAGAGAGCAACATAGTGGTGAACGAGTGCGAGCCTTCTGATGGCAGGTAGACACTGGACCTCTGGTGAGTATAATGAGGTCATAATTGAACTTTTTATTCTTTTTCATTCTTTTTATTTCTTTTCCATGCTTTTTAGGCACCTAGGAGTCTATCGAGGTCAAATGGGGTCAAGTGGGGGTCAAACGGGGTTCTCAGGGACAGGGTAGGGCCTCCAAATGCCCCAACTACACTCAAAACACATCCAAGTGCATCATGGGTGAACTTTACATTCCCAAGTGTGTCTTAGGTGCACTTGGTATGACCGAGTGCATACTAGGTGCAACTGGGAGCCCCAACTGCACTCTAGTATGCTCTGGGAGTCTGAACGGGGTCCAAGTGGTCTTGGATCGACCTAAAACTTTGGGTGAACTATCATAACCCTAGGGGGATGTTAGAAATAAGTTAAAAGGTAGGCCAAGGTGGTCAACATGCTCATAATTTGGTCAAACATAGAGAAAATGTTGGTCAAACTTGGGCAGATGTCGATGAAGAGTCATGTAAAGGGCCTGAAAGGGTGCAAATAGACTTAGAATGACTTGAAACTTGGAGCATATGTTAAAACCATAGTAAGAGTTGAAAAATAGTTTAAATAAGGTTAGGATGATTAGAAAAAAGTTAAACCTAGTAAAACTTAGCTCAAATGGAGAAAAAAGTTTGATAAATGGATAGGGGTAGGGTCAAAATGATGCAAATGAGCTCAAAATGACATGAAACTTAATAAACATTTTCAAAACCCTTGAAAGAGTTCAAAACATAAGTCAAATTAGTCAAAAATTCCTAGGAAAAGTCAAAGTTAGTGAAACTAGAGTCAAACTAAGTCAAACTTGGGTGAAAGGTAGGGTAAACTGGATGCAAAACCATTGGATGTTGACATAGGCTATATGATGATGTAGGAGGAGTTGCCTCTGTTATGGATACAAGGACATAGGCCATAGAGCCTTGCACCATGGCATCAGATGATAGCTAATGAGTGGGGGATTTTGGCTAGGTTGGGATTATATCATGTTACATTCATGCTAGAGGTGAGGGGGAATAGGGCTCTATTGACCGCCTTGACAGAGAGATGGCACTCAGAGATGAGTTCCTTCCATCTACTGATAGGGGAGGCAACAATGACATTAGAGGATTTATGGTGCATCCTTAGGATCCCTATCCATGGATATTTAATAGCATATGACCCTGCTACAGGATGAGGAGCACCACACCACTTATTTGGATGTGGAAATGCAAAGCTAGGGATCCAAGACTATGTGATCGAAGGGGACTTATTGGTGGTACACCATGAGCAATTGAAAACTGTGATCTGCTAGTTGATTGGTGGATTGTTGATACTAGATAGAGAGGGACATGGATTCCTAGTGAGATGGGGCTGAGTACTAGAGTAGATGATCATGGAGGGCACTATGTTTTCTTGGGGCCCATGCATGTTGGCGATGTTATATTACTATCTACATCAGGTAGCATATAGAGGTGGACTATCATTTAGCACTAGTGGCACATTATTATAGATTTGGGCCTATGAGAATATTGTTGTATTTAGGCCTCTTGTAAAGTGAGAGTGGTGGATGATATGCCATATGCCTATAGCTATAGAGGTGTACTAACCTGAGGACCATTAGGATATGCAAGGCACTTCCACCATCAAATAAACACTATGGCATAGTTTATCTAGACACCTTGTAGGGATTTCCTTGGATGGGATGATGATGAAACTCACTTACCATACTACAGACAAGAGCACTATCTCATAGGGTGCACAATGATTGGGCACCTAGTCATAAAGATGTACCTACCAGAGTGGGTACAGAGACAGTTTGGGGAGACTGGATGTACTGACAAGGCTAGCATTGTTTTCCTAATCTAGAGTAGAGGTTCGAGAGTGGGGACCACCCATTAGGACATAGGTAGCATATGCACAACTAGCAAAGTTCTAGTTGAGGCTATGCAGGGTAGTAGCAAATATAGTGGATGCAGGCATGATAGCAACATATGATAGATGGTTTACATAGCATTATCCTAGGCCTTTGATAGATCCAATACTACCAGTACCATGAGGCAGGCCATAGGCAGAGTAGGATGAGGAGGATGATGAGGAGGAGGGGGATGGGGGAGAAGATGAGGAGGGAAGAGATGAGGGCGATGGGGGAGAGGATGATGTTGAGGAGGAGGATGAGGGAGATGATGAGGGAGGAGATGAGGGTGATTGGGGAGAGGATGATGCTGAGGAGGAGGATGAGGGAGAGGAGGAGGGAAGAGAGGAGGAGGAGGAGGGAGATGAGTATGTTGAGGAGGAGGGTGAGGGAGATGATGAGAAGGATGCTAAGGGAGAGGATGAGAGCAATGATAAGGAGGGTGGAGGTAGTGGAGGTGGGGATAGTTTTGAAGGTGGTGATGAGGGAGATGATGAGGATGACTAATGGGAGGCTAGGGATGATGCAACTATGATAGATGTGGAGGGGGATCCCATGGACTATGCTGACAGGGCACTAGTACCAGTATAGGAAAGATCTAGTTAGATAGATCTAATGGAGGTGATTAGAGGTCTACGGAGTTAGTTGGATTAGATTGTGGTAGAAAGGGATGCAATTATAGTAGAGAGTGATTGAGCTATGGCTGAGAGAGATGCCACAATGCATAGGGTAGAGATGGCAGTGTAGGAGTCTCGGGAGTTCATCAGCAGCATCAGAGATGCAAACTTTTTGGAGATGGCGATGATCATGAGTAGGGCACACATGGAAGCACAATACTGATGAGATTAGTATGAGAGAGTGGTGCCACCGAAGTAGAGAGTAGAGAGTTTTTGTGCATCAAAATCTCATTCCCATAGGACACAGAGGACATAGAGTAGTGTAGGGGTGATGGGGCTTATGAGGCCACCGTAGAGAGCAGAGGAATAATCCTTGAGGCTCGACAGAGGCCATGAGGCTAGGGATAGCTCAGGATGACATTGATAAACTCATGTATAGAGGGGATTTTCTATTTTTCTTTTTGGTTTCTATTATGCTCTTTCATGGTTCATGCCTACGGGAAGTTAGTATTGATGTAAACCATGGTCATGTACTCTGATACTTTTGTGAGACATTTATGAGATGTACTTGTGTTATGATGACTCTATAAGATGGATTATGCATATGCTTTAGATGTTTTATATGGATACATGTATGCTTTTTTATGTGGACTTATATATGATGACATCATGCATTGATTTATCACATGTTATGCATAGGAAGTGCCATGTCACATATTTTTCTCATGAAGAATGCTTAATGCAATGTAAAGGATATGAAATGAATGTAAATGAAATGTAAAATGATTTGGAATGCATACTAATGAAATGTAAAATGATACGAAATGAATGCTTATGAAATGTAAAATGAATTCCAATGACATGTAAAATAAATGCAAATGAAATGCAATGATGTATTGTTGTGGATCATTCTGGATTTTTTAACATATGCAGGAATGTAGCTTTTGGTGTATCCGAGTACAAGACTGAGGTAGCAGATGAAAAAGACATAGAAGGTGGAAGAGATGAGATGAGGAACTATTAGTATGATGAGTAGAATTTTGCTTTTGTAAAGTTCACTATATGTCAAATGGAGCTTTATTTTGATATGGAAAATGGAATGCAATGCATCATGGCACAAAGGGCCAGAGTGCAAATGCAAGCCTTTTGCGTAAACAAGCATGATGTACAAAGAAAATGAATTTGTCTTTCCTGAGGCATATGTACATGCCCTAGACTCTCAAAGGTACATTGTAATAAATAGAAAAAGAAAAAGATGACCATGAACCATCCCGACCACTCTCATAGATCAGTTTATATCATTGAGTGGCATAGGAACATGATCAAAGAAAAACAAAGAAAAAATAAATCACTCACTAAATAGCATGAGCCAATAGCTATCCTTGTCCATTATTACTTTCTTTTTAGTGTTTGAAGGTGTGTAAGTAGTGTTTGATAGGTTGATGATATGATAGTTATGGTTGTTGATTCAATTAATAGGTTCATAGTGACATGTTGGACTGACTATCGGTTCACATTGCTCAGATAGTGTGATGGTCTTGAAAGTGTAGTGCTTTGAGTTTTAGTTTGCAAAGTGCAAGTGTGCATGCAAAAGGGGTGGTAATCCACAGTGAATATTTACAAGGTTTATTGCATATTTTCAGTGGGTTTTCTATTTTTTAGAGTTTTTTGGGGATATTTGATGTTTTTGTGTGACTGGTTTCTTCAGCACATTTTATGATTTTTAGGTTTTACTTCAGGATTTTTTATGATTTTTAGGGATTTTTTCAAGACATTTTATGATGTTTAGTTCTTTTTTAAGGACATTATATGATTTTTTGTGATGTTTTTAGGACATTTTATGATGTTTAGGGATTTTTTCAAGGCATTTTATGATTTTTAATGCTTTTTTTAGGACATTATATGATTTTTAGAAATTTTTCAAGATCATATTTGAATTGTTAGGATTTTTTTAAGATCGTATTTGAATTTTTAGGATTTTTTTAGGATCATAAAAGTATATACAAGTGTTAGCTCCAATCCATTATGCGATAAGTCCAATGGATAAATAGTGCTTAGGGATATGCCCCCAGTTCAAATTCAAACTCATGCACTAAGTAGGTAATATGCCCCAGACAAGATGCAAACTATGTACAAAGGCCAATGACAGAGTGTGTATAGACTGGTCATGTGTTAAGTAGGATAACAATGGATATTAACCAATTCATGAGCCATTGTTAAGGAGCCAAAGATGTCTTGCAATAGGAAATATATGATCAAGAAATAAGAGAGGGGAAAAGACTAGATGGAATCTCGATGGAGGAGCAACAACTGATTACACATGATGCCTATTTGCCAGGTTTTCACCATGGTACTTGCCCAAAGCACTTGTTTGCTAGGTTTTCACTTTTGGATGGGATTTTTCTCTTGACTAAAATTTTCATGCCAAGATGCCTATTTGCCAAGTTTTCATGAAGGCATCCATTTCTTCATGACTTTTTTCAAAAAAAAAATTTGTTTTTAGGACTTTTTGCTATTTTTTAAAATATTTTTTTAGGACTTTAAGACATGGTCAAGTGTAATACTTGTGAAGATACATGCTATTGATGGACATGGGTAGTGGTTCACCCTCTAGAGTTGCAAGCTAATATACTGTGGACCCAAATGATGTAGTAACTACATAAGGTCCTTCCCTATTTGGTTCAAATTTGCCTTATTTTTCTCTATGTTGCTGAGTCTTGTAGTTCATCTTTAAGACTAGATCATTGATCTCAAAATGATGATCTCAGACTTTCTTGTTATAGATTCATTTGAGTCAGTTTTGGTAAGCTTGCAAATCTGTCAAGGTAGCTCATCTCCATTCATCAAGCATTTCCTACTCATGGATTCTAGATATTCAGTAGTTTTCATCATCAACAATATCTTGTAGGGACGCTCTTAATGATGGAATTTCAACTTCAATGGGAAGTATGGCCTCAGTGTTGTAGACAAGAGAGTATGGTATTGTGCCAATAGGAGCATGCACACTTGTTTGATATGCCCAAAGAGTTGGATTCAGTTGTAGGTGCCAGTCTTGACCTAAATCATTGAAGTCTTTTGGAGAATCTTAACAATGGTCTTATTAGATGCTTCCGCTTGGCCATTACCCTGTGGATGGTAAATACTAGAATATCCATGGTATATGTTGTACTTCTGATAGAGCTTGTCTACATATTTGTTTTGAAATGGGCTACCATGGTTAGTAATAATAGCCAAGGGGACTCCATACTAACATATGATATAGTTTAAGATAAACCTTGAGATCTACTTGCTAGTGGTGAAGGTCAAAGGGACAACTTCAACCCACTTGGTAAAATATTTTGTTGCTATGATAATGAACTTATGACCATCAGAGGATGAAGGGGAAATCGCTCCAATAAGATCAAATGCCCATTGTGAAAAGGGCCATGAAGATACGACTATTTGCAATTCTTGTGCTGGTGCATGGATTAGATTGTTGTGTATCTGATACTTATGACATGTTTTGGCAAAATCATGGGAATCTTGTTCCATGGTTGGCCAATAATATCTAGCTCTTAGAAATTTCTTGGCGAGACTCAAACCATTGAAATGACCTCCACATATACCTTCATGAACCTTGTGTAAGGAAATTTTAGCTTCTTGCGAGTCAAGGAATCTAAGAAGGGTTTGGTCAAAGGATCTCTTGTATAGGGTGTCACTAATGGTGATGTATCTAGCAGCTTGATGGATAAAGGATTGACAGTCATTTTTGGATAATTTGGGTGATAGGATTTGGGCATGTAGGTAATCATAAATGTCTTGATACAAGGAGAATTGGGATAAACAAGTTCATACACAAACTCTGATTGAGGGAGCTTGAATACTGGAATCAAAAGTTGCTCAACAAGGAATTCACAATGTTCCACATTTTGAGGAATATCAATCATAGAAGTGATGGTAGCCATAGCATCTACTTGCTTGTTGTGTATTCTTAGTAGCTGATGAAAAGAGATAGTGGCAAATTTAGACTTGAGGAAGTCTACCATCTGCTTGTAAGGCATTAACTTATTATCTTTGGTTTCATAGTCATCATTGACTTGGTGGATGACCAACTGGGAATCCCCAAAGACTTGTAAATGTTGAATGTTCCATTAGATGGCTATCTTGAGTCATGTGATTAGCGCCTCATATTTTTCTATGTTGTGTGTATAATGGAATGCAATCCTATATGACTTGGGGATTATGTCTCCTTGGGGAGTGATAAACATGATGCCCACTCCTGAGCCATTTTGTGTATGTGATCCATCAAAATAAAGCTTCCATTCATTAGCTACATCCATGTGAAATATGGCTTCATCTAGAAAGTTTATCAACATGGGATGATCATCTAACATAGGTGCTTCTGCTAACTGATCTTCTATCACTTGCCCTTTGATTGTTTTTCTATCTACATATTCTATGTCAAATTCACTAAGGATCATGACCAATTTGGCTAGTTGTCCTATGAGAGCAGCCCTACTTAGGAGATACTTCAATTGGTCAATCTTAGAGATGAGCATTATTTTTTGATGGAGCATGTAATGTCTAAGCTTCTGGGCTACAAAGACAATAGCAAGGCATGCTCACTCAATTAGTGAATAATTTAGCTCATAGCCCACAAGTGTTCTATTGATGTAATATATGGCTTGCTCTCTTCCTTGTTCATCATTTTGTGCTAAGAGAGCTCCTAATGTTATATCTATAGAAGATATGTATAGGATGAATGGCTTGCCTGGAATGGGAGCCATTAAAACTAGTGGATGTAGAAGATAATCCTTGAGTTGTTGGAAAGATTCTTGGCATTGCTTGTTCCATTGAAAGGATACACCTTACATAAGAGGTGTTGAAAGGAGTGACACTTATCTACCAATTATACAGTGAATCTATGGATAGACTGTAATCTTCCTTGTAGTCCTCTTAAGGTTTTTAGATTTATTGGAGGCATGTCAAGTATTGCTTTTACTTTCTTGGGATCCACTTCAATGCCTCATTGAGAAACACTGTATCCTAGGAGCTTTCCAGAAACAACCCTGAATACACACTTTTTTGGATTTACATAGAGCTTATAATTTTCCATTCTAGTAAATATCTAATCTAGGATGCCCAAATGATCTTTCCTTTTATGGGATTTGCAAAGTAAGTCATCAACATAGTCTTCCATGAGGATGTGCATGAAATCATGGAATATTGTAGTCATTTCTCTTTGTTATATTGCCCTAGCATTTTTAAGACCAAATGGCATGACATTCCAATAGTATGTTACCCAAGGGCATGTAAAAGTTGTCTTTTTTTGATCTTTAGGAGCTATTCTTATCTGATTATAGCCAGAAAAATCATCCATTAGTGATAACATCTCATACCTAACTGTCATGTCTACAATGATAGCTATGTTTGGTAAAGGAAAATTATCCTTGGGACATGCCTTGTTAAGATCATGAAAATCAGTGCATGTTCAAATGCCCCCAGAGTGTTTGCTTACTAGTACTAGATTAGATATCCACTCTACATAATCAATAGGTCTTATGAAGCTGACATCCAATAATTTCTTGAATTCAGCTTTGACAAGAAGGGCAACTTGAGGATGCATTTTTCTCAACTTTTGCTTTACTAGTTTCATTCCTAGTTTTAGTGGCAAGTGATGAAGGACTATTTTAGGATCTAATCCTGGCATGTTTGCATAAGACTAGGAAAATTTGATCTACCTCTCTAGAAAGAATCTGACAAATCCATCCTTTTCTTTTGGTGATAATGAGGCTGCAAAGTGTATGACCTTGGGGTTGTTAGGAGTTCCTAGAATAATCTCTTTTGTCATTTCCACTAGTAATGTTGATCTTTCCTTTAGTAGGGGCGTGTCCAATCTTCCATCCTTGGGTGCCTCAAAGAGGTTTTCACCTTCAGATATGTCCTTTATTTTTACTTTTTCATGGTCTAATGGCACCTTTTGGTTTTCACCGAGAGACCTACTATTGCCCTTTATTGTTATTTTCTCAATTTTGTGTCTAGAAGATGGAGTTGACTCCCCGAAATATGCCATGACATTTAGATCAATGGAAAATCCAAATTTGTGATCACCTTGTGGTAAATCTTCACAAAGCTCAAAGAATTCTACGATGGCATCACCATTTTCAAATTGGTCAAACATTGGTGGTCCTTGTTGGTCCCAATCAATAATTTTAGGGAAAACTAAGGAAATTCCATCATTTCTGTTGAATAAGCTTTGGTCAAATGCATATATATGGATATGTACTTCAGTGATATCATCATGATCATGTTCAGAAATAGGAGGGCTTGGATCCCAGAATGTTTCAATCCAAGGTGAATAATTGGTTTGAGTGAAAGGTGGATTGACATGTTTATCTTCCATAGGTAGGCTATCAGGGTTAGCAAACATATGATCAAGACCAAGGGAGGTATTAGGATTGTCAATGTCAGATATAGATTGGGTGGGTTCAGGTTGGTTGTTCTCAGATTCCTTGTCATTGGTTGAAGTGTTCACCTCCTCAGACGAGGATGACTCAGTATTAGGAAGACCCAAAACAAATGGTTTGAATCCAAATCCCAAGCTACAAGGTCATCTTGATGTAGTGATGGGTTGAACAATGCCTTTCTTTTAAAGTCCTAGGCCACTATATCTATCATGTCCCTTTTTTTGCATGATGGTGAATCTAGGTCCATACTTGTCTAGGGATATAGGAGTAATTTCTTGTTTTACTTTAGCCTTTTCCATCCATGTAGAGGTATTTTCATAGACATGTTCTTCATGTAGTCTGCCTCCACTAGTGAAAACCACAGAAGGTTTCTTTTGAAATGTGAATTTAGGCTTGTTCTATATAAGCTAAGGTTTACCATATGACTTGGGAGATAAAGGAAGATTTCCAATGTGAAAGGCATGATACATGGAATACTCACTAGAACCTTGGTCTTAGATTTTGAGCTTTCCTTTGTATGCTAGTGTGAGTGTGGAAGGATCAACATACTTGGAGGACTTGAGTGGATTTTTTGCATGGTTTGTTGGGACTTGGTATGCAGTGGTTCCTCTAAGATTGGCATAGAACTAGAAGGGATTTGGATCACCCGGAATGATGACCTCTACTTTATTATTGGAGAATTTCAAGCATTGGTGGTATGTAGAAGGCACTGCTTTCATAGTCTGGATCCATGGGTGGTCTAGTATCATGTTACAGTTCATTTCTATATCTAGGACCTAGAATAAAGTGTTCTCAGTAGCTTGACCAACTTCAATAGGTAAAATGATGACCCCCAAAGAGAAGCATTCACCATCATCATAGGCTTTGATTGTGATCCTTCGAGAGGGATCCACATCATGTTTAGAATAACCCAAACCTTTGACTACTTTAACTATATAGATATTCAGCCCTGCTCTCCATCTATCAAGACACATCTAACTTTAACATTGTGGACAAAGAATTCAAGGTGGAAGGGATCATTATGGTTGGGTTTGTCTTTGGGAATTTCTCAAGGGGAAAATGTGATATGTTGTGATGCAGATAGGTTCCCTATCATGGCTTGGAACTAGGCAACATCAATTTTAGCTGGGACTACTGAATCTTTAAGGGCTTAATCCAAGATCTTCTGATGTTGGGGAGAGGCATGCAATAGGTCCAAGATGGATATTTGCACAAGTGTCTTGCTAAGCTATTCAACAAGGCTATAATTAGATGAAGTAGGAGCAACAAGTCTGCTAGGGGGGTAGGTCTAGTAGATGCAATAGGTCTAAAGGGGGCTCCAAGTAGAGTGGTCTTGGTATAGCATGTAGTGACAGCACAATGAGGGTCTTTAGCCTTTAAGGTAAATGTGGATATATGAGAATCTAACTCATTGAAACAATTGATAGTGTAGTGATATCCAGTGCACATGTAATTCACATTACCTTGTGAGTTTGAGTTCAAACTGGAGGGTTTCTCTTTATCATGATTACCCAAAGGGTCTTTGAAAATAGTGTGATCAGAGTTGGATGCTAGCAGTGATGGATCAAGTATGCTTATACCATCATCAATGAGGTCTTGTATTGCATGCTTTAGTTGGAAACATGATAAAGTCTTATGTCCTTTGGTGCGATGGTAATCACAGAACCTTTTGTCATCCCACTAATTGACCTTAGTCAACGATTCATCTTTGATTGGGGGAAACTATAGGAAGTTATTACTTAGTAACTATTGTAGTGCAATCTCAAGAGGTATCCCCAATGGTGTGAATTTCCTATACTTTGTTCTAGGATGTCTTTGAGGTTTGTCTTGTGAGGAAGTTTCAATTTTCTATTGTTGAGGTGTTGTTTGATTGGGAGTTTGTGAATTTGTAGGGTTTGTACCTTTCAAAGTCAATTAAGGTTGTGCTATGTTAATCATGCATGCATCCACAATGCCATTGTTAGTCACATTCTTGTTTTTGGAGAAAAATTTTGCTTTATCATTAGAAGAGTTGGTGTTTGTGTTGTCCTTGTTTATCTTGAGGATTCCCTTATGGATAAAAGCATCTTCAATGCTAGCCCCTTTTTTCATTAGTTTAGAAATGGTGCTTGGACTCTTGATTTTGAGTTCATAAATTAAGTCTAGGACTAATTTTTTAATGCACAAGTTAAGTTGTTCTTCAAGAATGTCTAGTGAGCATTAACCTACTAAGCTTCTCCAATGCAGTAAGAATGTGATAAATGGTTCTCCTATCTTCTGTTTATTTGAGCACAAATTAGAAAGTGTCACCTCATTCTTAATGTTAAAGGCAAAGTGGGAGATGAACTTGTCTACGAGTTCTAACCAAGATTTGATAGTGCCAAGAAGTTTGGATTACCTTTCAAGTGTGGGCCCACCTGGAGAACGAGGGAACAATCTCATAAGGTAAGTGGGCTCATCATTAAGTTTGATACAAGAGGCATAGAATTCTCAAATGTGATCAATAGGGTTGCCTTTTCCTTGGTATTTTTCAAATCTTGGAGCCTCAAAGTGTTTTGGGAATGGAGGCATATATAGAATTTTATCAAATGGATTAGGATGTAAGTCCCTTTCTATATATAGAGCCTATTTCTTTTGGACTCCTAATGCCTTGACTTATTTGGAAAGTTTTTTGAATTGTTGCAATAACTCTTCATTAGGGTTTTGCATGATAGTCTTTACTTCAAGTCCTTTGTGCCTATGAGTAGACCATTTGCTGTGGTGAAAGCTATGTCTACTTGGTTTTGACATTTTTGTGTTTGATGAGTCTGGTGATGTGTCACTAGGTGGTGGAGGTATGTTGGCACCTTGAAGATAAAAGGGGCCCTATTGTGATATATGTTTAGGTACTTGTTGTGGTATTTGATGGTGCACTTGTTGTAGTATCAACTATGATTGATGTGCCATATTTTGTTGTTGTGCCATTTGTTGTGGTTGTTGTTGGGATACCTCTGTTGGTTGTATGTGAGACCATGTATCTAATTGTTGTTGTAGAGGTATCTGTTGAGGTTGTTGTGGTATGTGTTGTTGTTGTAACAAATGTTGTTGGTATGCAATTTGTTTCTCAAGGAATATTTGATATTCCAACTATTGTTTGAGTTGCTCTTGCTATTTAGAAAACATGGCTTGTTGTTGTTGGAATTGTTGTTGATACATTGCATGGAAGTCAAGTGGTTTTATGTTGGATTGTGTATTAGGGATGATGGATGTTTACACCACTTGAGGTTGTTTTTCTTGTGGATGATTTTATTATTGATATGTGGAATGTGCATTAAGTGGGTGTAGACTTGGTTGAGGGTTGGAAGTGTTAAGTCCTTGTACTACCATAGGGTTGATGTTGTTTTGGGAGTTGACTAAGTCCTTGTGAATTGACCACCATGTTGGTATTGTTACTTTGGCACCTTTGTGTGTTAGAGGCTTCTCCTTGGGACATCATATTGACTTGACAATTAGGCATATTCCTTTTGGGAATAGGTGTAATGTCAATAAGACTTTTCCTTTGTGCATCAATAGGGATTGTTGTAGTTGATGCTTCACATAGTGTACTCATGGGAGGCTCCATAACATTTGATGTCATAACACTTGGTAGAGTTAGGAGCAAAGATGTACTTTGTTGATTTGTCTCCAAAGGAGGTATGTTTGGCATTCTAGAGTAGAAGTCCCTTTAGGTGCATCTTGTTTCTACATCGTGTGACTAAGGTCAAGTCTTAATTTCCTTTTGGGATATTTAGGGGTTGGTGGTATCTCGTCGAACAAGGGATTAACATTGATGTGTTCAAATGTACCATGGAGGATTTTGATTGTTGGTTATTGATGGGACATTATAGGTGCCATTATTATGTTTGACAACTCCAAAGGTTGTTTTCCCTCACCTAAGTCCAAACTGATCATGGGTTGGGTGTTTTCAATTGTTGTGTTACTTTGATTTTTAGACTTAGGACCTTCCAAATTTGGGTTAAATTTGACAATTTCTTGGGCTCCCAAAAGTTTAAAGTTCTTGTGGAAATTTTTGTCTTAACATGCCCTAGCCATTACCTCATCAGTGATACCATAATTAGTGTTGGAGTCATCACTTATGTGTACAATACCTTGTTGTATGTTTGATGTGTTATAGTTGAAGATACTTGGATTGGGTTTGCTAAATTCAAAGGAATGTGTTTGTTCATCCTTAGGTGTGGTTGGTACACTTCCACCTGTGGGTGGTATCAGCACAAATATAGGCTCAAAGTTAGGACTCCATTGAACCATCCCATGTGTAGGGAAAGTTTTTGGAGGAAATCTCATGATAGGTGCATTGTTTAAGGTTTGTTGTGTCATAGCTTGATTATGGTGATCTTGCGGATACATGTTCAAGGGATTTGCAAGTAATAGTTATGATGCCTTGATTCGGTCTTCATCAAATGTTTGTTGGGTTTTCTTGCTCTTCTTCTATATTTGATGAGGTTTTGTTTGTGTTGGTGCCTCAGAAAACAAGGGTTGATAAAGTTCTTCGGGTCTATGAGCTGATTGTGTCCTAGTAAGTGCTAGCGTGATACCTAAGAATGTAGATGCAATGGAGGGAAACATGAATGGACTTTTTGCCTCCCAAGTGTGCACCTAAACTACCAACTATGCTCAAATAGTACCAAGTGTTCCCATAATATAGTTGGGGGTCTAAAGGTAAGCAGTTGGTAAGTAGGATGTATGCAATGGGTAAACAGAGGTGCTAGGGTGCCTAAAATGCAAATTTTGAGTGTTTTGAGTGATTTAGAGTGATTTGCAAGGTTTAGGGATGCAATGCAAGGTGTGGAAGTGTATATTAGGGCTTTGGAACCTAGAATGAAACATTTAAGTACCAAGTGCACTCTAAAAATAACAATTGCGCACTTGAAGTGTGCAGTTGGTAAAACAAGTCAAAACTTGATAATTAGGATGTGGGTATGCAAGATATGAGTGCTTTTTGGATTTTTAAGTGTTTAGGGATGATATGAAACCTAGGAAAATGCCATATGAACTAGAGATTTGATATGAAAAGTGAAAATGTCCTAGGGATGTTATGAAAATGCAAATGCAAATTGACATTTTGAAGGTATGCAAAATGAAGGTTATGGTATGAAAAATGAAGGTTAGGGTTATGTTTTGGACTCAGTAATGATGCTAAAGGTTATGTATGCAAGGTGGATTATGAAAAGGAATGGTGTTCTAGGGTTGATAATGATGTTTAGGCTATGCAAAATGAGGACAAGTGATCAAGGAGACAATTTGGTTGATGGAGAATTTGATAGGGTTTGATAGTGAAAATGATGCTAACATTTGAACAGTGAAAAATGGAGGGGATATGCCACTAGGGTAAGTCATAATGAAATTTAGGGACAATAATAATATGACAATGCAATGACAAGGGTATATGGAAAGTTTTGAACTTAGCTGAAACCTTTAGAAAGTATTTTGTCTAGTAGTTTAACCTTGTGATAATGGACTTTGGATCTTGACCAAAAAGTGATAAAAGAAAAAAAAGATAAAATTTATAAAAGATGATAAGGTCAAATATATAAAGATATATATATAATTTGACCAAATAAAATGATAAGAAAAGATGAAAAGACTAGTCAAGATCCATCATCCATCAACACTAGGAGATACTCCAAGACTCATACTTTGTTCAGATTTTTGACTAAGTTTAAAGGTTTTTGTGTTCAAAATGATATTAAGGTGACTCAAAATGGTGGTTATGATGATTGGATATGCAATATGCAAAGGTCCTAAGGTGCAAAATGATATTTTGGGTGCAAGATGCAATTTTGGGTCAAGTGTAGAATGAGGAGGTACAAAGGCTCCTAGATGCAGTTTTAGGGTCCCAAAATGCAATTTGGAGGCCCAAAATGGTCATGCAGGTGTCCAAGTGCACCCTGATATTATCGAGTGTGCTTCAATAGTACCAACTATGCCTCTAGTGTAGTTGGGGCTAGTTTGGCCGTAGTTGGTAGTTTTTGGGTGCAGTTGGGGAGCTAGGTTAAAGGTTTGCTAATCTTGAGTAGTGTGGTTGCCAAATTGATATGCCAGGAAGCTAAGATGCTAGGGTTGATGTTATGATGGATTAGGAGGTGTAGAATAGGGGTTAGGACCTAAGGAATGATGTCCTAAGTGAAGGCAATGAAGACTAAGAGATGCAAGATGCAAATCAAGGCATGTTAATGCAAGGGGACCTATCCAAGTACCTAGGGACACTATTGAATCCGCAAAATGTTATCTAGAATCCCAAACTGGGTCCTCAAACCACCAAGTGCACTAAAATAGTATCAACTCACCTATGGTGTAGTTGGGGCCAGTTTGGGCACAGTTGGTAGTTTCAGGGCGTAGTTGGTAAACTAGGCTAAAACTAAAGCAATTCTAGGTGCTATATTTTCTAGATTGTTGCCATAGTGAACTAGATAGTAGAGGGCAATGCTAAGACTACAATGGAGGTTCAAAATGATGTGTAGGACACCCAAAATGATGGTTAAAGAGGTAAAAATGAGGATTAGGTATGCAAAGATGCAAGATGGACAATGCAAAGTGCAGATTTTGAGATAAGAATGTAAAAACTAAGGGAGCCAAACTAAACCCCTATGGATGCAATATGAAAGGTAAGGGATACTAAATGAGGACTAAAAGATGCAAGATAAAACCTATATGATTCAAGTATGAGGCCTAGACTAGGGTGAATGCAAGTGGATTCTATGCAAGGATGAAATCTATGTTTTGCCAAGCACATTTAGGATAACAAGTTGCCATGTTTTCCAAGATTTGTATGCGTTGAACCAAAGTTTGTAAAGTTTTGACAAGGTTTTGAAAGTTGCAAAGTGTAAATTTTTAAATTGGCTTTTATCTTGATTAATGTTTTACACTCGCACAAGACACATTAAGACAAGAATAGTTGTTGTTAAAAGTGAACAATCACACCACAACCTAGGCTTTAAGACTATATCCACTGAATTCCTACTTGAACCAAAGTTTAGTCGTGCTTATCCAGAGTGGACAACCTAGGATCTTGGCACCATAGGCTCTCCTTTATAGCACACTCACTTCTCAGGGCTACCAAGATCCACTTCCCAAGGGGCATGACTTTCCAAGGGACTGTTGCCTCTAATAATGACTGCGAGAATGTAGGATGTCTTCATAGGCATGGTTGACCACTTGAGCAAGTGGATAGAAAGGATTTTGGCCACTAAAACATAGTTTTTGGTAAGGGAATTCCATTTGGCAAGTGAATGATAAACTTTCACAAAAGGTCTCCCAGCCCTGAGAATTGGGGTTTGACACACCACAAGGGTACTGGAGGAGAGCTATCATGCAACAATACTACCAACATGACTTTCACCATAATCAAATTTTATATAGTGGCTAGAACATTGACCTAGATTTTGCCTCATTACCACTCTAAGGTCATCCCCTAGCATACCCAATATTGATTATCTTGGTCCAAGGTAGGCCTCTTATAGAAGTTACATGGATTTCTCTTACACCCAAGATCCACGAATGGTGAGGGGAGAGGATACATCCAATGTAACCCCTAGGGATTAAACACTGTAGACACACTAGATAGACGGAAAAAATTTATTTTAAGCACCAAACAAAGTGTTATCTAATCTAATAAATCCACACACATGGTTTTGACAAGCACACAATGGTCTTCAACAACGTCCTACAAAGCAAGCAATAGTAGTTTGTTATGATCATGTCTTCATCCCATGATTGCCATATGCTGCAAGTAGACCATTCATAACACAAAATCATCTAATCTATGTTCTAGAAGCAAATTGAAACCTCTCATGTAGATTCTAATTGATGTGTGTTTTTTTTGTGAACTAGGTGTGCTCTGACAGAGCAGATTGCACTCCAGAATGCCAAAATGGCTTAGAATGCCCCCAAGTGCACTCAAATAGTCCCAACTATGCCCATGCTATAGTTGGGGCATAGTTAGTAGTTTTTGGGTGTAGTTGGATAGTTTGAAATAGCAAACAGGGGTTATGATGTCTCCTAGGCCCCTAAAACAACTCCTAGAGGCCCCAAGTGTGCCCTGATAGAGTAGAGTGCACCCTAGGGCAAAAAGCTAAAAAAAATGAAGGCACACAACCATATTATTAAACCCCTAATTAATCTAGGTGTGATAAGGAAGTGTAGATAGTCGTTATACCCTTCCAAGTGAGCTCCTTCCTTGCACCTACAAGCACAAAACAAGAAAACCCAAGTTAGATAAGCATGTTCATGTCAAGTTCACCAATTGTAGGACAAGAAAATGGGTTAAATGCATAACATACCATGAGAAAATCACAAACTCAATAATCATACATTAGCACCCACTAGTCTACCATGAAAGCTAAACTAATAAAGAAAGCAACACAAGGTTAGAAACCCCCTCTTTCATTTGTAGCTCCCATGTCCTTTCTTCTCCAAACGATGTAGCTCCAAAATTGCCTATAGTGCACACAATTATGAATCAAAAGCCTAAGATGATTGCAATTCTATAAGAATAATTGAAGTTGTGATTTTAGTGCGAGAGAAAGAGTGAAAAAATGAGAAAAGTAGGGACTTGAAAAGACTTAAGAATTAGGGACCGAAAATGAGAGAAAGAGTGTTCATTTTATAATCAACACTCAAGGTGAGAGCATTGGATTTGTCACCTTGGATATGCGATGTAGCAAGAGATTCCTTTGAGAATCCATGAAACATATGACACAAGATTTCAAGTATAAGATTCTATGATGCATGGAAGTCAAACTTGGCTAAAGAGGGAAGAGAATCTATGACACGACATATGACACCTTAAGCCCACTTAAAGCCAAGAACCTATGACAAATAAAGCCAAATATGTACATGTGTAAGAGAATAAGAATCTTGGATTATGACATATCTTGGACAAATGTCAATGGAGAATCAACGAGGTGTCATACCCAAGTGTCATGATGAAGCCAATATTTTATGGAATATTTGAATTAAAAATCCTTTATTCCACAAAATAGAAATTAGTAAAAAATGGAATTAATGGAGGAAAATGCAACTTAGGAAATTAGAAGTTTCTATGGTTTGAAAATGATAAATCAATTAATTAATTTTATTAATTAATTGAGGATGACAATCAGAAAGAATAATTAGTAAGAATGATAGGATTAAATTATGGGTTATTTAATCCTATAGAGAAAATTAGTAAATGATTGGCCAAAATTGATTAAATAAGTGCGACAGTATCCTTTGATGAAGATGTGATAATGATATAGATTGAATATGATGATGATAGATATACCAAATCCATGGTCCAATTGATTGATTGATTGAAATTAATAACATGCCAAGGACACATGACATGAATTGATTGATACGTAACATTTAACTAACATTGTAAATGCTACAGGGTCCAGATTGATTGATAAGGTTGATCATAATAATATTGAGAGACATAATCAATATTATTAAAGTGGTTTGATGATATCATGATCCAACATTGAGAGCCTCAACAATGTCAAAGATCAGATGACATGAATGATAGTTTGACCTAGCACTGAGAGCCATGATAGTACTAAGGTCAAATTCATAAGATTGATAGATTGATAGGTTTCCAAGGCACTGAAAGCCACAAAAATGCCTAGGATTGAAGAGTTTGATATGTTCTGTGATGATTAAGACTAACTTCGAGTGATTTTGAGTTGATTTTGGGTGATTTTGAGTTGATATGATATGATTTTGAAATGACATGAAATTGATGTGAAAGAAGATACAAATGATAAAGTATAATCAATTTGGCCAAAAGATCAGAGCTAGTAGAATGAGAAAACATAACAAATTAGTATGAAGAAGTGATGAAACCATAGATGTGAACCATTTTTTAGTGACTAAACCCCCTAAAACCTCATTTAAATAAAACATTCAAGAAATATTTTTGACCAACAATTTCACATGCCCAAAATCTATTAACATCCCATTATAATAAAAAATCCAAAATCCTCAAATCTGTAATAAATAGCTTACAAAACTCATATATCTTGCATTTTTCTTTTATCCTCTCATGCATTGCAATGAATTCAATATAGGGTTACAACAACAAAACCATCGCTCTTATTAGAAAATAGATTTGTCCTTCCAAAATTAAATACAAAGAATGACTCAAAATGCTTGAATAGAAGAGAAACTACCACTAACAGTTGGAAATACTATCATTAGATTGATAAAATTCCTCTGAATTGAGAGTTACAACTCCCTCTTAGAAAGATATTCAAAAAATTTAAATAGTTGGTTATGTCTTTTACTAGAAGACACAAAGGTTTTCTAGCATTTACCCATCACTACGGGAGAAATGAAATTATAAGATTTATAAACTAGACAATGAGGAAAGAAAATTGAACAAACAACCACATGACCATATATCCAGTCTTTCATATCACAAGGGAAGTGTAAAGAAACATTATTTTATTCTACTGACTATGAATGATAATGCAGAAATGCACCTAAAACATGCAAAAAGTGACTATATAACCATTTTCAATCCAAGAAAATTGTATTTAGACTTTAGAATCTGATATATGAAACTCTCTTTTATTTTAGATGCATAACAATATCATTTTATCTCTATGATTATGGTCAATTTGTAGAAACATAAAAGTAAAAATAAAACTTCTATTCCTCCTCCCTATTACAATCATTTCCCATAAAAATATATTCTCTCACTCCCTATAGCTGTAAAACTCTTGGTGAAGAGAAGAACCCTCCTTGTGTAGAAAGTTTCACAACAAATAGCAATTTTCACTTGCACTTCGATTCTGGCAACCATTTCTTGAAAATCATTTTAATCATTCTCATGAATAATCTTCTTCTTATCATTTTAGATATATTTAATAGTTGAGGCTTTTTAAAGTTGCACATATTATATATTTACCAAATTTAAAATGAATCCTATGTGTATTCTCGGATAGGTGGCATATGTTGGTAACAAATTGCTATCATGATCTTGTGACTGTCATTGGTAGTTTATATACTACTGCACTTAAACAATCATAACTTTTGATCCATGATGAATTTTATAAAATGGCTTGGAGAGAATTTAGATAATTATATTTCTCGAAAAAATATCCTAAATTTAATTCAATCAAATGGTCAGATTGAATGTTGTGGTGCCCACAACATAACTATTTTTCTGATAGCAACACATTTGTATTTGTTGGTATATTTGATAGATCCAAATATACTCCATTATAACTTTTGATCTTGGCCACATTTTGAAGATCACTCTAATGAAGATTTAGAAAACTTGATTTTTGACAACATATCCCAAACTAAGAAAAATTCAATTATGGGATAAAAACTTATGCTCCCCGCAACATGACAGTTGGTTTTATTTTATGCTAATGGAAATCTGTGGTTACAAGATGTATTAAAACTATAATAGTATATGCACAAATACTTGCACATGAATCACATGTTGAAGCTTCATTTTTGTACATCTCTACCTTGGATCTTGGACTCTTGAGCAACTTATCATATTAGATCTATTTTTTACTTTATGCATAACAAAGTGATCTTTCAAACTATGAACTCAAAATTGAACTTTGTGATTCAAGGTTCAAGATCAACTCTGGCATATGTGAATAGATAGATCAAATGACTAGAGGCCAACTACCTACTTTCATCATTTCTTTCTAGTGACAGAGCTTGAACCTTAAAGATCTGAATTTCATCTTGCATGCCAAAACCTAGAACTTTGACTTTGAACTTGTTGGCCCAATTTTGAACTTTGAACTTGAAGTCAAAGTTGAATTGACTTGAAGGTTCAACTTCAACTTCAACTTTCCCATGTTTGAATAGGAAGGTTGATGACTAGAATAATGACTGGTCTGATTTTAACATTTTGTGCTAGTGATAGAACTTGAACTTGAACTTGAACTAACTTGAAGGTTCAACTTCAACTTTGACCTAGGAACTCCCAAGACTTAAACAATTGACTTTAAGGATGGAGAAAAATACAAGTTTAATAGCATTGATACCACTTGTAAGGAAAATTGCAACAAAAAATAATAACCATTTACACATAACTCAATAGATCTGAAACAAATATGCAATTGAAATGCATATGCAAGAGAATAGACAACATACCTACAAAAAATGTAATACAAGATATACCTAGGGAAACCCTCATTAAGGGAAAATCTAGCCTCCAAAAATATCCATTACCATGTATTATTCAAGAAAAATACCATTGCAATACAACTATGGAAGTCTTCAAAGCCAAGCCATAACCAAACAATCCATGTGAACAATCATGAATCCACACATCACATGCTATGCTTCCAACATTTACAAATTCTCCCTTGGCTAACTTGTTAAGCCTTGTCTTGCTCAACTCTTGTCTTTTGGTCTTTTGGTCTTTTTTGTCTTGTATCTACAACTATCCTTGTGGTTGTTTATATAGTAGCAAGTCCCACAAAGCCACCAAGTGGTGTTACATAAACCATGGGCTACCTAATCTATTGACCCCACATTTAATATTGGACATTTAATTCTTTTCTTTATTATTAAATAATTACATCAAATATTATCACAATGTTATAATACAACTCATCAAGTATATCCCATGGGAATCTTTACATGTTGCATGTCCATCTAGATGCTCCTAGGTGCAACATTACATAATAAAATAAAATAATACAATATAACAATATTATGCAATGTGTGCAACATACATGATCTCAACAATGAGTGGTATGCTAGGTTTTAGGTAGGACTAGGATTAAACTAAATAAGATTTAATTTAGTCATAAGATTAGAGAATTTAATAAAGTGGAGGGATTTAAATAAATTGAGATTTATCTAAAAGGGAATTTATGGAGCACTATGCATTAAATAAATTCAATACATTAGAGGGATGTATTTAAATTAAATTTAAATACCTTACAAAAGTGAACCTATTTAATAAAATAAATTTGTTTAATTAAATAAGTAGAAGAATATGATAAATATAATTAATTAATTATAATGTTAAAAGAAATATTAATAAATTATTATATTATTTTGGGACAATTATAAGTGTCTACATTTTGCCCCTATTTGATTGGTGTTGAAATGACATTACATCAAAGAAAAGAAAATATAGGAAAGAGGAGAGGGGTCCTAGAAGTTCTGTCATAGTGATGATAGGGGAGGAGGGTGCCCCCTTGAGAAAATAGGGTGAAAAAGATAAATTTTGTCCTTTTTTTTACAAAAATGACAGGAAGGAAGAAATGACACAGACAGATATTTTGCATGACTTGGAGGTTAAACAAGGTCAAATAGAGCAAAGAAATGGGGACCAGTGTAAGAAATTGAGCTAGGACAAAAAAGAGACCTTAGGGGGCCTATATAAGCCCCAAAGGGGTTCTTTGAAGGGTCATTTGCACACCTAGAGAGTAGAGAATTAGAGTGTAGAATAAAATTGATTGAGAGATTACAGTTTGGGGAGTGCATCCAAATGCACTAAAGATGAGCTGACATGGTACCACTAGTAGATCGACTCTCCCAACTTGTCAATTTTTTCTTTCATTGACAAATTAGCTATTTTTTTGGGTGAGGACTGAGAGAAACTTAGGTCAAGTGGAGATGATGGTTCTTCACTCTATCATCTTCACAGATGAAGAAAACCCATAGTCATCTCTACAGAGATGACATGAATCAACTTGTCATCCTCAAAATCGTCAAGAGTCAACTTTTCATTAGTGAATAAGATAGGAGAGGAAGAAAAAGGAATTATAGATGAAGAGCTCTATGTCTTCATCTTTAAAGATGCCAAAATGGTTATCATTTGCATATTTTTTGTTGTTTGTGAAGCCACTAGAGATCCCCCTATCAACATCTTTGTGGCTTGGTGTCTCCTCACATCCGCGTCTTCACTTATTGGAATCTTCATGGATCTGGACTCATCAGTGAACAACATGAGTGGGGTACTTGGATGATAAAAGAAAACTATGGTTAGAATTGATTATGTACTACTACTGCATGTCTTTGCTATAGGAGCTGGCAATGACATTTCAATCATATACCAATTACATACTAGCGATTACTATGTATATTACTTGCCCAATATCAGTTCACGACACTAGCTATGGTGCAACTTATTTTCTCTATTGATAGTCATGCCATTCCTACACCTGACTAGCTACTCTACCAACTTACACATGGATAGGACGGGCATGTTAGAGAGTGTCAAATCCTCAAACCATATTCCCATTAAAGCTGAGCATAGTACTTGGAAATGATTTTTTTACCTTGTGGAATGAGTGAAATATTTTTAGTTGATAAAGTTTGTTGTGAAACAAATCAAACATTTTCATAAATTTTAATACAAAAAATTACATTATATTTTATATTTTGAATTTTGAATGTAATTGTTTTTCAATTAAAAGTAGCCAAAACAAGGGGGTTGGCTCATTAATAGACAGATTGTTTGACTACCAACAGATTATCGTCAAACAAAACTAACCCCTACCACTAAGTAAAAACAAAAACAAGGTTCAAAATCGTAATTTAAAAAGTTTTAGTAGGCTTAAACATATTGCCTATATTCAAACTAAAAAAACTATAGTAAAATATAAACAAAGGCTTAATAGCCTTGCAACTTATCAAGTCTAGAAACCAATAGATAAATAGCATAAAAATAAAAATGAGGGAACCCTTAAGATTTCTTGGCCTCCTTCCTCCCTAGGAGGATGTTATCCCAATCTTCTACTAGGAAGTCGAACATCATCTTTGAATCTTCCTTAGGTAGGTTTCCCTCTATATCCTTAAGCAAATTCAGTGTGATGGTAGTTGTATTTGTCAATTTAATCATGAACTTGGTTAGAAGGCACATTCTCTCCTCTAGCACATGGATTCTTTCCCACAACTCATGACCAGCCTTTTGCACCTCACCCAGGTTGCCATCATTTTTATTTTTTATAGCTTCCTACACAATTAGGGGATTAAGAGCATCTTTAGAAAAATCCTTAACATAGGAGGAGGTAGTTATGGGGAACGGCACCTTGTCCACTATATCAAGGAATTGGTCCCTTGTTAAGTCCACACACCCCAGATCAATTGTTGCCAAAACATGTGACACTTCCTTATTCTCCTTTTTCCCTTCACCCTAATCTGACCTTGAAGAGTCTAAAGTCTCCTCTTCCTCCTTCTCCATTGCTCCCACCACAAAATTAACCACTTTTTATTTCATCCTTTTTTTGGGGTAGCCCGAATCCTTCAAATCCATCTTCTCCTCCTGCGAGGCCCCTGCTTTTAGCCTCCTCTTAGCATTACAGTTTTCTAATCTCCTTGACCTCCTCCTACCCACTCTCCCCTCCTCCTTTGACTCCTCCATCTCCTTCTCCTTCCCTTTATCATTTCTCCCTTTTCCCCCATTGGGGTGGTTTTCATTGGGGACCTACTTGAAGAAGGTTGTGGGGTAGGGGCTCTGGGACCCATGATCTAAGGGGAACTATTTGGGTTGGGGGTTGGGATGAGCAGGGATGTCAATTTCCATAATCCTAGGTGGGACCAAGGTGAGGTTGAATTAATACAGCCTCAAAATTAAACCTTGGTGTAAAATGGTAAAATTTACCCCCTTTCTCATTTTTTCTATCACATATTAATAGCATGCTCTAACTCATGCAATAGAAAGAATGGAATAGAAATAAAATCCCTATGGTGAAAATAATTAAAGAGAGGAAAGTGGTAGTAGTAACAGACTTCATATCCTCCTTCTAGGGTTAGATACTTTATCAAAACCAAAAAAACCTTGTTCCATGGCTTAGGAAGCTTCTCCCATAGGAAACCACCTCTATCTTGAATAGGTTCCTCTCTATCCACAAAGAAGCATTGAAGGCTCCCATCATCTAACCCTAGCCACCTTTTTCCACTTCCTACCCTTCATGGCCAAACCCATCGCCAGAGCAATCACCTCCTCAGAGATATGAAAAGAGATACCATTTATCGTCCCTCTATGGTCCTCCTAGTAGTTGACAAATTGCATAGAGTTTTAGAAATAGATAATACTGAGAGGGGGGTGAATCAGTATTTTCAATCTTTTTGCCCACAACTGAATATTATTAATTACTTTACAACATCTATAAGAAAGTAAACTAATAATGTTGAACAATATAAACAACCATACACAAAGAGAGATCATAACATCATATTTTGTTAACTAGTGAAATCTTGGCCAAGGGAAAATCCCAATGGGGGTGAAACCTACAATATAAAGAATTTGGTTAAGGATATTGACCCTATTAGAAGTCTATGAAGAATGTATAGTGTCTCAAGTCCTTGTTAGGAGACTAGGCCTTGTTAGAAGCCTCAACCCTATCAGGAGTTGCTTTAACTCTATTAGAAGTTGGTGGATCATATACAAATGTGTGCAAGAAGAGCCCAGTGCCCTAACATACAACTATACAATGAGATCTTTAGGAAATAAGTATACATACAATTATGAGATACTTGTTGTACTTCACAAATCTTCTAATTGACAATTCTTCATACAAGAGTGACTGTGCATAACTTAATTTGCATCACATCTAGCATAGCAATGCTTCACATCATATATCACAAAGTCACATTCACTTGTTACTCTCATTTCACAAGATCGTATCAACTTTGCAACCACTGATCACATATCATTATCATCATATATTTCTATATTCCCTTAACTTCACAAATGAAGTTCTTTACTTATACAAAACATGTTAGTAAATTCTTCCTTAATTAGCTCACATAACATCATCAGAGCTAGTTGAAAAAGAAATTATAACTTAAAACAATAAACTATGTTCTTTAACACATTTTGTTGATATGCTCAATTCTGTGTTGTATCAATACTGGATCATAATTCCTTTATAACGTGAACTCAATTGACTGTATGGAAATGCACACTAGTATATGTCATCATTATGATGTCATTTATCTCTAGTCAACTATGTTGCCATAAATGACAACCATAACTTACCTTATCTAATTGATTAGAAATATTGTCAACAATCTCCCCCTTTGGCATCGATGGCAACATTTTGGAAAAATTGGCTATGTCCCAAACATGTTGTCATACCAACCAAAACAAATAACCATAATATAGAAAGAAAAAATTATATTCATGTTATGAAAAGGTTACATCCCTTATAACTCCTATTACAACTTATTGCTCCACCTTACAATTACAGTTTTCCATATATCTCCCCCTTTGACATCAATGACAAAGATATCAAAAAAAGATTGCCAAAAATCTAGTAGCTACATCAAAACTAGGAAAAGCAATTGCTAAAATTAGTCTTCAACTGTGCAAAGTGTTTCTTCCAACTATCCTTCATTGCATTAGATACATTGATAAGTGCACATAAAGCATATACTACCAATTCTGTTGCATTCAAGTCTGTAGCCACAAACTTTTCATATGATGATTTTTCTCACAAACATTCTTCCAACTAATTTTCCAAGAATGTTACTTGTGGGAAAAACTGTTGTCTTAGAAAAATGAATCTCTTCATAGTTTTCTCTTTTTTTGCTTGGATGTCCCTTATATTGTCATGAAGTATCTGCATTATGTGCTCAATGGTGTCTGTCTTTTGATTATGATTCAAAAAGTTGTCAATGACCGTTTGAAGTTCAGTCACTTTATCCTTGATCTAATCATCAAATTCTTGGAGATGAATGTATGCTAAGTTGCACTTAGCATAAGCCTATTTTCCTTCCTCTATACACTGCCTCAATGCTTTAATACATATATTCAAAGTTTTTATATCATTTCTTATATTAGTGCACATGGTATTTGGAAGTTTACCATCATGCTCTATTTTTGTTTGAATTGTAGCCACATTAGAGAGTGTTGTGAATTCATTACCAAAGGCTTTGTTGTTGTGCGTTGTTCAATGTCTACTAGGGTGTCAATAGGACTTACTACCTTTTCCATTCTATCTAAAATAGAAGTCAAAGTCTTTTCAATTGACTTGAATAATTTCTTCTTCTCAAGAAATTTTCTCAAAGAAGATAAAAGATTCTTCACTTCATCTTCTTCATTAGATTAAACTACTACTACTGTTGCTTGGGTAGGAGCTGTGGAAATTGCTACTACTTCTATTGTTACATATATTGCTTGAGTAGATTGTGTTACTACTACTAGTTTCAAGGGTACATTTGAGGTCTCAATCTTCTATACATCTTCTTCATAGGCTCCTGATCCTTTTCTTCATCAGAGCTATTGTAATCTACAATATTGCCAACAATGTTGATACCAAAATCCTTAAAAGGATCCTCTATTTTTTCAACTATCACCTTGGTGTTATCTATTTGCATAGATTCACTTCCCATGTAGTAATATGTGGTGAATAAGCTAGTGTAGCTATTGGTTCAAAACTATGAGGAGGATTGTGTGTTGTAGGACTAGCTTTCTTTGTCTACGCACACTCCTCGGGTGTTTGGCTTGCTTCCTCTAGCTATGCACTTTCTTTGGGCATCTAGCTTGCCTCCTTTATCTACACACTTATCTTAGTCATAGTAGACATGTATGGAACTACAACCTCTTGAGTTTCCTTATTAACTTATTCATAATTCCCTCACATAAGAAGGATGGATCTCTTTGTGTGTCTTAACATTGGTGTTATAACTTTCAAAAATTTGGTTACTTCTTCCTCATTCTTTATAGAACATAACTTTCTCACCATATTCATTCTTATTCGTTTGTCTTCTTCTACAACTCCACTCTTTCTATTTCTCAATCAATTATATAAATCTTCAGGTATCTAGCCTTTTATACTATCAAACCTCTTATCTTTTAAGATCATATTCATAACTACAACATTTTCTAGCTATCTTCTATCCCTATTATTATACAAATCATAATACTTATTTAATTGTACAAAATTATTTTCATTAATGATTTGCATGTTAAGATTTTCTACCTTAGGCTTCCATGCTTTTCATCTTGCTAATGTCTTAGCTTCTTGATCAGTTGCTTCAACTAGTCTGTCACCAGTTTCTTCCTTAGATTCAAATGAACTAATCTATAAAGTTCTTATCTTTTTGCTTGGGCCAATTATAGTCTGCTTCACTCTTGTTTTAAGAGGGGTTATGGTCCTTGTATACTTTCTTTTAGCAGGTGCTTCTTCTATCTTTATCAGTTTCCTAAGAGGTTACTACTACACAACTACTGCATAATGCATAGTAGGAGTTTGCACACTTGTTTGGGCAATTGTGACCTCTTAAATAGGTCCTACCACTGCAATGAGTGTAGGCATTAGAAGCTTAGATTGGCCACTGGCCTTCATTTCCATAGCTATTCCCTTTTTCTTGGAATCCTTTATTACTTGACTAATCTTAACTTCTCACATCTTCTCAATGTAAGTGCACCATCTAGAATAATTACAGTCAGCTTCAGAATGAAGGATTATCTGTGTATCCTTCAATCTATTCTTCACTCATCTCATACCCCATTAGTTCAATGAATTTTACTCAAGGAACTATTGCCTCCATACAAGTGAAATCTATCTCAACCATAAAACACAATTCATCCTTATACTTTTCTACTATGCTTCATTTTAGCTTGGAAGGATTTCATTACTTTGTCAATATCACTATCCCTAACTGCTTCAATTTTTAACCTATATGCTCAAGTGATTAGCTACATTGCACACTCATTTTCATTCCAAACTAAGATTCCATGGAACTTCTTAGTAGCATAGAAAAATATATTTGTTAATAGGGATTCAAATTTGAAAACTGCACTCCTTGATTTCTTGATTCTAGATATGTTGTCCAACAATTGTGTTCTAATAATGTCGCACATGTTGACCTCTTCACCTTTTACTACCAAGTAAGCTCCATGAAGAAATCCTAGAGGGATTGAATCTATCCTAGATCCATGATTGTACTTGTATCCCAAAATCTTGCAAATGAGTCTTACTCCATGATCTTGAATTGAGTTAACTTTCATATTTCTCCCATCAAAATATATGTTGAGATTTGCCTCAACTAGTTTGCACACATTCTTAATGTTTACTAGATTACTTTCATTATTTCTTAGACCTATGACCTTGTGAATTAGGTCATTTTCAATATACACAATATAATCTCCTAACCATAGAAAATCATGATGTACTTTGCTTAGAATTATCCTTGTCCATTTGTTGTTATCAAAATCTATGTAGAACATATGCTTAACTAGGTTAAGTCATTCTAGGTATCTATGTTCAAGTTTCAATGACAAGTTATTATTGCACATCTTTTCCAATTTCTTATGAATCTCTAAGTCACCTATGCTTTCAATTTTACAATGAATATATCCTCTGATATCCTCGACATGAAGAACATTTTCCAGAACTCAAGAAAATTCTCCAATAGGGTCATCAAGTAAAGAAACAAATGGTTGTTTCTTGAAATTGTACCTAGGCCTATTGCTCCCATTATAAACTTCTTTTCTTGCCATTCTTGAAAGATTATGCTCAATAATTCAAAAAATGCCTCAATTTTGCATACTAGGGTTTCTAGTGACATCACGTGATTGCAGGCCTCTTCAATTCTCCAAATCTTGCTTCAATCTTTCACACAAACTTCACACAAGAAAATTATGTATGCAAGTTAGTTTGCATCCTTTAAATATTTCCCAATCTATACTTTGCATTAAATGCATGTCTGCCACTAGTTTAGTATACTATCTTTGTGCAACAGAGAGTTTAATCTTCTTATATATCCTTGTCCTGACCTTATTAAGAAATGTGGTCCTTCACTATAGACTTCTCTCAATGACTACCACATACTATCAAATGTGCAACCTTTGATACTTCATCTAGCATTAGTTATCAACAACTGATACTCTATTTCACTAAGAATGCTTAATTCTAGTAAGAAGAGTCACAAACAATAAGTGACTTCATTGTCTTGTCAGGTACATCTTCTAGAACTATATGAGAGCTTTCTAATTCTTTTGCCTTTAAAAATTATTCCTTTAATTCATTTGTCTACTTCATTTCTTTCTTCAAATTATCATCATTTATTCTATTGTTCCTTCTATAATTCTAATTACTATTTAGGTCTCTTCTATCCATTCTACAAAACCTCATTGTGTGTCCAAAATTAGTACATAACTAACATATAGGTATGTCTCTTTTTTGTTCATTCAACTTGTCATCAAGTGTTATACAATTCCTTGTAATGTGTCCAAGATTGTTGCATTTGTAGCAAACAATTTGTCTTCTTTCTTCACTTTCATTACTGTGAGATCTTCTTCTATTTCCTACATGGTTAATGTTCTTATGCATCCTACTATTTGCATTATCACTATCAAATTTAGGTTTCTTACAATCTACTGCATAATGACCATATCCATGACAATAATGATAGTAAAATTTTGAAATAGGTTTGAAGGACTTACCTTTGTTATCATCTTTAGTGTCTTTAGGTTCATCACACCAGGCACAAGATTCATTTCTTTTCTTGTTCATATCTTGATCAAATTCTTTATCTTTCTCAGAATGGGTGATATTCTCTTTTTCTTTAGATGTATCATCTATCTTGCTTAGATCCTTATTGACTTCAGTAGTAATAGGTTCTTTGTGCACATATTTGTTCTTCAATCTTATCACTCCTGGTATATAATTTTTCAAGTTGCTGCTTGATTTGTACCAACTCATCTTTCACAATGGTCTTGTTTTTTTCTAATTTTGCATACTTTGACTTAATAGATTCCAATTCAAATGTTACCTTGCTTAACTGGGATCTTATATCTGCATTTTTAGCTTTCACTTTAGAGTCATTCTTTCTTCCATTTTTCTTAAGACTTAGCTTAAGTTCAACTATTTTTAACTCATGTTTTAGGATCTCAGTTTCTTTCTTTAGATCTTCAATGTTATCATCACTGATGTGATTATTAGGTCCTTTTTTTTCCACGTCATCTATTTTGTCCTTTAATTCACCAATGTAGGCTTTTTCATCCTTGTATCTATCTTTTAGGCCATCTCTTTCATCAGTAAGAAGATCAATCTATTCAAGTGCTTCTTCAACATTCTTCTTCAATTGTTTCATATCCATAGGGATCTTATTCAAGCTATTAAGGCTTTTATGAATAACTAGGCTCTAATACCAATTGTTAGAAATAGATAATACTGAGAGGAGGGTAAATCAGTATTTTCAATCTTTGTGCCCACAATTGAATATTATTAATTACTTTACCACATGCATAAGAAAGTAAACCAATAATGCTAACTAGTATAAACAATCATACACAAAGAGAGATCATAACACCATATTTTGTTAACTAGGGAAACCCTGGGTGGTGGTGAAACCCACAAGATGATTAACTATATAAAGAATCTAGTTAAGGATATTGACCCTATTAGGAGTCTATGAAGAATGTATAGTGTCTCAAGTCCCTGTTAGGAGACTAGGCCTTGTTAGAAGCCTCAACCCTATTAGGAGTTGGTGGATCATTTACAAATGTGTGCAAGAAGAGCCCACTGCCCTAACATGCAACTATACAATGAGATCTTTAGGAAATAAGTATACATATAGTTCTGAGATACTTGTTGTACTTCACAAATCTTTTGATTGACAATTCTTCATAAAAGAGTGACTGCACACAACTTAATCTTCATCACATCTAGCATAGCAATGCTTTACATTATATATCACAAAGTCATATTCACTTGTTACTCTCATTTCACCTGATCATATCAACTTCAAAATCATTGATCACATATCATTATCATCATATATTTCTATATTCCTTTAACTTTGCAAATGAAGTTCTTTACTTATACAAAATATGTTAGTAAATTCTTCCTTACTCAGCTCACATAACATCATTAGAGTTGGCTCAACAAGAAATTATAACTTAAAACAATAAACCAAGTTGTTTAAAACATTCTACTGATATGTTGTATCAATATTGGATCACTAATTCCTTCATAACTCAAACTCAATTGATTGTATAGACATGTGCACTAGTATACATCATCATTATTACATCATGCATCTCTAGTCAACTGCACAAGAGAATATTTTAAGGGAATATTCCTCCATCATCAAATTTGTCCTACTACTATAACACTGTCTGATACTTAGACAATTTTCCTTCACAAATGAACATTCAACTAAACTACAAAACAAATATTTTACCATAAATGACAACCATAACTTACCTTATCTAATTGATTTGACATATTTCCAACATAGAGCAACTCTCATCATGTCCATTAAGCACCTCCATAAACAAGAAAAATCCAACTTCCTCCAGTAAATACCACACCAAGGGCTTCCTTGCATTTTCCTCAATCATAGTCGACTCAATGCACAACAAATCACCACCCATCTCTACAACTTTTCCATCTCCTCTCTTCTTCTTTAGAACCCAAACAAAAAAAACTTCACACTTAGGAAAAAAATACCAAAGGTAGAGATAATAACCACAATTAATAGTAATAATAGAAGTAGCCAAATTAGCAAGAGAGATCACGTTTCAGCTGCCACGATCTTTCTCCCAATCATTTCCATCATTCCCAATGCACATTAGCCATTTGAAAATTAATTCTTTTCTCTACCCGATATATAATAGCAGACGTAGAGAAATAATTAAAAAATCCTCCTTCTCAAACTTCACATTTTTGGTTCATGCAAATTTAATATTGCCCATACTTGATCCATCACTCCTTGCCATTTTTACATCGAGAACCTATCCTCTTTGCCAGTTCAACAACATAATATAAAAAATCTAGCTAGGGCTTATCATTTTTCACTTCATGAATCACTAACTCGATCCCTTGCCAACTTTGGCAATGCGTTCAAATTCCTCCAACATCTAAGTCCCTTCACCTTTAAGGCTATCACCACAATGCCATCAACCACACTATTTCCCTCCCAAAATATGTGATTCAAATCAAACCTATTAAGAATGGTTAATAGGTACTTGATGTCTGTTATCACATTTTTTATGGCCCATCCCTCCCTCATATTACCTTTGGTGGTGTCTATGATGATTTTAGAATCACCCTCAATTTCCATATCCCTCCATCCCACACTAATAACCAATTTTAAGCCCAAATACAAAGCTATCACCAACATAGTATTGTTTGAAACTTTCCCTAACTAACTAGAATAAGCTAACAACATCCTACCCTTGATGTTCTTGACCATCCCTCCACCCACTGAGCCCTCCTTTCTAGTTGAACCATCAAAATTGAGTTCAACTTAATTAGCAAGAGGGGGTTTCCATTGAGTTCTTTTCCTAGCCATAAGATTAGAATTATCTATCTCCATTATCGCTTCTACCAACATCCAACTCTTGGACACTCTGACCTCTAGGGTAGAAGGGGGGAATGTCAATTTTCTTCACCTACTACAACTAATGTTCTCGACCATCAATTTGTAGATCCTTTCCACCACAATTTTCTCTGCAATTTCCTCATTCCTAAACACCCTATTGTTTCTCTCCTTCCAAATGCCCCAACAAACATGGGGAGGAATGATCTTCCACAAACTGATATGACGGGGGTGGATAAAGGGGCCCTACCAATTCACTACAAATTTCCCCATGTCCATATTAAACACCCAATTTACCTCCAACTTCTGAAGAATTCTCCCCCAAACAATAGAAGCATAACTGCAATGTAGGAATAAGTGGGTAATGCTATCTTCCTCCTTACACATATGGCATCCATTAGGTAATCAAAACCCTCACTTCATCAAGTTATCTGTAGTGAGAATTTTCCGATGGATGGTGGTACACCAGAAAATATTGATTTTCAAGATTAAATGGTTAAGCCATACATTCCCCAGTCATTAAGTTCAAAGGTTTTTTCAAACATTAGTTTATAGGTAGAATTGACTAAGAACTTCCCCATCGAGGTAACCTTCCAAATGAACTCATCATTCCTATCCCTTCCTGGGATTTTGTGTTCTTCTAGCATAGAATTTAGCTCTTCTATCAGCTCCCCTCCAACCATAACATTCTGATGTAGCTCTAAGTTTTTCCACTTTCTCCCCAAGCTAATAAAATCAGCTACCATTCCTCCCTGATCATGTAGGTGATTCTGAAGAGACCCAAATTTTGTTTTTATTAATGGTTTATCCATAAGCCATGGATCCTCCTAGAAATTAATCTAAGTACCATTCCCCACCAGCCACCTTAAACCCTCCTTCAAAAGGGTTCTATTTTCACATTATTTCTCCAAATCTTAGATCCCATAGGGAGATCATTTCTCCAGGAGCAGTGAGAGAACTTCAAATTTCCAAGGTACTTAGCTTTCATGATGTTACACTGGTTAGATTTCTCTTTCATCATATTCCACCCCATCTTAGTGAGAAGCACATTGTTCAAATCAATAATCTTCTTTACTCCCAATCCTCCTTTGCTCTTAGGTTTACAAACTATTTCCTAGCTAACCAAACTTAGTCTAATCTTCTCACTTCCTCTAGACCAAAGGAAGTTACATTGAATTTTTTTCAATTTATTAGTCATACACTGAGTAATTTTGAACAACAACAACAAATACACTAGTACTCCCTAAATAGAGGAAATCAATAGCTATAGCTTACCCACACTAGTTAGAGTTTTACCTTTCCACCCAATTAGCTTTTTCTCCATCCTTTCAAGAATGCTATTCCAAAAGTTGTTACTAACATCTTTCATAGTTAAGGGGAGGCCTAGATAAGTATCAGGTAACTTATTAATATTGCAAGCTAAGATATTAACAATTCCTCATTGTAAGTCAAGGGGAATGTTAAAGAAGGACACTTTGCTTTTATCAAAATTAATCTTTTGTCCTACATTCTCTACATATATCTCCAACATCAACTTCTAAGATTTGGTATCACCCACCAAGTACTCCCCATTTAGGAAGGTGTCATCCACAAATTGTTGTATCACTTTAGGGGGAACCATGGAAGCTAGTTTAATGCCTTTAATTGTCCCCCCTCCAACTTTCTTAAGCATGCCCTCCCCAGGACTTTAGCAACCATGATAAATAGGTAGGGAGAGATAGGATCACCCTACCTGAGTCCCCTCTCCCCACCAAAATTCCCCCAAGATGACCCATTAACCATCAGAAAATAGTTGATAGTTTCCACCATTGATTTCACCATTCTAATATTTTTTGACTAAAGCCAATCTTTTCCATAACTTTATATAGGAAAATACAATCAATCCTATCATAAGCTTTTGAGATGTCAAGTTTCAAGGCCATACTTGGATTGCCACTCTTCTCCATTAACTAGAATACTTCATGTGTCATTATGGCAGCATCCAAAATTTGGCATCCTAGGACAAACTCATTCTAGGTTTTCCCAATGAACTTATGTAGCAATGGCTTTAATTTATTTACCAAAAATTTTGAGAAAATATTGTAAGTAGTATTACATACACTGATCAATTTGAAGTTGAAAAGGACCTCTCGGTCTTTCACCTTGGGGATCAGGGCAATAAAAGTTTTCTTAAGTTGTTCAAGAAGCTTTCCAATTCTGAAAAAGTCATGGGCCACTTGAAGGAGATCCGACTTGATAACATCTCAAAAGTGCTAAAAAAATGCCAGAGGGAAATCATCAAGTCCTGGAGATTTATAAGCTTTCATAAAGGACACGGCTCTGTGGACTTCCTCCTCAGTCACCATTTGAGCTAACTCCTCATTCTCTTCAGTCAAGATCACCATGGGTATGGCATTAATCAACTATTGCTTATCCTCCTCCCTGAAATCTCTTTGCTCTTCCAAATAAGAGTTTTTTAAATATGCCATCGCCAAATTCCCTATCTCTTCAGGTTTATTCAACTTCACATTATTATCATCTTTGATGTTATCAATAGTGTTTATTTGTTTATGGTTTGAGGCCGATCCATGGAAAAACATAGTATTTCTATCACCCACTTTGAGCCATAACACCCTAGATCTCTACTTCCAGGAGGTCTTTTCTTTAATCATCGTTTCCTTCCAGACTTTTTTGTATTTATCTTCCTTCTAGATAATATTAGCCATAGTCATGCCTTCCCCCATAGCTTTTTGGAGCTCAACTAACTTTCCCTCCACCTCCACCTTAGTCTTGAAGATATTGCCAAAATATCTTCTTTCTAGGGCAGCACATTTCTTCTAATATTCTCCAGCTTAATAGAGAGTCTATACATATCTGTCCCTTTGACCCCGATTCCCCACACTCTACCACCCTAGTACTGAAGTTAGGATGTGATTGCCACATTATTTCATATCCAAAAGGTGTTGGACCCACATGGGAATCTTCCTTCCAATTAAAAAAGATAGGGGCATGATCTGAGACCGTCCTAGGTAATCCCGTGAGAGAGGAGGAGGATAAACCTTCCCAACCAGTTGGGACTAAATGTCTATCTAGTCTGACTTGAATAAGGTCAACACCCTTCCTATTGTTTGACCAAGTGAACTTCACTCCATACACCTCTATATCCATTAAATCATTATTATTTATAAAATCAGCCAAATCCTTCATGATGTCATTAAAATTAGTCATTCCTCTGACCTTCTCTGATGGGTACAAAGGCAAGTTAAAATCTCCCATACAAAAGGTATTTCTATTTTGAGAGAGGAAAATAGATAGCTCCTCCCATAGGTTGTGTCTTCCATTCCTAGTATTAGGAGCATACACATTAATTATATTCCATATCTTATCACCCTTCGACCTATGTTTAGTCATAAGATAGAATTTAGAACTACGAATTAAACTACCATTACTAGAATTTGGATTCCAAAATGTAGCCAATCCTCCCAATGCACCCACCACTTCACTATAACAAAAACTAGCCTTTGGAAAAACATAACTTGCTATATTCTTCAAATTAGGCATAGTCATTTTAACTTGCTAGATGAGGAGGATATCAATATTCTGGTTAGACAACTACTATTTGAGTGCAAACTGCTTATGAGGGCTATTCAACCCCCTCATGTTCTATGATAGAACAATCATTTTCTACCCTTTGTTAGGAACTCCAAAGTAGGCTACCTGTCACTTGCCACCTCCCTTGCCATCTACTTCATTCTCCTACTTTTTTTACTGACTTCTCTACATCCAACTTTAATTATACTACCATCTTAGATTTCTTTCATACCCTTGTTTGTCTTCTTTGATTTTGCCACTTCCCTTCCTTATCCTCTAGTTGGCCTAGGGGATCCACCATCCTTGTTGGTGGTTCATCATCATTCTAGCAAAGAACACTAGCGATCTCCTCCTCTGTTGAATCTTTCATATCTCCTTCCTCCAAGGCCTTGTCAATATCCTTTTTAAAAACCTCTTCAATCACCAAGTTCCTTGAAGGGGTACTAAGGAGCTCCTTAATGCCTTGCAAAAAGGGAAGAGAATCATCTACCAAATAAAATTTCCCCTTCCTCCAATCCTCCCAACTCCCCTTCTTGCATGCAGAGCTTCTCAGAGTTTGGAACAAGGCTTCCCCACAATCTGGTGGAAGTCCAGCTCTTCCATCCTAACCCTCCTCACCACAGCTTGAGAGTTATCTTCTTGGTCCTTCCTTGGTAGGGATGTCAACCCAAAACCTCTGCCTAAGGGTTAACATTCTCAGCCACTAGCTCCTTGCTAGGTAGAGGAGTCACCACCGTACCATCTAGATCTTTCACAAGAGGCCCAACTCCCTCCTCCACTAAATTTGAAGGAGGAGCCCTCACTTCCTTTTCCCCCACTATTTCCTCCTCATCCATCTTATTCATATTCTTACAATCTACAATCAAATGCCCAAATGACTAGCATTTCTAGCAAAACAACCCCACATTTTCATAAATGATGGGTTGAAATATTTTTTCCCCACTTCGAGCTTAACATAATAGACCCAGGTAAGGAAGTACCCACCACCACATTAACACTAAACCTTGCAAAGACCAACCATGACCTCTATAAAGTAACTGTATCTATAGTGGAAAAGTGCCCAAAGGAATTACCAATGGATTTTAAGATTCTCACATCCCAAAACTCGAGTGGGAGTCCCAATAGCCTAACCTAGATAAAATCCATCCTATTCAGTTCTTTCACCAAATCTAATGTCGGATGCCACTTAGCCACCACTAGGCTATGCTTTCCATATGACCAAGAACTAATCATCACCATTGTCATATCTCTTGGTGCTTTGAATTTGAAGTAAAACAAACCCCTCGACATGGCCAAAACCATCACACTCCCCTTCAACTTCCATCTCTAACTAATCCACTTCCTGACCATCTCAATCAATGGGTGAAAGGAAACAAATCTACCAATGAGGTAGAGCTTCAAATTGGTAGACACAATGTCAACCAAGTTGTCTAGAACAACTAGTTCCACCCCCTCATCTCTTCTAATCACTTTGGGAGCTTCCAACAAGAAGTGAGTCACCATCTCTCCAAGAACCACTTCATTCCAACCTAGAGCCTTTGTATGACTTGTTTGATTCTCTTGGCCCACCAATAGAGCCGTTGACTCCACCGGCACCCCCCTGAAATAGGATGATCGATCATTGTCAACATTCCCTTGGGTTACCGCAGTCACAAACAAAACAAGATGTAAGTCTAGGCAAGGATCTGACACTAGGCCTGGCCTCTCGAGGGCATCCACACTCATCCAAATTCAAAATACCAAATAAGTGGAAAGCAAAAACTTGCAAAGAAAATTTTTAATGTTAATGCTATAATTGTAAGTGTTATTAATAATGAAGAATTTTTTTAGAATGAAAATTTGTTGTAAAAATAGATTAATTTCATAAAATTTAAAAGTATGATTTCAATATTTTTACAATGTAGTATTCTATCAATTGAAAATAATTTAATTACTTGAATAATTTTACAATTTATAAAATAATTCGAATAATTATTATTTATTCAAAATTATTTTAATTACTTATTATTATACTTTTAATGTCATGTCCCCTATTCAAATAATTAAAAAATAAATAAACTTTGTTAAGGCAAGCAGGCTCCAAAAAGGTAAAATTTCAGAAAAAGGGGTTAATATTTGGAAACCAATGGACTAATAAATAAAAATTATTATTAAATTATATTTTACTAACCCCTCTTGGACGTGAGTTAGGGTTATGCCCTCTTTAAAAGGGGTTTGGAGGCATTTTGGGCTCATTCTACATCTTGATTCTTGCTAATTTTCTTGTTGTTCTTCAGAGGCTGCCAAACCTGTGGAGAAGGAGACCCAAGAATGGGAGCTTGCAGGTTTTTAGGAAGGCTAAGGATGGGATTTTGAAGCCATTCCATGTGCATGCTCATACAGAGTTTGCCTTTGTGCTGGATAGTGCCGATTTGAGTGTTTTCGGGGTTGTTTTTGGTTTGAGTTTGGGTTTTTAATTGAGTGTTTCATATCAGTTTGGTTTGCTGCTGTATTTCAGACTTTATGATGTTAAAATAGAGCTGAATATATGTATTGGGTCGTGATTAAACTTTTGAGATAGTTTATGAGTGTTTTGTGGTGTTTCCGGGCATTTTTTGTGTTAATTTCGGGAGCTTGATTGAGCATAGTTTTGCCCTACATTTGAGAGCTGTTGTGTAAAGGCTATACAAATCTGGAAATGTCATTTTTTAGGCTGTTATTCTGCTGAAATTTCTATAAAAATGTCCATTTTCAGATTTATTAATAATTTGTGAAGTTGTGAAGTTTTTGGCACTAATTTGGACATACCCGATTTGGGTTTTATTGGGAAATTGGCAGATCTTTGTAAAATTGGTTGTTTGATTTTAAAGTTCTGATTTGAGGCTGGAAATATCAATAAAAATCAGTAAAGGGACATTTCAGTGGTATCAGAGCCGTGATCTTGCCAGCCTGAGGGTTGTAGAAGTTGCATGTCAGTTTTAACAACTACCCAGATCTTGCATGTCAAGTTTTGATAACTACCCAGATCTTGCATGTCATATTTTATGATTGCATGCAACTAAGTGAAAGAGAAAAAAGATATTTGCAGTGAGAAAAGAATAAAGAAATTTTGATCAAACCCCCAGTTGAAAGAAAAAGTACAAAATCCAAGGAAGAAAAAAGTATGGCTGATCCAGATGAGATGGAAAAGAAATTCTTCTAAGACATCCAAAATACTCAGAAGCAAACAGTGGATGGTTTGGCGGAAACTAGAGAGGCTTTGCAAATATTGACAAAAAAATTACAAGGAATTGCATCTATTAATGAGAAAGGGAGCACTTCAGAGGAGCCGAGAAATGGGAGATCCACACCATCTAAATCAACCAAATCTATTTTCTTGCCTGCAGATGAGCCACCAGTACCAAATCCAGCCATTAATCCAGTGGAAGAGGTTACAGGTAATTTGATTACATTAAGAGCTACTTACAATGGCTTAGATGATGACTTTCGTAGTTCAGTTCCTTTTAGAGAATATGTGGATATGATGAACGCTTTGATGCCCAAGAAAGAGAACAGGAGGGAGCATGACACAAGTGGAAGAGAGCTCAAAAATAAAATAAGCAAGTTTACAGCACCTACTTTTGATGGAACAAATAAAATTTCAGCTAGAGCATGGCTACAAAAATTACAAACTTTCTTCACACTTAACCCCATGAAAGAGAGTGATGCTATTCAATTTGCAAGTCTACACTTGGAAGATGCAGCCTATGATTGGTGGTATCATGGAATGACTACTCAAGGTCACGATCAGGTAACTACATTTGAAGATTTCAGTCAAAGGGTGATAGATATATTTGACCTCAAGGATGATGAAGAGTACTTTAAAGAATTGTCAAAGTTGAAGCAAGCCAAATCAGTTAATGAGTATATAGAAGAATTTCAAAAAGTTGTTGTTATGGTACCTGATATGAGTGAAAAGAGGATCGTTTATCTTTTTCTTGATGGTTTAGAAGATTCTGTTAAGGGTTTGGTTAAGGCTTTCTCACCCTCCACCTTACAGGAAGCTATCAAAAGAAGCTTGCAACTTGAAACTTGCGTGCCTATGAAATCAATCACTAATCAAAAACCTCCAAATCTTTGGCAACATAAGGGAAATTTTCAGAAAAAGACTTTCCCAACACTACCACCAAAAGATGTGACAAATGTGGCAAAAAAGAAGGTAGATGAAGAGACTAGGAGTGAATTACGAAGGAAAAAGCTTTGTTTTACTTGTAGAGAACCATGGGTTCCAGGACACAGATGTTTGGGGAAAGGTCAAGTGCACTATATTGAAGTTGCTTCAAAATCTGATTCAGATGAGCATGAGGAATTTCATGATACTAAGGAGGAGGTAGAAGAAGAGAAAGTAAAAGAAATCAGCAAGGATGGCACTTTAGTAGCATTATCAGGAGTCCCAAGATACCATCCCTTCCGAATTCGAGGGGTACTAGCAGGGCAAAGGTTGACTGTTCTTCTTGATAGTGGGGCAACTCACAATTTTATTGATGAGGGATTTGTCATGAAAAGAGGGCTTAAAGCAGAAGATTTTGAGGGATTCAATGTTACTGTAGCTGATGGATTCACTATGCCTTGCACACGGGTGGTGAAACAACTCAAGATGACCTTAGGAGATTATGAGTTATGTGATGACTTCTATGTGGTTGGTATTGGGGAGACAGATCTTGTATTGTGTGTTCAATGGTTGCACTCTGTCGGAGGCTATTACATGAACCATCAAACTATGGAGTTTAAATTTCATTCCAATGGGAAAGAAGTCATATTGAGAGGGTTATCGAATGGAGCACCTAAGGCGGTCTCTGCAAAGAGGATGGAGAGGACTTTTCGAAGAGGACAAGTAACATGGGCAGCAGGAGTCATAATCCAACCAACAAGATCTCCAAAGAATCAAGGTAATTTCCATTTTGAAATTCAAAATATTCTTGATAAGCATAGTATAGTTTTCAATGACTTGCCTCCAGGATTACCACTAGATAGAGGTTTTGAGCATGTTATAGAGTTAGAACAGGGTGCCAAACCAGTTATAACAACCCCATACTACCATCCAAGAGGTTATAAGGAAGAAATTGAAAAAACTATTAAAGAACTCCTGGACATGGGATTCATAAGGCCTAGCTCTAGTCCATTTGCATCATCTGTGGTACTTGTCAAGAAAAAGGATGGTACAATGAGAATGTGTATAGACTACAGGGCTCTAAACAAGAAGACCATAAAAAATAGGTATCCCATACCATGCATAGATGAACTCATTGATGAGTTACATGTTGTTGTATACTTCTCAAAAATTGACTTAAGATCAGGCTACCATCAAATCCGAATGAGGAGTGAAGATGTGGAAAAGACTGCTTTCAGATGTCACTATGTTCACTTTGAATTTCTTGTTATGCCATTTGGACTCACTAATGCACCTGCAACATTCCAATCTTGTATGAATAAGGTATTCAGTCAGCATCTTCAAAAATTTGTTTTGGTATTTTTTGATGATATCTTGATATACAGTAAAACATGGGAAGAGCATCTAAAGCACATAGACACTGTTTTGGGAATCTTGGAGTAGCAATCCTTCTATGCTAAGCTATCTAAATGTGAGTTTGGTTTGACAGAGATCCTATATTTGAGACATATTATAAGCTCTAAAGGAGTACAGGTTGATCAACAAAAAATCCAGGCAATTTTGGATTGGCCTCCACCCACTAATCTTACACAGTTGAGAGGTTTCTTCGGGTTGTGTAGCTACTATAGGAGATTTTCCAAGGGATTTTCTCAGCTTGCTGCCCCCTTGACTGATTTGACAAAGAAAGGAGCTTTTTTTTGGACAGAAGAGGCACAAAAAACATTTGATAAGCTTAAGGAGGTAATGAGTTCATGCCCTATGCTTGCAATTCCAGATTTCTCTTTACCTTTTGTTGTTGAATGTGATGCTTCGAGAGAAGGTATAGGGGCTGTCCTAACTCAAAGGGGACATCCAATAGCATTTGAGAGTCGAAAATTAAATCAATCAGAGAAAGGGTACTCCATCTATGATAAGGAAATGTTGGCAATCATGCATGCACTTCATAAGTTTAGACAATATTTGGTATGTGGGAGATTCATTGTAAAGACAGACCATAATAGCCTTAGGTTCTTCTTGAACCAAAGGGATTTGAATGATCGTCAACAAAAATGGGTAAGCAAATTGCAAGCTTATGATTTTGATATTGAATACATGAAAGGAAAGAATAATGTGGTTACTGATGCTCTCTCAAGGAAGCCCACTTTGTGTTCCTTATCATCTATCTCTGCTGATTGGAAAGTCTCCATAATTTTAGAGTATGCTAAAGATTCATTTGCCACCAAGATTTTGGATAAGTTAGTGGATGATAATAGGTACAAGGTTGTTGACAAATTGATTTATTACAAGAACAGGATCTTCTTAGTGCCAGGGTCAAAAACTAAGGAGAGGATATTGAGGGCCTTTCATGACACACCTTTGGCTGGTCACCAGGGATACTTCAAGACATACAGGCAAATTCGAGAGCAGTTTTCATGGAAGGGTATGAAGGAGGATGTCCTTAAACACATTAAGGAATGTATGGTATGCCAACAAAGCAAGAGTGAGCAAAATTTTCCTGCAGGGTTGTTGCAGCCACTTCCTATTCCCGAACAAAAATGGGAAAGTATTTCCATGGATTTCATCACTGAGTTGCCCAAGGTTCAAGGTAAGGATTGCATATATGTGGTGGTAGATAGACTAACTAAGTATGCACATTTCTTTCCTATCACATCTGATTTCAAGGCATCACAAGTGGCCGAATTGTTCTTCAAGGAAATTTTTAGATTACATGTTTTGCCTAGAAACATTGTTAGTGACCGGGACAATAGATTCCTCAGCTCTTTTTGGAAGGAGCTCTTTCATTTGGCAGGAACTGAACTCACTCCCAGTACTAGCTATCACCCTCAAACAGATGGACAAACAAAGATAGTTAATAAATGGATAGAAGGATATTTGAGGAACTATGTTTCAAATCAACAACATGCTTGGGTGAAATGGTTACACCTAGGGGAGTATTGTTACGATACATCTCATCACATGTCTATTGGTATGCCTCCTTTTCGTGCTCTTTATGGTTACGATGCCCTTTCCTTTGTTGATCTAATACTTTCCGATAGTAGAGTACCCGCAGCAAGTGATTTCATCAAGCAAAGCCAAGACATAATAAGGTCCCTCAAGGATAATCTACAACATGCACAAAACCAACAAAAGATATATGCTGACAGGAAAAGGATTGAAAGATCTTTTGAGGTGGGAGATTTGGTATTTGTTAGGTTGCAGCCATATAAGCAAAGCACCTTGAAGAGAAGTGGGGCAGAGAAACTCAAGCCAAGGTTCTATGGGCCTTATAAAATCATCAAGAAGGTAGGAGAGGTAGCTTATGAATTGGAGCTCCCACCAAACAGAAAAATACATAATATTTTTCATGTATCTTGCTTAAAGAAGGTTCTAGGCCAGCAAACCATAGTATCTACAGAATTACCACCTCTTGATGATGAAGGGAAATTAGTTTTGATACCAGAAGAGATTTTGGATACAAGAGAGAAAAGGTTGAGAAATAGGAGCATCATAGAGCATTTGGTCAAATGGAAAGGATTACCACTAGAGGATGCAACTTGGGAAGGAGAACATATTCTTGAGAATTCCAACCTTCATTGCTTGAGGACAAGAAATATTTGGGAGGGGAGGACTTGTCATGTCCCCTATTCAAATAATTTTAAAAAAAAAAACTTTGTTAAGGCAGGCAGTCTCCAAAAAGGTGAAATTTCGGAAAAAGGGGTTAATCTTTGGAAACCAATGGACTAATAAATAAAAATTATTATTAAATTATATTTTATTAACCCCTCTTGGACATGAGTTAGGGTTATGCCCTCTTTAAAAGGGGTTTGGAGGCATTTTGGGCTCATTCTACATCTTGATTCTTGCTAATTTTCTTGTTGTTCTTCAGAGGCTGCCAAACCTGTGGAGAAGGAGACCCAAGAACGGGAGTTTGCAGGTTTCCAGGAAGGCTAAGGATGGGAGTTTGAAGCCATTCCATGTGCATGCTCATACAAAGTTTTCCTTTGTGCTGGATAGTGCCGATTTGAGTGTTTTCGGGGTTGTTTTTGGTTTGAGTTTGGGTTTTCAGTTGAGTGTTTCATATCAGTTTGGTTTGCTGTTGTATTTCAGACTTTATGATGTTAAAATAGAGCTGAATATATGTATTGGGTCGTGATTAAACTTCTGAGATAGTTTATGAGTGTTTTGTGGTGTTTCCGGGCATTTTTTGTGTTAATTTCGGGAGCCCGATTGAGCATAGTTTTGCCCTACATTTGTGAGCTGTTGTGTAAAGGCTATACAAATCTAGAAATGTCATTTTTTAGGCTGTTATGCTGCTGAAATTTCTGTAAAAATGTCAATTTTCAGATTTATTAATAATTTGTGAAGTTGTGAAGTTTTTGGCACTAATTTGGACATACCCGATTTGGGTTTTATTGGGAAATTGGCAGATCTTTGTAAAATTGGTTGTTTGATTTTAAAGTTCTGATTTGAGGCTGGAAATATCAATAAAAATCAGTAAAGGGACATTTCATTTAACGAAGAGGATCTTAAGTCTCATAAGCAAGACCTAAAAAAAGTGCAACAAATTTTCTATTTGATTTATTATTATTTTTTAAAAAGTGTAAATCATTATTTGTTTATATTTGTTTGTTTGTATGATCAAAATTCTAATATTTATTGAAGACAAACATTAATCTTATGTAGGGATGTGCAACTACTATGTGTTGCTCCATTCAAACCATTCTTTGTTTGGTCATATCCTAGATCTCAGAACAATTCTTTAGTTATTTCAATCACATTGTTTTGTTGTAGATTGTGTTGAAAACGTATACCTTGCTAACTATAGAGTTTGTTTATTGAGTGAGGGAGATTTCTTTTCTTTTGTTTTTAGTTAAAGAGGTTTTACATTCTTAATATAAAGAGAGTGTTCTATTCTTTTTCTAATGCTCTTTCTATTTATCATTCTTTAAAAAAAATTGTAATATTTTTATATTATATAGTAAAAATAAAGTCTTTATAGATTATAGTGGTGTGCATTTTTATTTGGGCCTATAATTCCTTTTGAGATTCTTTGTGAATTTTGATTTGAGAAATAAGAAAGAATAATTCATGTTAGGGTTTCAATACTTTGAACAAGTTTACACATGTTTTTATATTCTTCCTTGATGGAAAAAAAAGCAAAAAAAAAAATATTTCATATCCACAAATATATTAAGTCGTTACAATAATTATTATCTCATATTTTTAAATTAAATATTCAATAAATTTAAGGGATGTTTTCTTCATCAAAATATGAGTTTACTCTTCAAGAGCAAAAAAAATTCATACAAGCCATGATACTCTTTTCAATATAAAAATTAACACAACATTTAGAATTCATGATAATAAAATTTAAAAAATTGAATATGAATGGTATAGAACATTTACTAATTGTTCAATAAAGCATAAGAAGTATTTAGTGTTGTATATTTCCCAACATGTAGCCTTAAGTTCAAATAATTTTTGTAGTTTTTTGTCAATGTAGAATATTTTAAAACTTTAATAAATAAAATTTGTAAGATTCCATTCAAAATGTTATAACATAAAGCAAAATTTCAGTAATCTAATCTAAGATGCCAACATCGCCATTGAATAATTACCTAAAATTTTAAAAAAATGCACATCAAATGCCTTAGTTCACACATAAATCTTGAAAATTAAAATACGTATTTCATTCACACAACATTGTTTTAACTACATGCTAAAAAAATTCAACATGTTTTAATTTCATAGTAAAATGTGATCTAAAACAACATTAGAATATGAATCTTTTTAAGATTAGTAAGTCAACAAATAGTTTTACATTGAAAATAATAATAACAAATTTTATTATTAAGCCGAGAGGCTTTCTATAGTGGCAACAATCTTCAATGTAAACATTTTCTATTTTTTAAAAAATTGACATTCATTTACATGTCAGAAAAATAAAATAGAAGTATGCACCTTTTTATTTCTATGATTTTAGTGGGATATTATTTTTAAAAATTTGTACATGGTGAAATAAATCATTGTCTAAATTTGATTTGTTGAATTTTCCAATCTTATAAAACTTCAATGTATTAATATCAAGGCATAGTATATATAAAAATAAATACAATAGTTTATTCATCAAATTTTTTTTTCATTTGAATACAATATTTACTAAATTTATATTAGTTCTTTCGAAATTGGATACCCCTCAGCTTATTTTACAAAAAAAATTAAATTAATTTTTTAGGTATGCTAGTTTTATTAATTGTACCGCTATTGAAGTAAAGACACAAAATAAAATTAAATAATAAAGTCTATTATTATAATAAAAATAGATTATAATATTTTTTAAAATAAACTTAAATTCATTTCAATTGTAAAAATATTGAGATCATATTTTTAAATTTTATGAAATTAATCTCTTTTACTTAGTTTTATTCTAAAACTATTTCTTCATTATTAATAATACTTACAATTCAAAATTCAAAATATAAAATATAATGTAATTTATTAAAAATTATGAACTTTATATTACATCTAAAGTAAAATAGTTGAATTGTTCTACAGTAAACTTTATAGCTAAAAATATATCGCTTATTAAGGTGAAAAAAATATTTAGAAGTATTACAAGAATATGATTAAAAACATTTATAAACATTAGCCTACGCACATCTTTCAGCTTTAATAGAAATTGTTTTGAGGATTTGACACGATGCATGAAAGTTGGCAGAGAGCACTGGCAGGAGTTGGCACGGTTATTGACGGTGCAATATTTGCACCATAGCCGGTGCCATCGGCTCACATCCAATATAATTTATTTGTAGTACATCCATTCACACCTAATGTACTTTATTTTAATTTTTCATAGAAATATAGTTTTACATTGAGTTTCTGAATTTGATTGTGTGAATTTTTTATCATCAACGTCTCCGATCACACTACGTGATCCATCATCAGGATTTTCAGGCAAATGAAGAGAGGAGAAAAATGGGATATTACAGACCAAGAAATCAATAAAAGGAGGGTGAGGAAAAGCAGCACAAAAAATAAACACACCTTTCAACAAGAACAAAAAGACCTCAAGATGACTCAACAAGAGGAAAGAGCTGAATTAAAGGACAAAAAAAAGTCCAGAAATTTAAAAGAGGAACATAAAATAAGAGAAATAAAATAAACATAAAATTAAAAAAGACAACCATAACCAGAGAAATAGTGGATAACACACAAACACACATATATATGTATACTTGAATACACATGGATGCAAATGCATACCTAACTTTACATATGCGTAATATATATATATATATAGTGCAAATCTATATGTATACAATACATATACACAGTTGTATTTTGTACCTCCGGATTTAATGGCATATAAGCATTTGCGCTGGGACTGAAGTTCAATATTCTCTCTATGCTTCCGGATTTATGATTGTGAAGTTTGTTTTATTTTGAGCTCGGCTCTGTTTCTTACACCGATTACGCTTTTGGGTTGGGTACGATAAGACTGGTGAAAATGGCCTTGAGAAAGGATCCAAGGAGCTGCCAAACTCCTGCCGGATGGCGTTTGGCAACTGTGGAAGAAGCGAAGGACAATCTGGAACGGATAAAGCACAGTGATCTGTTGGGGGAATGGGACAGAGCCCGTCTCCTGAATGGCTGGATCGGAGGCTCTGCTTATGACTTCAAAGTGGAAGAGGCTTTCAGAAGCTGTCTTGGATACATGCTTCTCATTGAGTCACCAACTCCAGAAATATCTAACTCAGGTCTGTATAACAACCCTTTAAAGAAAAAAAATTGGTGGGAATTGGGGTTTGATTAACTTGAGTGCAAAGAAGTTGTACACGCTCGTCAAGCTAAGTTAGTCAAAGCTTCAAGTTAGTAGTGATGTTGCAATGTAAATATTATGTTGACGCTTGCATATTATCTGCAAAAGATGACAGGAATGCGGCCCTATATTCCGAGGTTCCCAAGTTGAGTAAAGAGGGAATAAGCGCAGCAATTTTGTTATGCAGTCAAGACTGGAACGAGGAGGTCCTTAAATGGTTGTTCCCTGGCGACACGGAAGAGGATCGCGCGAGACAGAACGCAATGTCTTTGTGGGAAGGTGATCGAACAAAAGCGGCAAGCGAAGTTGTAAGCGCTGTCGCCCGGGAGTGCCAAGGTTTCCACTCAAAGCTGGCTCGAGTGCCAATTAGAACGGAATCACCACTCGCTTCTTTGAAAGCCTTCATGGACTGGTTTAGCCGAATTATCAAATGCTGGGTAGTCAACGCTCAAGAGTCTTTGAAAGCCTTGAAGATCGGGATTCAGGAGGCTGATGGCGGCAACACTGCAAATTACATTTTAAAGGACTTTTTGAAGGATTTGGCAGGAACAGGAGATACAGTTTTGGAGTATATGGACTTGACAAACGTTTCAGAGGATAAAGACTTTAGATTCGACACTAGCGAGACCTCGACTTGGGAGACCTTCGCTGATACAGTCTGCTATGTTTCGATGGAAAACGTGTGCCTGGTTAGCGTATCGCTACTCTGCTACCAATTATTTGAAAAAGTGGTAATACATTCTGAAGCAGACTACGATTGCCCAACTCTCGCATCCCTGATTCGGTATGCCTACCTGATTTCTGATAACTTCTACGAAGGGATGAGGACGGTGGTAAGAGAAGCGGCAAAAAGGGCCAACGGCGATTGCAAGCGATTTGGGGAGATTTTAAGTGACAAAGGGTCTTCATTATTAAGTTGTACATGCGAGTTTGATGCTTTGAGCGCCATTCTTGCTCTGGCCGCAAATGACAGAAATCTAAATATGGTAAAATGGCTTATAGAGAATGGCGTAAACCCATCTAAAACAAATTATGAAGGAAAAACTTCATTGCACTATGCAGCAGAACTGTACTACGACGAATCCAGTGGACTTGAATTCGCAAAGATTGTTAGTCTTCTGATTTCGGCGGAAAAAGAGCACAGTGTTGAAGGGAGCCCGACCTTGGTAGATATCAAGGACAGTGAAGGAGAGACGCCTTTGGATATTGCTCTTAATAACAGTGCGCCTGTGAATATGGTGGTATGGCTGCTGGCGCTGTCCAAACATCCAGAATCTTATTTTAAGAACCTGGAGCTCCCATTATATCTGCGCGAGTCTTCGCGAGTGGGCTATGTGGACCTCGTCCAAAAGTTGCTGGATGGAGGAGCCGATCCTTTTCAAGGAGACGATGAAGGTAAGACATCTCTTCACTACGCCGCCGAGGGTGCGGACGAGGACGTGGCATTGGAAATTATTAAAAAGCTGCTGCCTGATAAAAAGCAAGGAAGTCCAAAGTGGAGGAAAGCATCGGTAGGCGATAAATACGGAAGAAACGTGCTTCATATCTCAGCTTTCCTTGGACGGAAAGGGCTCTGCCGTTGGCTTTTAGATCTTGACAGGAAGATGATAGATACCAAGGATCGCGATGGACAGAGTGCTATATTTTATGCAGTGGCTGGACCTCATCAAGATCCCGATGTTTTAGATGCGTTCATTTCAAGAAAACAAGCTACAAATCAAACCTTCGTCAAAGATTTCAGCCAAACAACCCCTCTGCACGTGGCTGCTGCTAGAGGCAATCACAAAATGGTGGAGAAACTGCTTTCAGATATTTCAGAACAAGAGCGTAAGAAAGATTATGTGGAAGCAACAGACGTGCTGGGTCAAACAGCACTTCATAAAGCGGCCAGTGGAGGTCACTGTGAAGTTGTTGAAATGCTTCTCGGAATATTAGCCCACCCCTTAAAACAACGCGATTGCGATGGTAAAACAGCGCTACATTTTGCAGCTCAAGCGGATGGTGAAAAAGCCGTGAAAGTAGCCGAGTTACTTTTGAAAAACTGCAAATCCGATGAACAGAGAAGCCTTCTTTTATTTGCTTCAGCAGTTGGAATTGGTAAATCCAATCCTTTGCTTGAGAATTATCTTGAGCGGAAGAAAAGTGAAATCCTGAAAACACTAGACCAGGAGAATTTGATCCAAGTGGCGGCAAGACTGGGCGATATAGATATGACACGGGAGTTCATCGCCAGGGGCGCAAATATTGCTCTCATCCACAATGAGAAATGGAGGCAATCTCTCACAACAGACGAAGGAAAAAACAATGTCCAGGATGGTGCGTTTGCTTATACCCTTTCCATTTGCTTCTTTTCCCAATTAGAACATGCCAAACAAACAAATCTCATAGTCCAATGTTTGTAAGGTTCCATTTCAAAAACCTATTATCGTATACTAGTTGTGATGTTCTGATTAATCATGGGCAATTTCTTGGGGTTTATTCTTGTTTTCATAAATAGAAAATCAGAAAAACAAACGGGTGCTCCAATGAAGTTTCCAGAGCCTGGCCATAAGATCACCCGCATTTTCATATCTCAATCTTCCTCCGCCTTTGGATATGGGACTTACTGGGATGCATTGAACTAATACTAAGGAAGTAATCATCGAAACATAAAACATAAAGTAATAAAAATTTACCGAGGAACCTGCAGTTTTTTTTTTTGGAAATGGGGAAAGATCTTATGATGATTGCCCTCCGTGAAGACCAAATATCCAGATAGCGAAGATAGGCATCCGAATTAAGTAAACCTTGCTTCCAATTTGACTCCGCTCCGTCACTAATATGATAATAAATTCAAGTTCGCCCCGGAAAGCACACAAGTCTCGCTGATGGGATCACCATGGATACTCAGAGTATGGATGTATATGCGTTATAATTTTTTAGATGGGTTCTTGTTTTTCTCAGTTTAGAGAGTGCTCAAACATAACTATATGCTGTAAAACAGATTCTCAGCTGTTGTAATTTATTTGTTTTCATTTAAATCTTATAATATTTATTTTTCTTATCTCAATAAAAAAATTATATTTACAAGCGAGAGCTTCACAATTTTCTCTGTAAATATTGACTCTTTCTAAATATATCTTCTTTGAAAGCGGTAATATCCGTGTTTTACTGGTTTGATATTTTGTATCTACTATTTCTTGCATTTAACACCACAATATACTTTCCATTTCTTGCATATGTTTCTGACATTAAAGTTCAAAGTCCTTAGTTTTTGTACATCGATTATTTCTGTTTTTGTTTCCCACAGTTCTCAAGCAGCTTGACAATATTGTGGAACAAGGGACCGACAAACCGGCCTTGCGGGATACTCTTGGTGGGTGTAATTATCTAGTTTATTTAAAAGATAGAATACAAAACAGTAATTCCCAAGTGAAATTTCCTAACAGTATAGTTTACATCATTGGGCAGGACGAAGTCCCTTTGCCACTGGTCTGGCCGCACTATTTTTAAACCCTTTTGTGAAATCCCCTGTTACTGTGGGAATCTCTGGGGAATGGGGGATGGGGAAGTCTAGCGTTATGCTTCAGGTAATTAATCATCCTTACTAAATATTTCAGTACATTTAGCTCACATTTTTTAGATCTCGTATACATCTGAATCGTTGTGCTTCCAGACAGAAAGCATTCTAAATTATCAAGAACTGGGCAAGCCAGGCGGAGAAAAATAGCCTACGCTATAGAGAGGTTAGATGTTGTAAAGGGGAATGGCCCTGATATTATACACAACATTGGAACGTGTATTAAACGGGTCAAGAACTTTACAGCAAAGGTAAGCGCACACCCGAAATTGCAGATTGTATGTCTTTATTTACGGCTACATAACCGATCTGTGGAAAGTATATGCTAAATTAGAGTTTTAAATTGAGTCATAAATTTAGTTTAATTGTTTTTGTCTTTTTTCTAAACTATTTATGATTTCTTTTAAATTTATATAATTGTTGTTAATCTAAAATGGGTTTTATTTTGGCTATGTTGGGATGACATGAATGAAGCCAATAAAGTACTTGTGGGGGATGGGATGGTGGGAGAGGGGAGGGCATGATCATGGGGTTATATCTAATTGTATCTAAATTTGTATAATTTAATTTAACTAGCAATCACACTCAAGTGTGCAATAGGTGCATCATAGAGTTATTGGAAGGTCATTTTACTCTCTCTCTCTCTCTCTCTCCCCTCCCATCCTCTAGATATTTATCTCTATCTTTGTCTTTCCTCTTCCCCCTCCATTTTTAGACATGTCTCCCCCTCTCTATCCATTCGTCTCACTCTATTGCCTTCTTTCTATTTCTTTAAATCTCTACACCTCTATATTTCCCCCTGATATCTCCCTTTATCTCTATATTGTTATTTCATTGTCCTTCTCTATTCCAATATATATTCCCCTTTCTACCTCTCTCTATCTCACTTTCTACCTCTGCATGCACACATGCATATACATACATACACACATTCATCCACTTATTGTTTGTCCATCTATATACATCCCATGTTCTCTAACAGCTTGTTTGTCCTGATGAATCCGTTCTTGTACTTTTATATTTCTACATCTTCATACTTCTTTCCCTATTTCTATCTTTCCTTTCCCTATCAAGAAATGTTGATTCGACTCCATTGCTCTCACTTTAACTTATATACTAACATGAATCATTCTTTTAAGAAAAGTAAAATTTTAAGTGGGTGTGCATGAGCTCATTGTGTGCAGTGTATTGACAACTCATTTTTTGCTGGCATGTATTAGAGTAACCAACTACATGTTATCTTTTGAATAGGAGCACATGGTTTTGATTCCTTATATACATGTAGTTTATCTTCATATTTTAAAGCATCCCTTTTTTTATTTAGAGTATTGCCTTATTTTCTACATTTTTTATCAAATCTAAGGGATGTGATACTATAATGTCTTGTTGCATCAGACACCATGAGATACGTGTATTGACAAGATAGGATTTGTCAAGGTTACTTCTATTGTAGTCAAATTTATTATGTAATTATTGATAGGATAGGATTTATCAAGGACTCTAAATAGTTCTATGTGGGGCGTCATTACCTATTCACACTCAACACTCTCTCAATTATCCCCCTATATATTTTACCCTTTTACACAAACATCATTTCCTACATGGGCTACCTATTCAACTCGTAACACAAAAATATATACAAAAAATAGAGCAAGATTTTTTTATTGATTTTTGACCTTCCACATCTCTTCCAAATACCCATTGCATTGTAATGTACAATTACTAGTAATATTGACTTTTTGAAGTTTTTGGATTGACCATATAACCATTTTTCATCATACATCATACATCATAATTGGTGCAAGAACACCTAGTCAAAGCTCCTTGTTTCAATTTCTAGTTATGATTTTTGCATGTACTCACTCTAGCCAAGTCAGGAGTGAGTTTGGATATTTCAAAGTCATGGTTGATGTTTGTTCCTAGATGGAGTTGACTAGGTTCAATCCTCTCTAAGTGTTTTTGTTGTCTTGCTTTATGTTTGTTTGGTTTTTAGGATGTTAGGGGTTATGGGTCTTGGACCATAAAAGCTTGGGAAAGGTATGTTTTTTAATTAATCTTCTCCTCCATGATTTTTTTATGTTCCCTTGCATAGACTGGAGATCCTACATACAATTTGGAGCAAAAGATGGGAAAAGATGTTAAAAAAGATGTCAAATGTGGAAAAGTTGTCAAATAGGTAAAATTGGTCTAAAACATGTGGATTGATTCTCTAAAGGCTAAATCATGCCTAGGTATCATACATGGACCATGTTAAACCTACTTGGAAGGTTCCAAGTGATAAATGTTTAAAAATTGCAAAAATTGCAAAAATTGCCAGCAACTTTGGAAAGAGTTGCATGACAACTTTTGGACAAGAATTGAACATGTCATGCATTTGAGGTTGATAGTTCCAATGATTGCCTGAAACCTCTTGGTATACTTATAAAAACCACAAAATGACTCATTCCAATGGTTGGACATTGTAAGAAGGAATTTTGGTTATTGAAAATTACAAATTTTGCCCTAGCTTTCATAGTTTTCATGTTTTGGACACTATGATCACAATAATGGATTGAAGCTTGAATTTTTGGATTAGATTATTGGATTTAATTCTTGTCCAATTATTATTTTTTTAGGTTGCTAGGTTGTAGAAGTTCATTTGATTAGTTTTTTAAAATCTTGTGTAAATACTTTGTGTGTTGTGGTCCAGTTGGGACAGTTTTCACAAAAATGGCTCGCCCATGAGTTCCTATCGTGGATTCATCATGTCCTTAAGGGGAATGGAAGTGGAGATAGTGTACATTATGTATATATCTTTTGGGGCCCTAGAGATTTGGTTAACCATTTTAAATGTGATGCCCTAGGCAAGTCACAGTCACTTGGTTAGGCAATCACAACATTTGCAAGAGGGTTTTGGAGGTTTGAATGTAATAGATACTTCAAACCAAGAGTTGCAAAAGGAGGAGGGATAAGTGACGTTTCTATATGTGAGAGGAAGAAGTCCCAAAACTAGGCCTGTTAAGCATTTAATTAGACCCTAGTAATCCATATCAATCTTAATGTAAAACCCTTGAATATAGCATAAAAATTGCTTTTAGGTGTACAGAGGGCTTGGGGACCTAAGACCAACAAAATCTTTTAGGTGTTCCAAAAGGGTACTCAAATCCATGATTTTTTTATCACCTTATTTAGAGAAGTTTTGGATTAGAGTCCAAAGACCCGAGTAGTGGGGCTAATTCAATTAGGCTTGTTTTTGATAATTTTGAAGTAATTGCAAAAAACTTGAGGAAAACTTGTGACATTTGAGGCTAGAAGCCTAGGTGAGGTATAACACCTCATGTATGAGCCCCACTAATGAAGGTATGCTCTGCAAGATACAAGTCACCACTAATGGAGGGCCACTCTGATACCACTTGATGAAGTACTACTCTGATACCACTGACAAAGGTACGCTCTGATACCACTAACAAAGGGCCACACCACCCTTACCAACTCATGACAAAGATTGCAACAAGATCTCTCAAAATCCAATCCAAACCCAAGCTAGCCTAGATCCACACTTTGGTAGAAACCTCCAAGATCTCAACTTGTGCTCGCAAGCCACCAAGCAACCTCCTTGTTTCTAAACCGCAGTCACTAGCTCTTCTCCAACTTTATCCAAGATCCAAGTGTAAACTGCCTCACATTCGGCACTCTGTCTACACACTCACAAGTCCATCACAATCCTGCTGTAAACTGCCTCACATTCGGCACTCTGTCCACAGACTCAGGAAAACTCACTCTTCACTTCCTCCTTCTCTTTCACACCTTGAAGCCTTCCAAGCTTTCCAAGCTTCACCTTCCACAACTTTCACCTTTCCAAGCTTTCCTTCCAAAGCTTCTACTTCCTGAGCTTCTCCTTCTCGAACTTCTACTTCTCAAGCTTCTCCTTGAGCTTCACCTTCTCGAGCTTTCACTTCTCAAGCTTCCACCTTCAAGCTTGATTAGAAATTCTCATATGCATTGCTTGAATAGGCACTTACCACCCAATGCATGACTTATCCACAACCTTCTAGAATTCCTCCACAACCTTCTACAACTTCCATAACCTTCTACAATATCCACAACTTTCTACAATATTCATAACTTTCTAGAATTCTACCCACACACCTCGATAAATGGAATGACAACTATTTATTTTTTATTGTTTTCTATTATGCCACCTATGCACCTCGAAAATAGAAATACCCTTTTCCTTTCTTTTCTCCTTTTTTTCCCCTTTTTATTTTATTTTTTATTTCTCCTCTAATTTTCGTCACTTTCTCTCTCCTCCAATTTTTATTTTTTTTTCCAATTTTTTTTTTTTTCAATAATTTCCCATGCAAGATGCTCCTGCATCAGACTCCCCCGATAGATAGAAAAGTGTGTCCCACACTTTGACTCCAAAAGAAAGATCTGCCACCATCTTCATCTTCACCAAAGGCTTCCACCTCAATAGGGACAAGAAAGCCACCATGCAAATCTTCCACATACGCATTACTCTATCAAACATCGGAATCTCAACCATCCAATGAACATACTTACTCCCACAAACAAATTGAACATAATGCTTCAATAGAAAACCCTCATCCACATCAGCAACTAGTGAATTCATACCCGCAGCAACAAACCCCACATCAACAGCCACATGTAGATCTCCATCAACACATGCCAAACTCTCAACACCAGCAACCTCATTGCTCACAACAAGATGCTCTACAATACATAACTCATCTCCAACAACAACTAGATCATCCACGACCGAGTGCTCCACAATCTCCATGTCAGACTCAACCAACTGATCATGAAAACCAACCTCCATCCCAACATCAACAAGGTTACGAATATCCTCAGCAACAACCTCTATTTTCTCTACAGGTTCTACATCAAGCTCCACAAACTGATCAAAAAAACCATCCTCTTCCACCTTGACCTTCTTAGCTTGATCAGCCAATCTAGCATCCAACCGAGAAATCATCTTAGAAAAATTCCTCTCCACTATATCATGGATTTTCGCAATCATCTTAGGGTCCAATTCTCTCAGGGCCATCTCCCAAGATCTTCGTAAACCCTCTGCAACAAATCCTTCCCATGCTCCTTGTGACAACCAAATTGTTTGCAAGTCAGATCGTAACCTGCCACCTCACACAAATAATCAGGAACCACATCAAAAGTCTAGGACAACGGATTTGCAATCCACCAGCTCTCCACAATCATGCCTCAACAAGTTCAGTCTTCCATCTTTGCATCCATCAATCAATCTGCATGTCCTCCCAAGGTCCTAGTGCAAACTGCCTCAGCTTCGACGATCTGTTTACACGCTCAAGAACTCCCACTCTAATAAACTTCACCCAACCAAGGTCCTGGTACAAACTGCCTCACACTTCGGCGATCTACTTGTACACTCAAGAACTCTTGCTCTAATAAACTTCACCCAACCAAGGTCCTGGTACAAACTGCCTCACACTTTGGCAATCTGCTTGTACACTCAGGAACTCTTGCTCTGATACCACTAATCAAGGTATGCTCTGCAAGATACAAGTCACCGCTAATGGAGGGTTGCTCTGATACCACTTGATGAAGTACTACTCTGATACCACTGACAAAGGTACGATCTGATACCACTAACAAAGGGCCACACCACCCTTACCAACTCATGACAAAGAATGCAACAAGATCTCTCAAGATCCAATCCAAACCCAAGCTAGCCTAGATCCACACTCTGGTAGAAAACTCCAAGATCTCAATTTGTGCTCGCAAGCCACCAAGCAACCTCCTTGTTTCTAAACCACAGTCACTAGCTCTTCTCCAACTTTATCCAAGATCCAAGTGTAAACTGCCTCACATTCGGCGCTCTGTCTACACACTCACAACTCCATCACAATCCTGTTGTAAACTGCCTCACATTCGGCGCTCTGTCCACAGACTAAGGAAAACTCACTCTTCACTTCCTCCTTCTCTTTCACACCTTGAAGCCTTCCAAGCTTTCCAAGCTTCGCCTTCCACAACTTTCACCTTTCCAAGCTTTCCTTCCAAAGCTTCTACTTCCCGAGCTTCTCCTTCTCGAACTTCCACTTCTCAAGCTTCTCCTTGAGCTTCACCTTCTCAAGCTTTCACTTCTCAAGCTTCCACCTTCGAGCTTGATTAGAAATGCTCATATGCCTTGCTTGAATAGGCACTTACCACCCAATGCATGACTTATCCACAACCTTCTAGAATTCCTCCACAACCTTCTACAACTTCCATAACCTTCTACAATATCCACAACTTTCTACAATATTCATAACTTTCTAGAATTCTACCCACACACCTCGATAAATGGAATGACAACTATTTATTTTTTATTTTTTTCTATTATGCCACCTATGCACCTCGAAAATAGAAATACCCTTTTCCTTTCTTTTCTCCTTTTTTTTCCCTTTTTATTTTTTTTTATTTCTCCTCTAATTTTCGTCACTTTCTCTCTCCTCCAATTTTTATTTTTTTTTTCAATTTTTTTTTTTTCAATAATTTCCCATGCAAGATGCTCCTGCATCACCCACACTGCATGTAGTTGAGAAAATAAACAAGATGGATCAAGAATTGATTTTGGCAAATTTGCTTGTGAGGCATTTTGTGAGTGAAGAAACAAAAATCCTTGGTGTAACTAGGTAGTGAGAAGTTGGAGGATAGGATAGAGATCCTCTAGGGGTTAGAGTACTAAAGTAAACCTTAATAGGCTAAGAGAAAGCTTGAGAAAGTCCTAGAGAAGATGTGGACTAAGAAAGCAAACTACCTAGTATTACAGCAATAATGTTTGAAAAATTATCACAAATCATGAGAATGAAATGAATTGAAGAAGATAAATGATTATGAATCACAAAAAATTAAAATTAAAAGTATATACAATTAAATCCAATAACCTTTAAGATATTCAATTTCTTATTATATACTAAAAATATATATTTTTCATTGAAAAATTAACACAATAATGGGAAGTGGTCCTATCATCCCATGATGAACCCATTATTACCCATAAAATGTAAACATATTTTATTGCTTAAGTTTTTATATGAGGCAATTTTTTAAAATTTTGATTCAATGAAAAACTATAAAAAGGGAGGAAGAAATATCCTATCATACCTTCCAACTCAAGAACCAAACCATGTCCTTTCTTATGGTTATGCATGCCATGACATGACCCTCATGCTTGATGCTTTTGTGCGTATGCTTTTTTTTTCTTTTTAGTTATTTTACTAAATGTTGGTGAACAGATTGTCTTTTTTCGATTAAACAATAATTTACTCTATGCCCAAGATTTGGTAAATCCAAAAATATTCACAACAGCTGGGAAAACTTCATATTATTTGTTTTCCCTTTGCATTTATAGGTATAGGTCCCTTTGCAAAATTTATCAGCAAACTCAAGGAAACTAGCAATAACTAAATGCACACTTTTATCAGAAATTACATAAGGGACCCTCACATACTCTTAGGTACTGAGGTAACAATCCACACATTTGTTTAGAGAAGTAAATGAAAAGCCCATAGTCTTTTCATCAGCAACAATCTAATTGAAAACTAATACCACCACAATTCAAAATAATTATGCAAAGAAATAAACGAACATAAACTATGAAGAAATAGCAATAGATATCACATACATCTGATTATTAAAGTTCACAAATTAACAATGATTAAATTCCCTCAAACACCAAGTTTTGAAGCATTGTATATATATATATATATATATATATATATATATATATATATATATATGTATATATGTATATATATATATGTATGTATGTATGTATATATATATATATGTATGTATATATATACATATGTATATATGTATGTATATATATACATATGTATATATATACATATATGTATATATATATATATATGTATATATATATACATATATTATAAATACATATGTATATATATACATATGTATATATATGTATATATACATATATGTATATATACATATATGTATATATATACATATGTATATATGTATGTATATATGTATGTATATATGTATATATATATATATGTATATATATATGTATGTATATATATATGTATATATATATGTATATATATCTATGTATATATATGTATATATACATAGATATACATATATATATATACATAGATATATATACATATATATATACATATATATCTATGTATATATATGTATGTATATACATATACATGTATATGTATATACATATATACATGTATATGTATATACATATACATGTATATAGATACATATATATATATATGTATATACATGTATATGTATATACATATATACATGTATATGTATATACATATATACATGTATATGTATATATATACATATATATATACATGTATATGTATATACATGTATATGTATATACATGTATATATATACATGTATATACATATATATATACATAGATACACATATATATATACATAGATATATATACATATATATATATACATACATATATATATATAGATACATATATATACATACATATATATATATACACACACACATATACATATATATACATACATACATATATATATACATATATATATATACATACATATATATACATATATATACGTATATGTATATATATATATATGTATGTATATATATATGTGTGTGTGTGTATATGTATATATATATGTATATATGTATATATATTTGTATATGTATATATGTATATATGTATATATGTATATATATATATGTATGTATATATGTATATATATGTATGTATGTATATGTATATATATATATATATTCAAAAACTTTTTTTCAACACAGTCTTTTGAAAGAGTATTTATATATATTCCATCTGTCTATATATATATATATATATATATATATATATATATATATATATATATATATATATATTCAAAAACTTTTCTTCAACACAGTCTTTTGAAAGAGTATTTATATATATTCCATCTGTGTATCCCTATTTCAATCTATTTAACTTCAAACAGTATTATCTCTATCAAAGTATATTCTAACCTTCTAATTTCTAACCCCGAACTAGTTAAATGCTCCAGCATTTATAGTTTTTACATATCTGAAAAGGCCTCCATTAAAGCCTAGCCTTTCGGTTAAAACAATTACAAATAGTAAAGATAGTTTATTAAAAAAAGTTCCAAAAATAAACAGAAAGTAATTGATTTGATTAAACTTCATCAGCCATGGTTTGCTTCACCAGCTTCTAGCTCCTGAAGGCATTGATGAATTCTTGTGTTGCATGGGAGTATGGGTTCTTCAAGCTCAGCAACTTAGATCTGTAGTCATCTTTTTTTTTCATTTGAACACTTTAATCTTTTGACTTTACCATGGCATGAGGTTCCTATTTAAGTATAACATAGATTTGATGTTTGCTAGCATAGTAAAATCCCTAGTAGTAGGTGTGTCATTGTCTTTAATCTTCACTGTTGCATCATTGAAACTTTTTGTCAACACGTCAAAGTCCATATTTCCATCCTTGAATTGTGGAATCCCTATGGGATTTACAACATCCATATCCTTTAGGAGCTCTTTCTACATCCTGGCAATCTTAGTTTCAACTGATTGCATTTCCTCAATGGCTTCTCTGTAGATAGACTCCTTTGGTCCATATTACTTTTCAGGATGAATAGCATGCATGAATCCATAGTTTTCATAGGATTTTCACCAAGAATTTTTAATATTCCATATTTTTCAACTTCATTACTTTGAAATACAATGGCCTGACATCGATTTCAATAGGCTTCCCATCCTAGTGTGAGGGTTTGAATCTCACTCAATAGTGTTTCTCCCTCAATGCATCTAGTAGTAAAATCTAAGATAAATTTGCTGCCTTCTTTGATTGTGGAGGCTACCCAGTCTTGCACCACATCTGAGAGTAGTTTCTCGCTCTGCATTTGTTTAACTAGCTATTGGCTATCTATGAAATTGGGGTCGAAGGACTATGGGGTCTGAACCACAAGAAGAGCACTAATATTCATTAATGAATCTATATAGGTGGCCATGGTAATCACTATCTCCTTGAGTTCTCTCTTTTATTTACTATCCCTCTCTGATTGGGTTAGCATGTGATCCATGGAGAACTTGAAAAAGCAATTACCTATATCTCTATTAATGGTTCCTAATTCCATAGTGGTGACCTTAAGACCTTTACTACTGATTTCTCCAGATTCTTTCTTTTGTTTGCATGTGGCCACTTTTGTGGTGATTTTCCCCATTATTAGATCTTTGATTAGGTGAGCATCACTTTTTAATTTCTTCATCTTAGAACTGTGGGCTGGATATTTGGTGACAATGTCCTTTACTGGTATAGACACATGTTGTAAATTCATCTTATTGCTAACTAAATTGGACAACCAAGATGGGATAATGGGAGTAGTGGAGATTCCTTGGGCTTCTTTGGTAGGAGTCATGAACTTGGGCTAGTTTGTATTAGGAGCTTCAATTAACTACACATCACTATCAAGATTATCTAAAAAACTAAGGCCATCATTTAGACCCTATCCTTGAGCCATCATCTTCTCTTTTTGAATCTCCTACTGCATGAGTGCCTTGCATTTGGATTTGAACTTGGTTCTAGGGGTCATGTTTTATGCAGGAGATGATGTTCTTTTCTACCTATTAGGAGTCAATGAACTACCTACAATAGGAGACGACACTAGAATGTTAAAAGTTAATGGTTCAGAAAAAGAAACTATTTTTGAAAATTTTCCAGCTTGTTGTTCATTAACTGTCCTCATGCATCTTCTCCTTAGCCAGTTATCTATATGAGTGAGGATGGATCTGGTTCTCAAATTTATATCAGTTTCCTCTTCTTGGTTCCAACCCACTTCTAATTGTTTCAACTCACTTGCTTCTTCCCATCCTAGTTCAAAAATGTCTAAACCATCTTCAACGACTCCTGATTGAAACTTTAGCTTGAGGAAACTGATTTTTTGAAGCATTAATCTTGAATGGTCTCTTCTTAACACTTCCTCTTCACTTAGGCAATCCTACCAAAAATCCTATAAATGTGGAACTGTAGATGATTGGCCTTTTAAACCAAGAACTTGGGATGCAAATCCTTTGCTATCAAAATCTCTCCTTCCTTAATAGGATCCAAAATTAAAACCAAGCAAATTGCTTATAATGAATGAGACATTAATCATGCTACTATAGGTTGAAAGGCCAAGTTTAATAGGGAAAACTAATTCCCAATTTTCTTGAGGCAAGTTATCCTTAATTATTGAAAACAATTACTTGCAAACCTTGGCTAAGACAAAATAATCAAGTGCATAGTGAGGTAGTTTCATCAGTTCTTCTTCAAACTCATCTACCCTCAAATAATTGAATTTAGGAAAATAGATTAAATAGCTCCCATAGTTTTGAATCAACTTTTGGGCTTCTAAGGATAACCTTGGCATTGGTGTCTTCTTTAAGCTCAAATGCACACTCTCTATTAGCACGTCATGTGCTTTCCTAAAATCTTCTAGCACCCTATCCCTTTGGAGTAGAGATCAATATTGGTAGACAATTATATCTTCACTCCAAGTTTCATGTGGAAGAGAGAGGTAATAGTACTAACACAAGCAATGCAATAAGTCAGATAAGAAGCCATGTATAAATTCTCCCTAGATTCTTTAGCATGCTTGAGTTGGCTTCTTAATGAACTAGCAATTACTTTAGCCCAATATAACAACTATTGTCCTTTTATAATAATCCCCACATAGCGATACATCTATTCTTCAAAAAGGAAAACATCAGCTGAACCTTTAACCCGATGTAACAAAACCATGAGGTCATGAATATGGGGTTTCATATTGTCTTTAGTGACTATTTTGGGCAACCTCGAACCACCTCCGTAATTAGTTTCTATCCACTTCCTAGGATGCTATAGTATTTACTTGGGCTTTCTTGATACTCGACCAAGGACTGGGTAGGGGTAAATGTAGCAAAGGTACATTCAAGTGAACACAAAACTAAGGAAATGGTTTCCTTGGAAATATATAACATAGACCTTCTCCATCCTTGTTCAAAATCCTTTTAGTTCTTACATCATAGTGACCTATATAGAGCTGAAGTAATTTAGGGCTCAACAGGGTATGGGGAAAAACCATAGCTTCAATTAGACTATTGGTTAAAATTTCTAGATAACCATTCACTTCATTGGCTTATTCAAGAAAATTAGCTTGCAACTTTTCTACTTTGACACCCTCCAAATTAGTATAATAGATGATAGATCTTTTACATTCTAAACTTGAAACATTCCCAAAGAAATGTAAAACAAACTTTATTTCAAACAAGGAAAATAAAGCCCAGTATTGATTCTTTCTTTGAAATGCACATAGAGGATCGAACAAAGGGAGGGGTTTTCTATACTCTCACATGTAGCTTGCTGAGAAAAATCAGACCTTTTTTTCCTTCTCTTTCTATTGCTTCTCTTTCAATTCATTCTTTTGCATGAAAAACAAAAGAGGAAACTTGTGTTCTTTTAAAGGAAAAGGAGAACATGTAGGTGGAAGTACGGCCTCATAATGAGGCATTCATGGAAAATAAATTGTGGCTAGATTCACATGCTGGAAAATCCATGAAAAGACCTCTCTATTTAATAACTTCCCCTTGCGGCTATCCTTACAATGATCACCTTCCTTTGACAATCAATCTATTTTTTCGGGCGAAATATTTTCCTTTCCAAGTCATGATGATGACTCCTCTCATGTTTGAATTAAGGCACGGCTCCAAATCATCACCCCCTGACATATCAATTAATGCCTTGAGAACTGTGAACCTTCAGGAAATCATGACCACTTTTTCACCAAAAAAATCTTTAGTGGTAGAACCACTTCAAACTGCGTTGAACTGAGATTCAAAAGGGTTCAAAGTGCTTCAAATGAACACCTTTATAATACTTAGCAGGTCTCACTTGTAGGAAAATAGTTAGTACAAAATCCTTTTGTTGAACTTCTTCAAACTAATTCGAATTGAGGTTCAAAGGAGTTCAAAGAGGTTCAAAATATAAGAGACACAATGGACAACACAAGGTGACTTCAAACGATGTTTGATGGTATCCAAGAAAACATGAAATCAAGGAAGGCAGTTTCAATAGCTAACTTGAGCATGCTAAAGAAAACATAGAAAAATCAAATAATGGTGACTCAAAGTAAGGCTAACACTAAACAAGACTTGATCCTTTATGCATTCTTCAAGAAACTTTTATGTTAAATGAAAAATTAAAACAAATATTATCATTTCTCAACTATACCAACACATCTCATAGTGCACTTTTTGTATCAAGCTAATATTTATGTAATGCTAGTGAACTTAATATTTTATTTTTAAGAAAAACAGTAAAATTAATTAATAATTAGAGAATGTAAGATAACAGTTGTTTGAGAAAAGCTCTCTCAGAATAGCTCTCTCAACTCATGAAGTCTGAGAAAAATAATTTGAATTGAACTTAATCCATTTCCCCCAGCTTTTCAATCAAACAAGGCTTTTGTGAGTTTCATATCTTGTATCCATTGAATGGAGTATGACACTATACATTGCCCCACTGGAGTGTCCAATGCATAGTTAGGACCTAATTTGCAAACTCTAGGCCCTAAAAATCTTAAAACTCTATTTTATCATAATTATTTTGAATCAGTCCTCGATCTACCTTAATGTACACTATTTCTCAAGGAATTTAGAGGAAATGGGTTTGGTTTATTAATTCCTCTTTTCATGACTGTTATTGATTAATTCCTTGCATGTCATATTTTAGATTCTATAGTAGTTTTGTTCTTGATAAGTCCTTGCATGTTATATTTAGATTCTACAGTAGTTTAGTGAGTTAAAACGCAACTCAAATTCTTTATCCATCTACCTGATTATGGCTCGAGCAGATACGCGAAAACCTCACACAAAAGCCCGCCCACATCATAAATCAACATAATTGACTTCCATTTTTGGGATTATGCATATGGTGTTACACATAACAAAGGCAATGGTTGCTTCTCTTCTGCAATATCTCTTTATAAAATCAGTCTTAGAAACAATAAATGATCGACAAGTCATAGAGATTCAAGATCATTGTATCAATGTAGATCTAAGGCATTCGAAACTACCTCATATTCTGAGAAGCAAATTTATCTTTTAGTTTTTAGGACTGCTTGATGTGCTTCTTGTGCCTCAATAGGCTTATAAATTGTCCAAAGAAAGTTGTGTTGTGACACCTTTCAACACTTTTGATGCGCTAAAAGCCCTCTTCACAAACCCCAATAAGAATGTTATTTGAAATATATGTAAATATGATCGCAAGTCTATCTAACAAAAGAACCATTTTATCTGCAAGCTGCTCTGTGTGAGAAATATTAGAAATTTAAATTTCAACTCACAACCCTAAATTTAACAAATTTTTCTCTGCACTTGAAAAACTGCTTGGCACATGAAGTGTCGAGTGCCAGTTTTACTCAGCACATGAAGGTGTCGAGTGCCAGATAGCTTGGCACTTACTCAGCACTTGATGGTGCCGAGTGACAGGCAGCAGGTGCCAAGTGAGCTCGGCACACAAAGGATAGGTGCCAAGTTAGCTCGGCACTCAAAGAAGATAATGGATACCGAGTAAGGTCGGCTCCAACTAATATAATTTATAACTTAGAAACAATCTAACACGAATGCTTTCACGATTAAAACCAAAGAGCCGAGCTTTAACCTTTCAACCAAGTTTCTCAAATACAATGAATAGAAGAGGAAGAACAATAGAATCAAGTATGCCTACTTTCTTTTCTATTCAACTAAGATTTAAACTATTACAAAATCTGGAAGTATTTGGCTTCAACCAGAAAATCCTAAAATGTTAAAACTTCAAACTTTCAATAAACTTTAAAGTTTAAACCTTAAACTTGCAGCTCTAATGGCCACATACAATGGTGCCTCGAGCAATCACTGCTTCAATAAGACAAAACTAAAACAACAATAAAATCACAAAATGAACAAAGGAGTCACGTGCAACTGGAGACACTGAACATACTTCCTTCTGTCTCTGCAACAAGTGGATTTGTTGACCACTTTCTTCTTTTTCCTTTTTCTTTCTCTGTTGAACTAAAACTCTAAATAATCTAACTACATGAATGAATGAATAAAAATTCCTTTTTTCACATTCCATTTTCCCCCTCTTTCTAGAATTTGAAAAAACTCACCTACCAAAAATAAATGCATGTTGTTCATGGATGCCTGCGGTGACCTGACAGGGTAGATGGGTGTGGGGCTTGAGGACAACCTGCTGGCTCATCAATGTTTAAGTTTTCCAAAACTCCCCCTTTGTCCCAAGCCAAACAAACAAGGATCACAACTGATCCAAATCAACTACACCAAGACTCTCTCTTAAGTGTACAAAAGTTCCAATGCCTAATGGCTTGGTGAAAATATCTGCTAGCTGCTACTCAGACTTGAAAAATTCCATCTTGATATCCTCATTCTCCACCAACTCTCTGATGAAGTGATATCTGATCTCAATATGCTTGCTTCTCCCATGGAAGACTGGATTCTTGGACAATGCAATTGATGAGATGTTGTCATAATAAATTGTGGTTCCATCATCTTACCTTTCATTCAAATCTATCAAGATCCTCCTTAGCCAAATTGTTTGGCATAGTGCTGCATTTACTGCTATGTATTCAGCCTCTGCTGTAGATTGAGCAACAATAGGTTGCTTCTTGGATGCCCATAAAATTGCACTCGATCCCATATGAAACATGTATCCGGAAGTGCTCTTCCTATCATCTAAACTTCCAGCCCGATCACTATCAGTGTAACCAACCAACTTAAAATCATTATTTGCAATATACAAAATTCCAAATCACTTGGTACCTTTCACATACCTTAGGATCCTCTTTCCCACTTGCCAATGGGAATCCTTTGGTGTTTCCATAAATCTGGAAATCAAACTTACTGCATACATTAGGTTTGGCCAAGTTGCAGTCAAGTATATTAAACTTCCAACCATGCTCTTGTATAGTGTTGGATCCACTCTCTTGCTAGAGTCTTCCTTGCTCAACTTCAGACCTACTGCTATTGGTGTGGGGGCTGCCTTACTATTCTGCATTTTAAATCTCTCCAAGATTTGCCCTGCATATTTTTTCTTGAGAGATAAAGATGCCATCATGCATTTTTTTTACTTCTATGCCTAGAAAGTATTTCAAGAGACCTAGGTCTGTCATTTCAAATTCACTTTTTATGGCCTCTTTAAACTCACCAATTAGATCCTTGTCATTTCTAGTAAAAATCAAATCATCTACATACAAGACAACAATCAAAAAATTTCCATTTGCTTCCTTGATGTAGAGAGTAGGCTCACCATTGCTTTTGCTAAAGCCATTGCTCATCAAATATGAGTCAATCTTACTATACCATGCTCGTGGAGCTTGCTTTAGCCCATAAAGAGCTCTCTTCAATCTATATACTTTGTTCTCTTCACTTGCAACTTCATAACCAGGTGGCTACTCCACATATACTTATTCTTTCAATACACCATTAAGGAAGGTGGACTTCACATCCATTTGAAATACCTTCCACTTGTGCTGAGCTGTAATTGCTATGACAGCATGCACAGTTTCCATTCTTGCAACAGGGGCATATGTCTCATCATAGTCTCTTCCATACTACTGTTTGTAGCCCTTAACTACCAACCTTGCCTTATGCCTATCAATCTTGCCTTCAGCATTGCATTTGGTCTTGTAGATCCATTTCACTCCAATCACATGCTTCTTGGGAGGCAATTCAGTTAGCTCCCATGTCTCATTTCTTTCTATGGCATCTATCTCCTCATCCATGGCCTTACACCATTTCTTCTCCTTAACAGCTTCTTCAAAATATATTGGATCACTATGAGAAAATAATGCAAAATTAACACTCTCATCATAATCTTCATACCTTTCATCTTGGTATATCTCCCTAAGACTCTTGGTCTTTCTTGGTAACAGGGAGGAGAGTGTGGGATCAGAATCTTCACTGCTGCTGCATTGTCAACTAGCTCAGTCTTCACTGGTACTTGGTACTAACACTTGGTCATGCCTAGAGGAGCTAGGAATGTCTGAACCTGCTTGCCTTTTCTTCTATTTGCTCCTTCTTCTTGCTATTCATCAGCATCCTCTTCATTCATAATTAGCACTTTATTAGAAATTCTTGGTGACTCATTAATTGAACCATGCCAAGACTAATTTTCAAGAAATTCCATATCTCTTGAAAGCATCATCTTGTTGTTCAATGGGTCATACAATCTATATGCCTTTGATTCTAGGCTGTACCATGTGAAAATGCATTTCACACCTTTGTCATCAAATTTTTGCCTTTGCTCTTTAGGCACATGTGCATATGTAACACATCCAAACACCCTTAGGTGTTCAACTGTCCATCTTCTTTGTGACCGTGCTTCCATTGGAATTCTGTCACGAACAGCCTTTGTAGGACACCTATTAATTATGTAAACTGCTATTGCCACAGCCTCTCCCCAAAATTCAGTTGGGAGACCTTTCTCTTTCATCATGCTCCTTGCCATCTCAACAATGGTCTTGTTCTTTCTTTCAGCCACTCCATTCTGCTGTGGTGTATAACTGGTTGTGAGCTCTTTCTTTATGCCATGTTTCCTGCAAAAATTTACAAAAGAATTGGAGGTAAACTCCCCTCCTCTATCTGATCTTAGGACTTTGATATAGTGTCCACATTCTCTTTTAGCCTGGGCTTTGAATTCTACAAATTTATCAAATGCTTCATATTTGTTCTTTAAGAAATACACCCGTGTCCTACGACTAAAATCATCTATAAATGTCATAAAATAAGTACTCCCCCCAATGGAAGTAACTTGCATAGGATCGACTAGGTTAGTATGCACTAATTCTAATGGATATCTAGCCCTCCTAGAATTTTCAGAATTAAAGGGAAGCCTATGTTGCTTACCCAAAATACAAGCCTCACACTTGTCACATGAATTTCCTATATGTGGAAAACCTTCTACCATTCTTTTATTTGACAATAAATTTAAACCAACATAGCCTAGATGACCATACCTGAGGTGCCATAGCCGTGAGGGGTCTTCAATCACACTCCTTAGAGCTGACTGTGTGGGAGGTGCGGCACTAACTTGAGATGAGAAACATGTCTCTATCCTCAAGGGAAACATTCTGTTCTTGGTCATTTGAATTGTTGCAAGTAAATTTTTGCTCTCATCCTTTTCATGAATGACACACGTGTCATTCTCCATCAGCACTTTGTATCCATTTTGAATGAGCTAACCAATGCTCATCAATTTTGCTTCATACCAATGGCAAAATACACATTTTGTATTTCCCTTTTCTCACCTTTCTTGGTGTGTACCATAATAGATCCTTTGCCCACAATTGGTAGGGTTCCATTGTTACCCATTTTAATTTTAGATTTGAAACTCTTGTCAATGAATGAAAACAAGGTTTCATTACCACTCATGTGGTTGCTACATCCACTGTCGAGGTACCAAACATTAGGGCTTCCTTCTTCACCAACATTACACATGATGAAGGCAGCAGCATTGGGTCCACTTCCCATGTTCACATCAACCACATTCGCTTGTCCTGACTAATCGTTCTGCTTCTTCCAACATTCATTTGCATAATGCCCATATTTATGACAGTAGTAGCATTCTACATTACTCTTATTTGAGTTGTAGTTTTTCTTACCTCCTCTTGAAGTATTTTGAGGGCTACTTGCTCCATCTGCTCTTCCTGAGCTTTCTACTGCAGCATTTCTTTGTCCTTGATTACCTTGGCCTCTGCCTCTGGAGTTCCTACCTGAGCCATTTCTTCCTCTCCCCCTTCCTCTTGGATGTGACTGAGCCTTGAATGCTTTCTCTTGGGTAGAAGAAGATGTGGATCTATTGATCCTATACTCATGGGTTTGAAGAGAACCCATCAACTCATCCATTGTCAAAACAGTGAGGTATTTTGCCTGTTCTATGGTCATGACCAAATTGTCATATTTATGAGGTAAACTCCTCAATATCTTTTCCACTATCCTCTGCTGTTAATAGTCTTCTCCATTTGACTTCAATTGGTTAATCACATTGGAGGTCCTTGAATTGAAGTCTGCAACTAATTCATTCTCCTTGATTTGAAGGTTCTCAAACTCCCTCCTGATGTTCTGTAGCTTTACAGTACGGACTTTATCAGTCCCCTTGAAATTCATCTCAAGGATATCCCATGCTTCCTTTGCATAATTTGCTGCTGCAATCTTTGGGAATACTGTCTCTGTCATTGCTGCTTCAATAAGACTTAATGTCTTTGCATCTTTCCTCCTTGACTCTTTCAAATGAGTCTTTTGTGCATTTGTGAGGGCAGCATACTGAGTTGGATCAGTCACATCATTGAATCCATTAACTAAAAACTCTCACAAATCATTAGCAACCATTATGGTCTTCATCTTCTTTGCCCATGTATCATAATTCTGTCCATTAAATGATGGTGGCTACTGCCATATCTTTCCTACATCTCCTGCCATGTCAAATATCCCAAGAAAAACAAATTCCCTAACTCACTATGGATGTGGGGCCTCAAAGCTCTAATACCATGTGAGAAATATTAGAAATTTAAATTTCAACTCACAACCCTAACTTTAACAAATTTTGCTCGGCACTTGAAAAACTGCTCAGCACATGAAGTGTCGAGTGCTAGTTTTCTCGGCACATGAAGGTGTCGAGTGCCAGATAGCTCGGCACTTGATGGTGCCAAGTGACAGGCAGCAGGTGCCGAGTGAGCTCGGCACACAAAGGATAGATGTCAAGTTAGCTCGGCACTCAAAGAAGACAATGGATGCCGAGTAAGGTCAGCTCCAACTAATAAAATTTATAACTTAGAAACAATCTAACGTAAATGCTTTCATGATTAAAACCAGAGAGTCGAGCTTTAACCTTTCAACCAAGTTTCTCAAATACAATGAATAGAAGAGGAAGAACAATAGAATCAAGTATGCCTACTTTCTTTTCTATTCAACTAAGATTTAAACTATTATAAAATCTAGGAGCATTCAGCTTCAACCAGAAAACCCTAAAATGTTAAAACTTCAAACTTTCAATAAACTTTAAACTTTAAACCTTAAACTTGCAGCTCTAATGGCCACATACAATGGTGCTTGGAGCAATCACTGCTTCAACAGGACAAAACTAAAACAACAATAAACTCACAGAACGAACAAAGGAGTCACGTGCAACTGGAGACACTGAACATAATTCCTTCTGTCTCTGCAACAAGTGGATCTGCTGACCACTTTCTTCTTCTTCCTTTTTCTTGCTCTGCTAAACTGAAACTCTAAATAATCTGACTGCATGAATGAATGAATAAACATTCCTTTTGTCACATTCCATTTTCCCCCTCTTTCTAGAATTTGAAAAAACTCACCTACCAAAAATAAATGCCTGTCGTTCATGGATGCCTGTGGTGACCTGACAGGGTAGATGGGCGTGGGGCTCGAGGACAACCTGCTGGCTCATCAACGTTGAAGTTTTCCAACACTCTGCTCCATTGTTTGTGATGAAAAATGCAAAAATAGTGAAGCAAAAGAGAAGGATTATGAGAAGGAGCATGATGAACAAGTAGATCCACAACAACCATGAGACCCTAAAGTGGGCACCCACGAATTCGTCCAAAGAGACTAGTATTATGAAAAGTTGTATGATCATGATGTGGGGTTCGATAAATCTTGAACAATAGGTCAAGTTCCTTTTGGTAAGCCATATGCTCGAGCCCAAGATCAGGATCAATGACAAAAACATCGAGAAATTTGGAATCCCTACCAGGGTGTTACTGATTTTGGATATTTTGAACACCAGAGTAGATGCTGAAAACTACTTACAAATTTGTTCTAATGAGACTTGAACCCCTGGCATTCCACAATTTTGCATGCACAGAGTGCGAGGTAGTTAGAATCTCATACAGTCAGCCAAATTTATTTGTTCTTTCAAACAAATACCTACAAACAAACAATAAAAACAACGATACCTAATGGACAACTGTGATGATTTACATGGTCGTCCTTGTCTCTCTGTTCTCATCAACCGTTGATCCTTTCCAATTGATCCCTCCTCTTCATATAGGAAATGCCTTCATCATGGTGTTGCCTAGTTGAGGGACCGTTAGGTTCATGCCTATGGTCCCATGTGTGGAGGTTATCCTTTGCTGATAAAGTGTGCAAAATATCTAATGCTAAAAAGCATGCCCAGGAATACAAGCCTAATGAAATTAAGGTCCATCACCAACACCGGCCTCTGGTATTTTGGTGTTTGGCTAGACTTTAGAAGTAAGAAGTCTCGAGTTCCAACCCTCCACCCCCCCATCATGGTGTTGCCCCGTTGAGGGACCACCAAGTTTGTGCTCGTGGGGATTATCCTCCACTATTCAAGTGTGCAAAACATCTTAAGCTAAAAAACATGCCTAGGAATACAAACCCAATGAAACTAAGGTCCATCACCAACACTAGCCTCTAGTGTTTTGATGTTTGGCTAAACTTTAGAAGTAAGAAGTCTCAAGTTCCAACCTACCCCCTCGCCCCCCCCATCGTGGTGTTTCCCAATTGAGGGATTGCCAGGTTCATGCCTGTGCCCCCATGTGTAGGGGTTATCCTCCACTATTAAAGTGTGCAAAACCTCTAAAGCTAAAAAACATGCCCAAGAATACAAGCCCAATGAAACTAAGTTCCATCACCAACACCAGCCTCAGATGTTTTGGTGTTTGGCTAAACTTTAGAAGTAAGAAGTCTCGAGTTCCACCCCCTCACCCATCGTGGTGTTGCCTAGTTGAGGGACCACCAGGTTCATGCCCATGGCCCCATGTGTGGGGTTATCCTCCGCTGATAAAGTGTGAAAAATATCTAAAGCTAAAAAACATGCCCAAGAACGCAAGCCCAATGAAACTAAGGTCCATTACCAACATCGGCCTCTGCTTTTTTGTTGTTTGGCTAAACTTTAGAAGTAAGAAGTCTCGTGAGTTCAGAGTTCATAAAAGACTAGTGTTCAAAACACATAAATCAAATAGACTTTAATCACAAATTTAGAAAGATGACAAGAATTATAGGTCATTAAATGAGATAGCTTACTAATATTTGAATAAACATAAGAATATTTTATTATTATTAATATAGAAAGATACTTCATAAAATATTCGTAGATTTTTTTCAATCTTCTAGTTGATCATCTAACTAGAAATGCTTTAATACATGAACATAATACACCTATAGACACTTTGTTAGGGTCAAAATTATGTTTTGAGTTCACTTTTGAGGGGTTACAATAATTTTGTTTTAAATTTTTTGATTGGACCTCAATCATATAATGTTATGAACATAGTTGCCAAAACCAAAAATTTAAAACCCCAGGATTTTTTGTAATATTTCTCTTAAATTAGTGTTATATTTTCTTCTCAAGTTTCTTTATTTATTTCCCTTTCAATAATGTAAAATTTAGGATTTGGGAGCCTCTTGATGTGTTCTTAGGGTCAAAGTTTTCAAAACTATAAGGAACCCCAAAAGGTTGACATATTGGTACTTTTACTCACAAAGCATGAGAAAAGTTCATTTGATTTGCAACACACACCCTTCATTAATGGTAGAAATTCATCCAATTTCTAATTTGCCCTCTTCCATTAATGGTAATTCCTTGTATAACATGTTGTGGAATATAGAATGGGAACATAAAGGTTGTATAATAGAAGATATGGGTTGAATGGTATAACTTCTAATTATTGGTTCATTTTGATATGGCAAGGAGGTAGGTGATAATATTTCAATAAAATTACTTTATTTGCATATGAATCCATTCTAGAGCTTCATAATTTAAAGAGACCTATGAGTATGTATTTGAAGGTGATAGAATGTTGAGAATCAACTACATAGATGGGGGAGTAAAAGAAGCTTAAGGGCTAGGGATATATATGGAGTAAGCACTTATAGACGAGTGAACAAGTATGAGGGAGCCTCAAATGTTAGGGAAAAAAGAACATATGAAGAGAAGGTAAGATATAGCAATTTAGATGAATCATGGATATAAGGATGAAACAATATAGAGTCAAGCATCATGATTATTGAGGGAATAAGAACTTTTTCACGAAGTGTGTATATGAAAGTTTCCCCTAGAATTGTAAAGTTTAGGGAAGGGATGAGTGTCGGTGTTTAAGATTGGAAGCACAATGTACTTCAAATTTTGAGGGGTTTGGCTTTGGGCCATGGGTGATGTGAGGATTTTCACAAAGTGAAAAGAAGATAACTTTCGAGCTAGTATCATCGACTTCAAAGTGGAATTATTATGAAGCTTGAGATCCAAAGTGCGAATTTCTTGGACCAATGATTGAAATTTGGCTAATAGTGAAAAGCATATGGGAAGGATAAATATAGAGAACTAAGAAACTCAAATGGGTTATCAATATTTTCTACCATGAGAGGCCCCCAAAGTGCTTTATCGCTACTATGTATTTAAGGTTAGAGCATAAATGCAACCTAATAGGTCTCAAATAGCATATTAGCAGAAAACAAGATCATCTAAAGTTAAATCAGCACAAGGCTAAACTATGAGCTAGACATATTCTTAAGTAAGCCTGTATTCATCACAATTTGATCATAGATGTAGGTACAACTCATAAATAATAATTTTGTATCATCAAACATAATATACAACAACATTAAATCACAAAAAGCCCTAAATAGGCATTGAGCTAGGGTGAACCCACAATAGTGGGTTACACTTTTTTTCCTAAACTGACAATGAACTATGAATTTTCAAGAAAACTTTCACTTTCGGATGCAAATTGCCATTTAATGGTTAGGAATTTGAAGATGAACTAAACTAGAGTCTTTTAGGATTTTCTATGTAGAATCTAAATATATTTTTTTTAAAAAAAAATTGACTTGATTTGATTGAATTATTTTTTCTCCCATGAAAATTGGTATGTTATCAAAAACCTAGTTTTTAAAAAGTGACATTGTTTTTGACACACATAACTTTTTTTCTACTATAGATATCAATGTGATTCTTTCAAATTTAGTTTGTTAACATCCATACCAAAACCATAGAGGTGATCTAACATTTTTATCCTTAGTATTTCATATTTTATTAGCATTTAAAGTTAACCTAACATGAATCTGGACATACATGGATTTTGACACATGTAATTTATTATATATTTAGCTAATTTCAAAATTTCTTTTTTTGATTGATAGAGAACTTGAATACAAAGACTGTAGTTATTTTTCAATTTTTTTTTCTCTTAGTTACTATTTTTCCATGAGCATTCAATATAGAGATTTATTTTTTAGAACAAACCTTTGTTCAATTCACATGCAAAAATGTATACCTAAAAAATTCAAAATGTATCAAATTCATAGTCATTAGAAAGCTTGTTCAGAGTACTTCTATCATGAAAAATGACATGATTTCAATGCTCCATTTGGACCTAGTAATTGAGCCTGGAAGCCATGAAAAAAACTAAAACTATTATAGAATTTGCAAAAGACATCTAGTTTTTTAGTTTCGATAGAAACTAACTTTCTATCGAAAGTTATTACATAGTTTCGATAGAAACTGTTAATATTTAGTTTAGATAGAAACTATTTCTATCGAAACTATTTAGGCTGATTTTTATTCCTAAATAGTTTTGATCGAAACTATTTAGTTTCTATCAAAACTATTAAGGACCCTTTTGTTCCATTTACTTAGTTTCGATCTAAACTAGGGTGCAAATTAGTTTCGATAGAAACTATATGGGTACTTTCTATCAAAATTTTTTAGGCAAAAAAATCATCTTTCGTGATTTTGGAGGAATTTCTTCCTCCAAAAAAGTGTAACCCACTATTGTGGGTTCACCCGCTAATCAAAATCCATATTTCTCTTTTATTTAATTTCATCTCATATTTAAATTATGTTTGAGTGGTTGAGATTGGATAATCATTAATTAAAATCTAAATTGTAGACGTTGTTTATATTCTTTGCATTTCAAATTCCATTTAATATTTTTCTCTAAGATTTTAGTTTTAATTTTCAAATTTACATTTTTAATCTACCTATCAATATTAAAATTGTTCTATTTCGTATGATTCCCTTTATCTTCTCCCCTAATGGATTAATATTTTATTACCTTTATTTATGCACAAACCATCTGATGTGTAGAACTTTAATCAACAATAGTTTCATATCTATACATTTACCTATTTCAGTGTTTCTTCCCATTTTTTAAAGAAATTTCTTTATAATTTATCTAATGTCAAAAATTAATCCTAAATTTGTAATAGATTGATTCTAGATAATGCAAATTTACTTTTTAATTTATAATTTTTTCAATATAATAACTCCTAATCATAACCACAATTTCTAATATATAATAATGCTTTAATTTTAATAAGAGTGAGTAGATTTCATGATCCATATGATCAAATACAAGCTTGTTTATAGATTTGATTGTGTAAGTATTTTTATGACAGTATTTCATACCACAATTTCTGATCCATCATTAATCAACAATTACAAACATTGGTGCTATCTAAACTTTTATTGTCTCCTTAAACTTAGATTCTTGTATATAAAACATATAATATATGATTATTGAAATATAAAATGCTTCTAATTTTTCCTATAAAATTATCAAATACTATATAAAATCTAAAAAATGGTATTGTGATTTATCTTTCATTGTATCACATTATTTTTTATTCATTGGAAACATATTTTCATTTTATTATTGCTTACTGACATTGAATTGAAAAACACAAATTCTAAAAATAGTTTTACATAGGAACAAATATATTGAAGAAAGGAGAAAGAAACAAGTAACCCAACAAAAAGATTTGAAATACCCTTCCAAAGTGAATAATTAACATGATCGAGTTATAATGTTTATGCATTAATTCGTTATTATTAGTAACATTTATTATAGAGATTGAATTTATAAACAGTCTTGTAGATTGTTTGATTTACGTTTTAGCATACCTTATTTTAAGAAAGATCTTTGTCCAATATATGTAGAAGTTATCTCCCCACTAAATCTGTTATCATTGATGAGGAGAATGCAGCGAATAGAAAATTCTTTGAAATTTTATTATTTTCCATTTACTTTGAAATTGGTGGTAAAAGGAATCTTTTAGTATAATGAGAATTAATTAAATCAAATCAAGTTTTTCAAGAAAAAGAGTCGTTTGGTCGTTGAACGAAAGATCCATCGTTAACATTATGAATTAAGAGTGACCACTTTCTATGAATTACAGGTGACAGGGCCCCAACATTGTTTAAAGTTGTGCAAGTTTTGGAATGCAATCCGAGCTTTATGGACTAAGTCAGAAAATTTGAACAAGTTTAATGACTTTTTAGGAAATTATCAACCTAAATATCATCATTTTTTCAAATCCATAGCTATCATGGATCAACGAAATACGGTAAGCACATTAACTTATTTGTCATTGCTTCATATTTCATTTATTCGATAAAAGGAATTAAAAGTCATAAGATGGAATTCATAAATTATTTATATGTGATCAAAAGAATTAAAGATCATAAGATGAAATTCATAAAAAAAAAATTAATTATTAAGTATTTTTCAAAAGGTGATTGAAAGTGATTCTTGATTATTTGATAATGAGAAAGTCTTATATATTTTTATTTTGAAATATTATAGAAGTTGATGCAACCTTGTAGACTTATCAAACCTCTTATATTCCAATTCATCCATGCATATTAAATGTAGATAACAAAACATGTGTGACTATTAAAACTATTACATAAAAAAAGAATATTTTAGCATGCAAATAACTCATTCATTAAATTTGTTTGTAATCATGCATCAATAAAGGTATATTCAAGGCTTTTCATTCTCATTGCATTTTATATTTAAAATAGGAAGAAGATTGTCTTTGATATCAAAGAGGGGTTGCATCCAAAACCCATGACAAACTATTACCTACAGATTAACTTAAGAGAAAAGCGATTCTCCACATACACAATAATTGTTGTTATAGAGTAATTTACAACTCATCATATATTGTGGGTAACACAAAAATGAACACGAACACAAACACTAAGGAAAATTTTTCATTCTATTGGATTTCAAATCTTGCTTACATATATTTGTTCGTGAAGGGATTCAAGGGTAGTTCCCTTAATACTAGCATCTATCTATTCTTTGGCCCCTAAGGTTGCTCTCTAGGTACTCAGATTCCTCTTCCATGTGGAGTCACCAACAACCATTCCCTTTCTTCCTCTCTCCAAAAACTCTAACTTACAAGACACACATTTGATATTTAATATGGACTACTAATGTGAGCACCAAAACAAAAGTGGATTTCAAAATAAGGCACTCAAGTCTAAAAGCTTCAAATTTTCAAAATATTAAATTAAATGTTTCAGGTATGATTGACAACTCTTACGTGTTGGCTTGACACAATTTCTGATCCCCGAGTAGAAATAAATCATGAGCTCTAACTCATTAAGGTTGAAATGTTGTCTATCACTTTCTAATTTTGTTTCTTCTAATTTCATTATCTATGCATTCCTTGCCACACTCTATCCAAATTTACCTTGCATTTTATCTTTTTGATTTTCTCCATGTGCATTCTTTTGTTGTCCACTTGTTGTTGATATACTTCTTAATGACCTCATCACCTTGCAAGATAGAAGTCAAAGTGACTCTCAGTAGGGAACAAGGAATTCCAACCTCTCCAAATAATATTCTTCTTCCTGGTCTTCCAAATCTTTTGTTCATGGTCCTTTGTTCTTGCATATAGATTTGGGCCTTTCTTCCTCTATTTCTTTTTGTGCCTTCTTTTGGCTTATAGGTTCTCACTCTCTAGTTTCCAAAATTCCAAGTCTTCAATAGATATCTCCATGTCTTCATGCACATCTTCATCATACTCACTAGTAAAAAATCATTGTAAACTTGCATGCACTTATTAGGAATAAAAATTACAAAATATTCATTGGTAGAGTCATCACATGCATCAACTTGTCATTATGTGTCATCCTTAGTAGGAATAATATGTTGGAAATGAAGAGAGTAACTGAGGGGGGGTGAATCAGATAACACAAAACAATTTATTCTCCCTAGATATCAAATCAAACTTTTCACTAATAATGAAATTCTTTATCCATCTTTGTTAAAACTAAGCTCTTGTTGTAACTTAGTTAACAAAGTAGTCTTAATGAATTTTAATTTGTTTTAACCCTGAGTAACTTAGTTGCAGAAATATAAAACAAAAAGAAAATAATATGAACACAGATGACACCAAGATTTAATGTGGAAACCCAATTTGGGAAAACCACCATGCAACTAGTTACAATTTTTCGCTCTTCTAAACTGAGTCATTTTAGGAGCCAACCTTGTTATAGGTTACAATACATATTGTTAAACATGACCTTGTTTGAGGATTTAGATCACCCTATTAGGAGTGATCTGATTAGAGGTCTTCAAAAACTTCAATCTTGAAATGTCACCTTGCTAAAGGATTTACAATTTGACTATTAAGTCAACTTTGTTAGGAGATTTCTTCACTGCTACAATGATTAGAAAGTAATAGCACTTTGACCTAATTTATGAAGCTACTTCTTTTTGTAGATTCAAATCCCTATTTTGGCTTGACCTTTGGATCCTTGATGAACAAAATATTATTTGCTTCTTATCTTCCACATTTGCTTGCTCTTCCTTTTTGTTTGATCACATATCCATCTTATTCCATGTATTCCACACTTTTCATCTTTCTTATATATCATAAGCTTTGTCAAGTTAGCTTGAATACCTTTTCAAATAACCATTAAATAATAAACTAGTTGGACTCAATTAGTTAATTAATTAAAAAGTGTCATCTGTTGATACTTAGTCAATACTAGGATTAATCACTTGGTTAACGCTGAAATTCCTTCATTGCCCAATTGCTCAGTTAATGTTGAATATTGAATGTCCTTCATTTCCCAACTACTTGGTTAATACTAAATACTAAATGTACTTCATTACTCAACTACTTAGTTAATATTGAACACCCTTCATTACCTAACTACTCAGTTAATACTGATATTTATGTAGCATCAATGGCAACATACAATTTGAAGAATTGTTTCCAAGATACTCATATTGTTATCTCTTTATCAGCAACATTTCCATCAATTTCGTGATTGCCAACAACTATCTCATTATGAAATCCAACATCAACATTCCCTTTCTTTGACTCATTAATAAAAAAAAATAGTTTGTTCATATCTAAAATCAATCATACCAGCATGCAATGTTAATGTACAAAGTTTAGTAGAATCAAATTGTACATTTGCCTCATGTGGTGTTTCTTTTTACTTTCTTCTTTCTTATTTGGACCAACCTTTGAATAGGCCACACTACCTTTTCTTTTGGTGTTAGATGTCAACTTGGTTACTGCTCTTTAGTTCTTTCTAAGTCAACAAGTTTCCTACTTATTTTAGATAACTCTCTCTCTCATATCTCAAGTACCATTTATCCCTCTCTTGTTCTTCTTTCTTCTTTCCCCTTCCTCTTTACCCTCAAACTCCCATAATTCCACCTCATCTTCATACAACAACTCATCTTCTTTTCCATCAACATAAACACCTTTGCATAAATCTACAATTTTATAGTTTATTGTTGAGTCTTTTCCCTCTTTCAGTAAGTCAATACTATCTATCTCTATATGTTATTTTAAATAAAGAAAAACCTCTATTTCATCCAAGTGTTTATAGTCTCCATCATGCTCATGTGCTATTTTTGACCCAATATCCACTTCATTTATCTTGTCTACTACTTTTATTGATGTTTTACTAAACAACTATTCAATATTTTAAATCTCTTCTTTCAACAATTCTTCTTCTTCATTAGGATATATAGGGTCAATATTCATCATTGGACACTCCATCTCAACCTTCTTCTCATCTACTACAATTTCTTCCATAAAATGTGTGCTCTCTTCTTCAAGACGTCCTTCTAAATGGTACATCACCTCCTTATAAGCTACCTCCTTTATCAATACTTATTCTCCCATATCTTCATTACCATAATACTCTCCTAGAACAAAATTATTAATAAAAATATCACCAATGTTGGGCTCTAAATCTATTCAAGAACCATCTTTTATCAAGTCCTCGGAGTGGCTAAAGTATGAAATTTTAAGTCGTGGAGAATTAAACATTATGTTTATTTCTATCACTTGGTGATCTTCTTCCTTAATAGTTTTCAAATGTTTGCACATCTCCTCAATACTATTTTCTTGTTGAACTAACACAAATTCATTCTTTCCTCCTTTGTTTTCAACACTTTCTATGTTTGCCTCCTCATCTACATACACACTGCTATCTTTCTCTTTTCAATTGCTTATAATTAACATCTTCCTATTTCATTCAAGGCTTCAAAATCATCATCATACAAATCAGATGGAATACTTTTTACCTCGTACTCATCATGTTTCCTTTTTGCAAACTCTACTAGAGGCTCTAGAGCATAATCTTCCTCATCAATGTTTATGACTTTATTTAGGATTTGTTTTTGGTTGGCCTTCTTCTATAGCCATGACCTTTATAAACAACACATTCATTATGGTTGTCATGTCTTTTACTACCCCACTTTTGGCTCTTATCATCTTGGCATGACATCTCTGCCTTAACATTTCACCATAGATTCCATCCTTGATCTTGATTTCCTAACATTGACTTTATCTCCAGCCACAACTTGATTCACTTTTCTTTGTCTTTCATTAACAAAAAATTTTCTTTTTCCAATATGGTACTATGTAACCATGCTTTGATAGTTTACTTTCCTTCTTTTGAACTTGCATATTCACATCCCCATTTTTACTTGCATAACCACAATTATCATCACAAAAAACATTTATCTCCTTATGGATATGTTGCCCCAATTGGCTTACACTACAACTCTTTTGCTTCCATCATGCCTTTAATGTAGGGCCCACTTGTCATTGCACCAAAAGCCATGACTGTTAGTGAACATGGAACACCACATAATTAACCACCTATGGGCAGGGGAGCGTGTCGCATCACCCAACAATCTCCCCCTCGACACGCATACCAGGTGCTTACGCGGGTCGGGATGGCACCGGGGAGATTTGAACCCATGACCAGGCCAAAACCAGGCTCTGATACCAATTGTAAGGAAACTTGGCAACAAAGAATATAACCATTTCCACATAACCCATAATAGATCTAAAATAAACACGAAATTAAAATCCACATGCAAGAGAATAGACAACATACCCATAAAATTGTGACACAAGATATACCCTGGGAAACCCTCATTGAGGGAAAAGCCCAGCCTCCAAAAGCATCCATCACCATGTATTATTCAGCAAAAAATACCATTTCCATACAACCATGGAAGCCTTCATGGCCATAGCCACAACCGAGAAAACTATGTGAACAAGCATGAATCCACACATCCCATGCATGCTTCCAACCTTCACAAATGCTCCCTTGGCTAACCTGTCAAGCCTTATCCTGCTCGACTCTTGCCTTTTGTCTTCTCCTTGTCACTCTCTCTCTCTATTCTCTCTCTACAACAACTACCCTTGTGGTTGCTTATATAGTAGCAAGTCCCACAAAACCACCAAGTGGTATTACATAAATCATGTGCTAAAACCATGTGCTACCTAACCCACTGACCCCACATTTAATATTGGGCATTTAATTCTTTTCCCCAATATTAAATAATTACATGAAATATTATCACAATGTTACAATACAACTCATCAAGAATATTCCATGGAAATCTTTACATGTTGCACGTCCATCTAGGCACAACATTACATAATAAAAAATAAAATAATAAAATAACAATATTATGCAATGTGTGCAACACCCATTATCTCAACATTTAATAGTTCTCCTTTCATCTCTAGATCACACTCCAATAAATTGTATTATTTTTCCCTCATCTCTTTCTTTATCTATGGATCCTCTCCTAGCCATTTGTCTTTTTGTCTACAAAGGTAGGTTCTTAACTTTCTTCATACTTACACCCTTTTTCTTTTTGTCTCCAAAGACGGGTTCTCAAATTTTATCATACCTACCTCTGCAACTTCAAAAAAATTAGTAACAAGTAATTTCATGTCTCCCTTCTAAATACTTTTATCTCCTCTTCCATATTAATCTATTCCAATTTCTTGCCAATCTTGACTTTATGGCCTGTCATTTTCTCTTATGTGTATGCCTCCCTTCTTCTTGCAAGTATCTTTCCTTTATCTAGAAGCACCTTACATTGTACATGGGTCACAACCCAATTTCTTCTATCAATTATTTTAACTTCCTTTCATTATTTCATATCTTCAACTTTTCTTATAGGGACTTTTCTTGTATCCTCTATCCTCCTTGCTCCAAACCTTACTCATATATACATCCACATTCTCAATAGTATTATTAGAAGATAACTCAAGAGACCAAGACATCTCCTTAAGTGCACTCTTCATAGACACTTTCTTCTATAGTTTCATTCCCTCTTCTTGTGCTTCTTGCTACATTTCCTTCTCATTTCTTTTCAATTCTTCCATAAAGAATTCTTTCTCATTTTGTCTACTTCTTGTAATCACACCATTTCCAAAATAACTCTTTTCCAAGATATCCATTCTTCTTGAGATATCTTCCAACTCTTTTCATAGCTTCATTTCCTCTAGCTTGTCCCAATATCTTTCCTAATATGGGATTATCATGAGTCTTCTAACATAAAACCTCATTCTCTCTACTATTGCGATCTTTTTCACTCATAGTTGCAATCACATGTTTGTGTCTTCCTACTTACCCTCTATAGTTAAAGGTCTCCTTCCCTTGCAATGAATTCTTCAAGGGTTTATTTGAGATGCTATAACCTCTTCAATCTTTTCCAACACCCACTAGTCATAGCATAGGTTGCCTCAACATTGACACTCTACCCATACACTCAAAACCAACTACTTTGATACTACTTGGTGTAGTTCAATTAAAGTCCCCTATGTCCTATCAAATAGAAGGGTTGTAGCCAAAACCCATGAAAAACTATTACCTATAGATTAACTTAAAATACAAGAGAAAAGAGATGTTCCATGCACACATCAATCAATGTTACAGAGTAACTTAGAACTCAACAAGCATTGAGGGTTTTAACATGAAAATGAACATGAACGCAAAGGAAAATCTTTCATTCTATTTTTTTCAAATCTTGTTTATATAGATTTGTTCTTGAAGGGATTTAAGGGTACTTTCTTTGATATGGGCCTCTCTTTATTCTTTGGTCCCTAAGCTTTATCTCTTGGTACTCAACTTCCTCTACCATGTGGAGTCACTAGCGAGAATTTCCTTTCTTCCTCTCTCCAAAAATTCTCTGTAAAAACTCTAACTTACAAGACACGCATTTTATATTTAAAATGGAGTACTAATTCAAAGCCAGGCACCTAGGCTGTGAAACTTCAAATTTTCAAAATATTGCATTAAATGCTTTAGCTCCCATTGATAGCTCCTACCAATCGAGTTAACATGATGTCTAATTAATGGGCATAACATGGCCTAACACATCATTTTCTGAAAACAATATTAAAATTACATCCTACTGATAACACATGCATCGAAATTCTCTTGTGTCACTTTCATTGATGAAATTAATTTCTTTTGACAATTTTTGAGATTTGTGCTCTTCTTAGACAAAAACTAATCTTTCTTCCTTGTTATTTTTATGCATTCCTATCTTTTCATGAATCTATTTCATTACATAGCTTCTTAAAAATATAGTGATCTTTGGAAACTATATTTCCTTGTCATTCAAATGTACCTTACATGTCAACCTAGACAATGCAACCTTGCATATTAATCTTTAACTTCTAATAGAATCTTTCTTGCAAACAAATTGAATTTTTCACCTTCTAACATGGTGCATTTTAAAATTTTGTGACCTCAACCATTTTTTCTTAGGCTGTATGAAATTTTATTTCTTTAATATCTTTGAATTTCCTTCAAGTGATAAGGCAATTTCTTCAAAACAGTGTCTCTTCTCTAACCTATGATATTTTTTCCATGAGATTTACAAACCTTGAATCTCATTTAGCTTTTTTGGATCTTTGAATATCAATCTCCTAATAAATGTAGGACCTCATAATTCCACTAGGACTATCATAATCATAGGAATCGAACAACAACATGGTACACTAAGAAAAATCTTAATAAAATATAATATACAAAAAAGCAAAACATAAAAACTTTGTTTTCAAATAGAGGATACTCTATTTTGGAGTAGAAAGCTATTTTATTTCATAACTTCTAAATTTCTCGTTCAATATTGCATAAGGTAACAAAATTGGAAAAATAGAACTACTGCCAAGAACAAAAGTCCACTGCTATCAACTGCTTAACATGCATTCAAATGCATGGAGAAATAAAAGAAGACTATGCTAAACAAAGGGATAACTGACAGTGACAAATAGATAACAAAAATGATGGATAATGTATATGCAAGAATTATGCAACTTATTATTACTTAATTAACTAAGGGATCTAATTGATTATGGCATACTTCAGCCCATAACAACAACATCAACCTTCAAACACCCCCTTGATGCTGAGAGGGATAACAATTCAATCTTTAAGTGCCAATAACTAAATTGATCCTTTACAACCGCTTTTGTGAAAATATCTGCTATTCACTCCTTTATGTAGATGTATTTCAATTCAACTACTTTTTTTTGTACCAATTCTTTGATGAAATGTTATTTCAAATCAAATTGCTTGGTCTTGTTGTGATGAACTAGATTCTTAGCCAATTTAATGGCACTCATGTTGTCACATAAAATCATAGTAGGTTGAACTTGTATTTCTTTGATTTATTCAAGAAGCTTTATAAACCATAAAGTTTTTGTGATTGTTGAAGTGACTGAAACATATTCCACTTATGTATAAGAGAGGGCAACCATACTTTGCTTCTTTGAACTAACATATTCCACTTATGTATAAGAGAGGGAAACCATACTTTACTTCTTTGAACTCCATGTGATTTTGGTAAGTACACAAAGATGGTGCACAAAATGGGGGTATAAGTGGACACATTTTTCTTGAAATCAGGTAAACCTAAACTTGGACAAGATGTGTGAGGGTCATCCACTCAAAATGACAAAATTTGCAAAACATATAAATTGTAGTACTCTGAATCTACTTTCTAAAGTACTAGAGTTTTTACAAAATGGATAAGATTGGGTAGGTCAAACCTTGCGCACACAAAAAATAGTCCCTAATTTTTTATAAGAAATATTACATAGTTGTTTTTGTGTGTAGCAAAAAAGACAAAGTTATATTTGGTATTTTGAAATTCCCTTTGGTAGGATGCTAGTTAAGAGTGATATCTAGACGTTGTATATTTTTTTGTAATCTTTTGATGAATATTTATTTTTTTGAATTATTACACTAATATCGTAAAATATTGGTACTTGTTCATTTGTTGAGCACAACTTACATCAAAATAATAACAAATAGAATTTTTTTTATAAAAGTTTGATGCAGAGTGGCAAGAAAAAGGTGATGGTTTCCAACAAAACTTGCTCAAACCCACAAGGATCCTATTAGGCTCTAAGACACCTCAAAGGGTAAATACCCACAAAACACTAACTCTTATCTCCAAATCTTCAAGATTGATTAGAAATGTGTTAATAAGGTTAACTAAATAGGTTTCAAAAACTTTCCACCCTCCAACCAACTTCAAACACTCAAATGTCTTAAAACTGCCAATTAGGTGTATGAGCCCCAATTAGCCCTCTAGTAGCTATTTTCTCCACTTTTCACAAAACTTTTCCAAATAACTTGAAAAAAAAATCACCATTACAAATACCCTTTTAGGATTTCTATAACATACTCAAGAATCAATATCAACTTCTTTGGAAAATGTGCCTGTAAACTTGACTGTTACTTTTTTTTAGGGATAAAACATGAGATTTTACGAAGCAACTATGCAAAATACTTATCCCAATTCCACAAAATTCATAGATTCATCATATTTTATGTCCAATTAGACAAATCCATCATCAATTTCATCCTATGAGGACTTTTGATATGAAAACCCAAATTCAAGCCTTAAAACTCTCAAAATCAAGGTTATCACCAATCTAGGTCAAGCGCACACTTCTAGGATCTAAAACTAAGGATTCACCATCCACTCATCATTTCTTCAAAGAATTTAAAATAAAAAATATACTTTGTTAAGCCAGATGTACGGCTGGATAACACCTAGCACTCATTTGGGTACCCAAATTAGTCCTTCCAACACTCACCTTTGTATTTCTTTCACAATAACCTGAAAATCTTCACTTTTCTTGCATATTAGAGGTTATTTGGGCATGTTAGTGCTACGGGTTCCATCCCAAGAAGCAGTTAAGTGTACACATTCGATGGAACCCTCATTTCTACATGTTAAACAAGGCAAAACTGTGACTTTCAGCATGACAGCAGCAATAATAACTATAACTTGTTAACAAATGTCTCAAAATGGATGAAAAACCTCACAATATAACCCTATCAGCATAAAAGAAAGGTTACACCATCAAATATACTTCAAATAAGCAAGAAAAACTTAGAAATCTTATTCAATTCTTGGTTGTCCGTACAATTCCTGTACTTTTTTGTACATACCAATGCCCCTTACCTTTCATATGGCTGAGACATCTTAAATAGACCTTAGAATACCTGCACAACTGACCAAGTTGGTTGGAAATGTTTATTTAATCAAACAAATAAAAAGTTACTATTTTCCCTCCAAAACACTATGTGACCATTTGGATTTAAAATTCAAATTGCAAACTATGGTTTCTATGCATTTTCTAACCTTCTAACTTATGCTACTAACTTGGAATTGGTCCTATGACCTTATTAAATGCCTCAAAACAAGAAACTACTCCCAACTATCCCTTATGGTTCATTTGGGCATTTTATTACATTATGTTGCACATAGGGCTTTATCAGGACCTTTGACCTTCAATGCACTTTGTCCATTAGAATATGCCATTATTGGCTTTAGAATGTTCTAATTGATCTTCAAAGAGGTCCTTGCTCCATTGTCTTCATCTAGTACCAAGGTGTTCTTCATTGTCTTGATAGGTGCCTTGGCACCATACACCCCACCTTCAAAGTAACTCTTGTCCCAAGAGTTAAATGGAATAGTCTTCTTGCCTCCCATCCTTCTAGATGGTCTCCTGCTACTCTTTATCTACAATTCTTCAACCTGCACATAAGAATGGCCTACATAACATTCATTAGAAACAAAAATATTATGATGTTTGTTACCCTCCATGGTAACCTTATTGCCTGTTGTTCTAGGACAGTCACTTGTTATCAAAGACTTCATGTGGTGTTGTTTTGAGTTTATGTAGACCCTGTCTCTGATCCTTCATGGTTTGACTCATTGCTTTGTGTATTTTTGTCTCCAAAGGACACCATATTTTTCCTATCATCACTCCCTTAGCAGTCACAACTTTATTTTCTATCTCATTTGCTGTCATCGCTCCATGTACTATCACTGTCTAATTACAAGCAAAAATATGAGTATTATTTGAATATACTTCTTCTTCACCACCAATAGAGAAGTCTTATGTAGAGGTTCTACATGGTCCCTATGCCTCTGCTCCTACAAATCAACAAATTCTTTCTAGCCAAAACAAATAATTCTTTCCTTATCATGACCAAGTAAAGGAGTAAGTTTAAATTTCAGTCCATCCTTATGCACTATGTAAACATTTGATGCTCCAAAATGAATGGTATTCCTTGAGGCTTGCCAAGGCCTTCCAAGGATGACATGACAGCATGTCATTGATATGATATCACATAAGACTTGGTCTTTATACTCTCCTATGGAAAAATCAACCATGGCTTGTTCCCTAACAATAATGTTTTGCTCATCACTTATCCAAGATGCTCTATATGGCCTATCAATAGGATACCTTTTCAATCCTAGTTTGATTACCATCTCATAAGACACTAGGTTATCAAAAGAACCAGAGTCAATGACCATTTTGCAAACCTTACCATGGCTAAGGCAATCTATTCTGAAAATAGATTGTTTGCTCTCCTTTTTTTGTTGCAAAGGTTGTCTTCTCCTCGCCATTAGGGATTCTCCTGTCTCAAGATCTGCATTACCATACTTCTTTTCTTCCTCTTCTCCTTGGGTCAAGGTGACTTTCTTCTCCTCCTTCTTGAAATCAACACATTTCTTAGGGCACTTGTAGGACTGATACCCCACTCCTCCACATGTGAAGCATTTGCCTATGAAAACACTTGATCCTCTTCCACCTCCAAATCTTCCTCCTTTGAAACTGCCTCTTGTCTCAAATGTAGACTCTTTTCCTTTATCCTTGTCTTGATTGTTTGTAGTATCCAACTGATTCCTTACTCCTCTTCCTCTCATTGTTCCACCTCCTCTCTGATTTCCTTGCCTGTCATTTCTTCTTTTCAGTTTCTCTTCTACTCTGATTGCAAGTTGAAAACACTCTCCAAGTGTCCTTGGCACATTCAACCCTATTTCATCTTGTATGTTGTACTTGAGGCCATTGATATATTGTGCCACCTTCTCATCTTCATCTTCCACTCCTCCCCTAATGCTCAAGGTATGAAACTATTCTGTATGTGTCATAACATCCATGTCTTTTTGTTTCAAGTTATTCCTCTTCATCTTTATTTGAATTGCTAAATCTGATGGTAAGAACTGACTTCTCGCCATGGTCTTCATCCTATACCAATCTAAGATCTTATTCAGTCCTCTTTCCTCTCTTTCCTTCTGAATAGTAGTCCACCATGTAAGTTTTGTTCCTCTCAATCTTGCCTTTTCTATTTTCACCTTCTTATCTGCCTCTCTGTAAGTAGTTTTCAAGGGCTTCTATCCACCCTAGTACTTCTTCACTGTCCATTTTACCTTGGTAGATTGGTAAATCAATGTGGTTCTTTCCACCATTACCTTGTACCGCTTTAATGATTCTCACAAATCTCCTCTCTTCAGGATTATCTGTTGCCTCATGTTCTTGTCTTGTATTACCAACTTCTTCTTCATGATTCTCTCCATGATTTCTTACTCTAACCTCTTCTCTTCTAGGTTCTTGCCTTTCCTTTTCCAAGGCTTCTATCCTCTCAATAAATTGTAGTATCTCCCTTCTCTTTTTTCTTTCTTCCCTCTCTTTAGAGGCTTTTAGTTCTCTCATTTCTCTTTTCTCTCTTGCCAACTCTTCTCTCAACTCTTCAAGTTCTCTAGCCATTTGATTTTTAGGAGGCATTTTCACAACCTAGTTTTCTCCTCCCTACTGTAGAATCTTCAAACTAACACTCTTTCCCTCACCAAGAATCTCAAGACACCCCTAATGCACCTTTCAACTTTGGGACGCTCAAGGAGGAAATGGGCACTCCAAGGTTTCTACAAAGGGACCAGTACCTTAGTGATGACAGAAGACTCCAAGATGATGGAATATACAACTTCTCAACTCCTTAAAGACCTTGATGATGCTCTAATACCACTTGATGCAGAGTGGCAAGAAAAAGGTGATGGTTTCCCACAAAACTTGCTCAAACCCACAAGGATCCTATTAGGCTCTAAGACACCTCAAAGGGTAAATACCCACAAAACACTAACTCTTGTCTCCAAATCTTCAAGATTGATTAGAAATGTGTTAATAAGGTTAACTAAATAGGTTTCAAAAACTTTCCACCCTCCAACCAACTTCAAACACTCCAATGCCTTAAAACTGCCAATTAGGCCTATGAGCCCCAATTAGCCCTCTAGTAGTTGTTTTCTCCACTTTTCACAAAACTTTTCCAAATGACTTGCAAAAAAATCACCATTCCAAATACCCTTTTAGGATTTCTATAACATACTCAAGAATCAATATCAACTTCTTTGGAAAATGTTCTTGTAAACTTGACTGTTACTATTTTTTGAGGGATAAAACATGAGATTTTACAAAGCAACTATGCAAAATACTTATCCCAATTCCACAAAATTCATAGATTCATCATATTTTATGTCCAATTAGACAAATCCATCATAAATTTCATCCTATGAGGACTTTTGATATGAAAACCCCAAATTCAAGCCTTAAAACCCTCAAAATCAAGGTTATCACCAATCTAGGTCAAGCACACTCTTCCAGGATCTAAAACTAAAGATTCACCATCCACTCATCATTTCTTGAAAGAATGTAAAATAAAAAATATACTTTGTTAAGCCAGATGTACGGCTACATAACACCTAGCACTCATTTGGGTACCCAAATTAGTCCTTCTAGCACTCAACTTTGCATTTCTTTCACAATAACCTACAAATATTCACTTTTCTTGCATATTAGAGTTTATTTTGGCATGTTAGTGCTATGGGTTCCATCCCAAGAAGCAGTTAATTGTACACATTGGATGGAACCCTCATTTCTACATGTTAAACAAGGCAAAACTATGATTTTCACCGTGACAGCAGCAATAATAACTATAACTTGTTAACAAATGTCTCAAGATGGATGCAAAACCTCACAATATAACCCTATCAGCATAAAAGAAAGGTTACACCATCAAATATACTTCAAATAAGAAAGAAAAACTCAAAAATCTTATTCAATTCTTGGTTGTCCGTACAATTCTTGCACTTTTCTGTACATACCAATGCCCCTTACCTTTCATATGGTTGAGACATCTTAAATAGACCTTAGAATACCTACCCAACTGACCAAGTTGGTTGGAAATGTTTATTTAATCAAACAAATAAAAAGTTACTATTTTCCATCCAAAACACTATGTGACCATTTGGATTTAAAATTCAAATCACAAACTATGGTTTCTATACATTTTCTAACCTTCTAACTTATGCTACTAACTTGGAATTGTTCCTATGACCTTATTAAATGCCTCAAAACAAGAAACTACTCCCAACTATCTCTTATGGCTCATTTGGGCATTTTATTACATTATGTTGCCCATAGGGCTTTATCAGGACCTTTGACCTTCAATGCACTTTGTCCATTACAATATGCCATTATTGGCCTTAGAATGTTCTAATTGATCTTCAAAGAGGTCCTTGATCCATTGTCTTCATCTGGTACCAAGGTGTTCTTCATTGTCTTGATAGGTGCCCTAGCACCAAAGTGTATAGAATTACATGTAGAAAAATAATATGTAATTTATTTTGAATTTGATTAATTATATCAAAAGTTATTTAAAAAATGTATACATATGTATGTGAGGGCTATCAAGACATTGGTAAAAAATAATTAAAGTTTACAATGATAATATTGTCCAAAACTAGAAAAATTTATATGGTTAGGAAGATAAGAGGATGTGTAAGATTATGGTGGTGATTTTAGAGATACCCACTTCACCATTAGCAACCCTCATGAAGGAAAAGATGAGAATTCATTTGCGAAGATGAAAAAAATGTCAAAAGGAAAAAAAATGGAGGGAAAATAGTCTCCCAAGCCTTTAGGTCATTTTCCTAGGTTTCTATCAATTCATAACCCTATCGATTTTCTAGGTTCAAATAACCCGACTAGGTCATTAAAATCAAAAAGTACATTTAAAACTCAATTGGGTTTTGAAGTAAAAATGGACTCTACTATGGAGGCCATAACTTTCACATATGGAGTCTAATTCACTCTGTTAAAAATGTGTTGGAAAGCTATTGAAGAGATCTACAATAATGTGTAAATAAAATAATCCTATGATTTCAAAAAATTATTTTCAATTAATTTGAATTAACCATTGTCTAAAATAGGCAGTCATTATTTTCTAAATATCCAACTAATAGGTAAACATGAATGTTAACATATTTTTAATTCTCTCTCTCAAAAACACACACTAACACTAAATAACTCATAAGATATATCTCTTACTAATTCCTAACTTCTAGCATTCTCTCACTAACTCCTAACCTCTCTCTCTATAACGTGTTACCCTTAGCTATGTCTCTCTCTAAATAACCCCTACCTCCCTCTCTCTCCCACTAACCCATAATCTCTCTCTCTCTCTCTCTCTCTCTCTCTCTCTCTCTCTCTCTCTCTCTCTCTCTCCCCTATCCCCTAATATCTCTATCCATCATATCCCCCTCTCTCTCCCTCCCTCCCTCTCACTCCCCCCCACTCTCCTCTCTCTGTCTCTCTCTCCCCCCTCCCCCCACTCTCCCCCTCTCTATCACTCATTATATCTCCATCCTATCCCATTTTCTCCATCTCTCTCACTCATTCTATCCATGTCCAATTCTCTCTCTCTCTCTCTCTCTCTCTCTCTCTCTCTCATTCTTTCTCTCTCCATCTTATCCCTTTTTTCTCTTCCTATCCCCTAATCCCTCTCTCTCCCTCCCCCAAGACCTCTTACTATTTCCTAACCTCTCTAATTCTCTCACTAACTAATAACATATCTCTAACTCAACCTTTTTCCTTTCTCTCTCTATGTAACGCCCCGCCAGGGGATCCAAAAGAATTAACCTAAAGTTTTACTAAGTTTGCCAAACAATTTTCTTTTTAATCGTGAAAGATAAACCATTCATATCAAACACATAGTAGCGGAAGCAATAACGTACATTCAACTAAAACATACATAACAGGTTACATTTGTCAAAGATCCCATGATGTTGAGTCACATTTAATCTAATTAATATTAAGTCTATCAAACACCACATCCACATGAAAGAATAATTAAAAATTCCAATGTCCATAATATACATTTGTTCTGAATGCCTCTTGGCAATTAAATTCGGAATGCTCAATCATCCACTATATATGTCATAGGGTATGAAAGGCTTAAAAGAATATACATATGTAAAAATAAAAATACATCATCCTCTATGGATCCATGATACAAGTACAATAAAGTAAATGAAACTAATAACATACACATGATACATCCATCCATCAATAAAGATATAACAAACATCATAAAAGATATCCATCCATCACAAAACACAACTAACTAAGTGTGTAGTTCCTCCCAACCGTCAATAGCATCATTAGACCATCATGGGCCCTAGCCATCCCCCGTGCATAACATCCCAAGCCACCAAAGAGATCATCGATACTATAGTAATAGGGATGTCACTCCTAAAACATGTTACAACATATGCATAAAGAAATCTAACATACTAGAATAAAGCATAAGATGATCCTACAAAGTAGATAACATCATCTATCACATGCTAATCATCAATATAAAGAAATGTACTAGTAAATAACATCCATCATAATGATCCATTAACAGAATGAAGATAAATGTCTACCAAGAATTCTCCAGCCACAATGACTACGGATAGATCTCAAATGGTAAGAGTGAAAAAGCACTACCACCTGACCACGTGGGACCTAAATGGCCCACTCCCACCGCACTAAGGAGATAGTCTCAAGTCCCAAACAGAATATCAAATCACATAATCACAAGTACTCTCTAAGTCTAGGAATCCTAAAAGTATACTAACTCAAAGGTTCCAACATAGACTGACATCTAGACCCAAAGGCACACAAAGACATGTAGGAATCTACTCTGTAAGTGGGCAAGTGTCATCACATGAATCACACTAGAGTTACGTTGGTAGTCTCTCAATATACCTCGGCCCCCTAGTGATCCCTACGAAGCCACTAGTATCCTCTCATACTAACAAGGCATACTATGGAATGCAAGGTCGCAACCAAGCATTCTCTCTACTCCCATCCTAGTTTATATTAGCACTCGAGGCATGGGCAGGAACATATAATTATCTTATTAAGTTCATTTTAATCCCCATTTAGTGTAATGTTTTCACTTATTAATACAACTTACAATGAGTTACCCTGGCAGCCTCTTAAGGCCCTAGCCCCCATTGCAAGCCACTTCCAGACACTACATATAGATAACCTACCCTAGGCTAATAAAATCACAAACCACATGACCACCTTAACCCTATACAAGTGAGTGGAAAGAATCATAAAGATAATCAAAATAATCACATCAATTCTCTATGAGCAACTAAAAAGCATCAAATGAAAGATCACAATATCCATCAGTTCTCAAGGAGCAATTGGAATAAATCACAATACCCCTCAGTTCTCAATGAGCAACTGAAAAGTATCTCAAAGTAGTACTGATCGAAGACCCCAAAATGGTCAAGTCAAACCTATCACAACATGACATCATCAAGATTGAAACAAACACTTCAGTCCCATCAAGGCAACTGGAAAGTAATCCAAGTATAACTGATCAATGACTCAAAAATGGTTAAGTCAAGTATCTCATACACATACACCTCAGCTTCACACAAGAAGACTGAAAAGCATCAACAAATAGTAAATACAAACATCTCATAGAGCACACCATCACATTACCATGGTTGAGTTTTAAAAAGATTGAGATCAAATAACATCAGCATGACATCACAACTCATAACCCCGAGCCTTTGGTAAACATCCTATAACTGGTCAACAATCTAGTCAATCCCAAAACCCCAAAATACAAACAACATATAGAAACAAAGTGCAAATACATGTTTTAGTTTGCTTTTACAAACACATGGTTAAGCCAAATATCAGGTTTCAATTTTCGTTTCAAGTATATTTCAAGTGTATAAGATTCTTCATTTAATCTACAAGTCAATCCATTCATCTCTTCGAGTAAAGCATAGAATTATCCCTCCATTAATTTAAAAACAATTTTCTAAAATAATTAGAAGATGATTATGTACTTATTTAAATCATTAAATTAATTCTCATTGACTTTTAATAAAAATCCATTTTACTAAAATCAATGTTACTAATAATTCCAAGAAGCGTCTCCCATTATTCCAATTAGAATAGGACTTATCAACTTTCAAATAAATGATTTACAATTTCCTTAAAATCAGTATCATCGATAACCAAATCAATTAAAACTTCATTGTGTAACTTAATTATCAATTAATTCTATAATTGATTAAATCAATTAATAATTGCATAACTATACTAATAACTCAATGATTATTAGTTAACCCTTATACGTTAACCCACTCATCTCGTTAATTAACATATAAATTTACCCCATTTATATATTCGGATAAAAGTACAATTATTCTACTTTTGATTTTAAGTCAATTAATCAATATAACTTAAAGGGTAATAATTTATTTAATTATTAAAATAATACCCAATGATTTTTAAAATAAGATAAGTTGAAATCTTATTAAATTTGGTATTAATGATAATTAAATAAATTAAATCCCTAGTGAATAACTCAATTATCAATTAAACTTAATTAATCTACAATTAATTTAATTAATTATTAATTAATTTCTAAGTAATCATCAATTATTTTAAAATTGATAATTTTATTAATTAAAAATGAACTATATTTAAATGCATTATAACAATAAAACTTCATTAATAAATATGATTTAATAAATAAGAATCATTCAAATCAATATTAAATAAATAATTTAAATTATTATTAATAATAACTCATTAATATTTAAGCAAACTACAACTAATTAATAAATATGCTAAATAGCATTTTCAAATTTATTATATAACATATGTTAATACTTAATAAATCTATATTATTAAATATAACCTATTGATAAAGCTTAATAATATTAATACTTTATATATATATAAGCATGCAAACTTTAAAAGTGATTTTGTAATCATTGCAGGCTTACTAACATATGGCCTACTGATCGCAGGTACTCTGCGATCACACTGACCTGCGCAAGTATGCCACCAAGGATAGAATAGGTGGGGGTGCGATGGGTATAAACCCCGACCACTCCAAAATTATATTTTATTAGATTTTTTTTTTTAATAATAAAAACTTTTTTTTTTAAGATTCCTTCCTTAATATAAATTTCATTTATATTTTGTTTGAATATAAAAATGCATCCCTCCAACCAGTATCCTTTATAATATTTTTTTTTTTTAAATAAAGACTTTTTGCAAAACATTACCCCCCCTTATAAATTACATCACTATGTTAAATTCATAATTTCGATTATGGTTTTGTTTAAAAACAAACTCCCCTCAATAATAATAATGAAATTTTAATATACATATATATTTATAAAAATTTGAAACTATAGTCTGATAGACAAATTGCTATCATCCATACAAATTCCTCACTTCAGAATTTCCTTTATCTTTCAATCCCTAGCCAAATTTAATTCTCAATTCTTCTTCTTTTTTTAATTCAACCCAAACCCGATTTAGTTTTAAAAATTTTTATTCTACTAAGGGAAGGTTATAATGATAACTTTTATCCCTCAATCCAAGTGAAACAACATGCATGCCCAAATTTCCACAATATAGAACATTCATCACAAGAATTATCTAGGTAGTCATCTAGTAGACACGATGAAGATAGGAAGAGAGAAAGTGTAATAGAGTATGTGAAATAATCACATGTGCCTACCTGGACACTGATGCTAATTCGCTACACCTCATAAAATCGTAGAGAAGCTCCTCCTCTTAGATCCCTCTCCTATCTAGAAATTCTTTCCTTCTCCAACATTCACAATTCCTCTAGGAACCGAACCCCCCCAAGTGACTAGGAGTGCTTGTAGAAGCCTATGAGCATGTCCATACACACTAGAAGAGCCTGTATATAAAGGCCTCTAAGATGCATCTAGAATGTGTCTAGAAAGAACTAGGAGATAAACATAGCAACTAAGCACATATCTTCCATGATAAGAAGATAAACATGATGAGGTGTCTAGAATGTTGTAGACGCCATGTGCTCAAATAATGTGCTAACTCCTAAGTATAGACAACATGTGCATAATTAGAGTGCAAACTCTTGTGTTGTCAACATGACAACTCACAAGAGTTTGCATACTCCTATGTAAATATTAAAATAATGCACATTACTTAATAAATTACTTGATTTAATATTCACTTGACTTTTTTAAAATTAATTTATTAATTTTAAATCTCATGCACTTATCATAAAATTTGTAATGAATTAATTTCTTTCCGCTTCTAAACTTATTTCAAAGCTTAATTGATAATAATATTATTTAGCATGAACTCTAAATATATTATTATTAAATTAAATAAATATTATTGCGTTCCAACTTTAAACTTATAAGTTTTATCTTCAAATTTAATTATTTTTATTTAATTAGTTTTCCAATTAATTAAATAAATTACATATTAAAATATCATATTAATTTTCCATTTAATTAAATCTTTTAATTAGACTTAATTAATAGAAAATACACCAAAGAATCATAAAGTAAAATATGAAAACCCATCATAGAAAAACACGTACAAAACCAAACTAAGGGGTTATAATCACGAGATATGTCATCCAATGCATCCAGAGGGTACTTGACTTAGATACTTGTCCTAATTTTCAATCAAGACAAATGGCTTAAGGGTTTAGGATTTGGACTTAAAGATTTATCTCCCCCCTCTTACCATTGAGATAATGCGATAGGGTATGCTCATCCTAGCAATTCAGGGAAGTTGATACCCAATACCTACAACCTGCATAAAATCCACACATGTACATACACAATATATACTAAGCTAAACAGGAAATGGTAGGAAGTGTTGCATCATGTAGATCTTGACTAGTAGGTGACTATGACTCCCTTCCTTAACTACATCAGAAACACCATACATAAAGAAAACAAACACGCACATCATACACATGCAGTATGGGGTAAGTATCCATAAGAAAACACATATGATAATAAACCATCTAACTAATCATCATCAATAACTGAAATCACTGAATAATCATCATGCATACATTAAATATAGAGTACCAAATGATCTCATCATATAATAAACTAAATTTGAAACAGTATTTGATAATCTCAAAATAATGTTACTAATAATCATCAAAATAAAACTAGCCCTAAAAGAGTTTGACAATGATAACACAAATGCGAACTAGGGGCAGGCACTACATCCTCCCCCCTAGAATTAGGTTTACTGCTAGAAGCCTATATGAATGATAATACTGAAGAACTCACTGTGCAGGTCCCATTGAACCCTTTCCCCCTGTAGGAGGATATGATTCCACTAAGGACACTACAACACACTTAGAGCAATATGATTCTGGCTTAATGATAAACCAAAAACCATATTGATCCAACATTCATTCCTTTAACAAATACTAAAATAAATCCCCTAAACACTATGAACAAAGGATCAACATGATGCTCACAAAGACTATCAAAGGCATACTACCTTAAAACATAGATAAAAGATACATGTTTTGAAAATAGAATAAGTTTCAATTTTCAGTTTTGACCATGTTTAGGTTTCAATATAATTTCAGTTTTGAAACCTAAGTGTAGAAGTATGAAAAATATGCAAGTAACAGTTTAAGTTCTGTTTCAGTTCACCTAGTTTCAAGTTTCAATTTGGAAGAGATACACATGATAGTTCAAAGTTTTCATTTTTGTTCAACTAGTTAACACTAGTGATGTTCCAATATACCCAGAGCTCCCAATGTAGAAACTTGGGCTCTGATACTAGATGTAATGCCCCACCAAGGGATCCAAAAGAATTAACCTAAAGTTTACATATAGAAACAAAGTGCAAATACATGTTTCAGTTTGCTTTTGTAAACACATGGTTAAGCCAAATATCAGGTTTTAGTTTTCGTTTCATGTATATTTCAAGTGTATAAGATTCTTCATTTAATCTACAAGTCAACCCATTCATCTCTTCAAGTAAAGCATAGAATGATCCCTCCATTAATTTAAAAGCAATTTTCTAAAACAATCAGAAGATGATTATGTACTTATTTAAATCATTAAACTAATTCCCATTGACTTTTAATAAAAATCATTTTACTAAAATCAATGTTACTAATAATTCCAAGAAGCATCTCCCATTATTCCAATTAGAATAGGACTTATCAACTTTCAAATAAATGATTTACAATTTCCTTAAAATCGGTATCATCGATAACTAAATCAATTAAAACTTCATTGTGTAACTTAATTATCAATTAATTCCAGGTAATTAATTAAATCAATTAATAATTGCATAACTATACTAATAACTCAATGATTATCATTAACCCTTATATGTTAACCCACTCGTCTCTTTAATTAATATATAAATTTAACCCATTTATATATTTGGATAAAAGTACAATTACCCTACTTTTGATTTTAAGTCAATTAATCAATATAACTTAAAGGATAATTATTTGTTTAATTATTAAAATAATACCCAATGATTTTTAAAATAAGATAAATTGAAGTCTTATTAAATTCAATATTAACGATATAATTAAATAAATTAAATCCCTAGTGAATAACTCAATTATCTATTAAACTTAATTAATCTACAATTAATTAAATTCATTAATAATTAATTTCTCAGTAATCATCAATTTTTTTTAAATTGATAATTTTATTAATTAAAAATGAACTATATTTAAATGCATTATAACAATAAAACTTTATTAATAAATATGATTTAATAAATAAGAATCATTCAAATCAATACTAAATAAATAATTTAAATTATTATTATTCATAACTCATTAATATTTAAGCAAACTACAACGAATTAATACATATGCTAAATAACATTTTCAAATTTATTAAATAACATATGTTAATACTTAATAAATCTATATTATTAAATATAACCTATTGATAAAACTTAATAACATAATAAATAAAATAACACCATGTATGAGAGGTTGAGCAAACTTTAAAAGTGATTTAATATCACTGCAGCCTTTTATAAATGTACGGCCCGATCTAGTAGAATATATTATTGTATTCTTTTCTATTTGAGGTGAAATGAATGCTTCAGTTATTACCATCACCCAATAGAGATATTGTGTGTTTGGTCTCTCATTTCCTTGTTGAGCTATTCTTTCTATGTGATCGGTCTCTTACATATTCTTGTATTACCTTCTGTTGTCTTTCATCTTATATCATCTAACAATAATAGTCACAATCTCAAGGTTCTTATCATTGTCTTAGTCAATCTACTGATCAACATATCATATCTTTCAATCATTTCCTATTAGTCTTTAATCATCATAGAGTATATTGGCTTCATGTATAGTCATTAATTTCTCATTGCTATGTTATTAATAGAAAATATGAAAACCAAAGACTCAGAAAGTAAAATATGAAAACCCATCATAGAAAAATACATACAAAACCAAACTAAGGGGTTATAATCATGAGTTACATCATCCAACACATTCAAAGGGTACTTGACTCAGATACTTGTCCTAATTTTCAATTGGGACAAATGGCTTAAGGGTTTAGGATTTGGACTTAAGGATTTATCTCCCCTCTCTTACCATTGAGATAATGCGATAGGGTACGCTCATCTTGGAAATTCAGGGGAGTCAATACGCAGTACCTACAACCTGGATAAAATCCATACATGTACATACACAATATATACTAAGCTAAACAGGCAATGGCAGGAAGTGGTGCATCATGTAGATCCTAACTAGCAGGTGACTACAACTCCCTTCCTTAACCACATCATAAATGCCATACATAAAGAAAAAGAACATGCACACCATACACATGCAGTATGAGGTAAGTATCCATAAGAAAACACATGTGATAATAAACCATATAACTAATCATCGTCAATAACTGAAATCACTGAATAATCATCATGCATACATGAAACATAGAATAGCAAATGATCTCATCATATAATAAAGTGAATCTGAAATAATATTTGATAATCTCAAAATAATGTTACTAATAATCATCAACATAAAACTAGCCTAAAAGATTTTGACAATGATAACACAAATGCAAACTAGGGGCAACCACTACATCCTCCCCCCCTAGAATTAGGCTTACTCTTGGAAGCCTACATGAATGATAATACTAAAGAACACACTGTGTGGGTCGCATTGAACCCTTTCCCCCTGTAGGATGATATGATTCCACTGAGGACACTGCAACACACTTAGAGCAATATGATTCTAGTTTAATGATAAACCGAAAACCATATTGATCCAAAATTCATTCCTTTAACAAATACTAAAATCGATCCCCTAAACACTCTGAACAAAGGATCAATATAATGCTCACAAAGACTATCAAAGGCATACTACCTTAAAACATAGATAAAAGATACATGTTTTGAAAATAGAATAAGTTTCAATTTTTAGTTTTGCCCATGTTTAGGTTTCAGTATAATTTTAGTTTTGAAACCTAAGTGTATAAGTATGAAAAATATGAAGTAACAGTTTAAGTTTTGTTTCAATTCACCTAGTTTCAAGTTTCAATTTGGAAGAGATACACATGATAGTTCAAAGTTTTCATTTTTGTTCAACTAGTTGACACTAGTGGCGTTCCAATATACCTAGAGCTCCCAATGTAGAAATTCATACTCTGATACTCTAACTAATCTATACCCCCTCTCACACTAAACCCTAACCCACCTCTCTCACTCTCACACATAAGATTTCTCTCTTACTAACTCCTAACCTCTCTAATTTTCTAACTAACTAATAACATCTCTCTAACTCCTAACCTTTTTCCTTTCTCTCTCTAACTAACCTATAACCCCTCTCATACTAAACCCTAACCCACCTCTCTCTCACACACATAAGATCTCTCTCTAACTAACTCCTAACCTCTCTAATTCTCTCACTAACGTCTTTTTAAGTCTTAACTATTAATATTTCACCTTTCTCTCTCTAACTAACCTATAACCCCCTCTCACACTAAACCCTAACCCACCTCTCACTCACACATACATGAAATACTAAGCTCTCTCAATCTCTCACTAATTCATAACCTCTCTCTCTCTCTAACTCATAACCTTCTCATTGTCTCACTAAATAATAACACCTCTCTCTCTCTCTAACTAGTTCCTAATTCTACCCTCTCTCATACTAACCCCTAACATGCCCCCAACCCTCTCTCTTACTCTCACTTTCACATGCATACACACTCATTGACTCCTAGGATGTATCTCTTACTAACACCTAATATCTCACATTCTTTCATGAACTAATAATCTCTCTCTCCCTAACTCATAACACTTAACTTCTTTATATATCTAAATAAGAGAGAGATAGATAGATAGATAGATAGATAGAGAGAGAGAGAGAGAGAGAGAGAGAGAAGATTTAGTAAGAGAATTGGAGAGGTTAAGAAATAGTAATAGATTGTGAGAGATAAATATTGGAAGTTAACGAGTGTGTGGATGTATGAAAGATAGATATTTTAAGAGTTGTAAGAGAGATATCTTAGGAGTGTGTGTGTGTGTGTGTGTGTGTATGCGCGCGCGCGCGTGCACGAGAGAGAGAGAGAGAGAGAGAGAGAGAGAGAGAGAGAGAGAGAGAGAGAGAGAGAGAGAGAGAGAGAGAGAGAGAGAGAGAGAGAGAGAGATTTTAGGGGTTACTCAAGGAGGGTGTATGTCTTAATCATAGAGTGGGATAGGCATTAGTTGGAGAGACAAGGGTTAAGGATTGCAAGTTATATAAAGAAAGAGGTTAGGAGTTATTAACAAAGAGATTATAAGTTATAGATATTTTAAGATTCCATGTACATTTTTGTGTGTGTGAGAGAAAGAGATTAGGGAAAGAGGGGAAATATGATAATACTCTTATCTACCTATTTGCTCTATGTTTGGGAAACAATGACTACCTATCTTAGATAATGTTTGATTCAAATGGATGAAATCAAAAATCTTGATATCCTAGAATTATTTTTGTTCTATTATGTTTTATATCTCTTCAATACCTTTCCAATGCATTTTGAATAGAGTCAATTGGACTCTCTATGTGAAAGTTATGGCCTTCAGAGTAAAGCCTATTTTACTTCTTCAAAACCTGATTGGGTTTTATAACTTGATCGGGCTTTGAATGTAATTTTTTATTTTCACAACCCAATCGGGTTTGGTTTTTAATATATTTTGGCCAGGGTTAATTACCAAGCCTGACCTCTTTTTGAAATTTTAAATAACCCAATTGGGTTATTGGCATTTTTTGTGTTTTTTTTGTGGTGTCCACTTTTTTTTATACCATCTTGGTGCACACACCCTTTAAACTAGAACCCAAATAAAAACAATTACCAAATGTTTTTTTTTTATCATCCAAACTACCTCCCTAATCTGAATCACTAAAACCAACAAGATTGAATTTGTTAGAGGGATCATAATGAATACCAAAATCTATGGTTCCTTTCACATACCTCACTATCCTCTTGGCTGCCTTCATAAGTTCCTTTGGTGGATTTGACATATACCTTGAAACCAATAAATTTGAATAAGAAATATCAAACCTTGTATGGGTTAGAAACATCAAACAACCAATAATACTTGTGTATGATGACTCATCAACACTTTTACTACCATCATCATTACACAATACAACTCCATGAACAATTGGAGTTGATAGAGGTTTAAAATCATCCATATCAAACTTCTTTAACATATCTTTTTCATACTTCATTTGACAAACAAAAATTTCATTCTCACTTTGATAAACCTCTATTCCCAAAAAAATACTTCATAAGGCCTAAATCTTTCATCCCAAATTCATTCATCATAGAAACTTTGAATTCATCTTTCATCTAAGAATGTGAATATAATTACCTTCTTGTTTGTAGCAAAGGGTAGGTCACTCTTACTTCTTTGGAAGCCATTGTGCAGAAAATATCCATCAATCCTTGTAGATTGTGCATGTTTTGCTTTCTTGAGGCCATACAAATCCTTCTTCAACTTGTAGACATGCTCTTGTTTGCCTTGAATCTCAAAACCTTGTGGCTATGCCACATATACTTCCTCTTCTAAGTACCCATTCAACAAGGAACTTTCCACATCCATGTGATGAATACTCCATCTATTTTGAGCTGCAAGAGATATTAGCATTCTAATAGTTTCTTGTCTCACTAATGATGCAATAGTTTCTTAATAATCAATGTCATACCTTTAAATGAAACCTTTAGCAACCAATCTTACCTTATATATTTCAATGATCCCATTACTGTTATATTTGATCTTGTAGACACAGTTTGTGTCAATCTTGTTCAAGCTCCCATGTCTCATTCTTATGAATGAAATCTATCTCTTCATTCATTGCTTGTATCCAGACCTCATTAGTACATACATCTTCAAAGCATGATGGTTCACAATCATCTTTAGCGAGTAATGCAAAAAAAATTGTCTCACCTTTTGGATCTTCTTCATGTGCTTGATTTTGATACCTCTAATAAATATCACTTAATCTTCTTAAATTTCTTGCAAAATTTGGACTTGAGGATGGACTCACTTCAAATTGATAAGGGACTACTTTGTGGGCTTGGAGACCTTGAAATGGGTCTATTAGCTGGCTGCTTGTTATCATTATTAGCAATAATATCATCACCCAAAACAAATTTAGGCTTTTCAACATGACATTTTTTATGACTGTAAACTCCCCCTTCATCAAAAATAACATCTCTTGACACAATAATTTTATTAGTAATAGGATTGTACAATTTGTAAGCTTTTCTTAGTTCACTATAACCCACAAAAATACATGATTCACATTTAGCATCTAACTTCTGATCATGTACTCGAACATAAGATAACCAACCAAAAACTTTAAAATGATTTACATTCATCTTTTTCTCATACCATCCTTCATATGGAGTCATCTTGTACAAGGCACTTGTAGAACTCCTATTGAGAATATAGATTGATGTAGAAACTGCATCTACCCAATAAGAATTGTTCAAACCCTTGGTTTGTAACATTCTCCTTGCCACTTATACCACTACAATGATTCTTCCTTTTAGTCACTCCATTTTGTTGAGGTGTGTAGATAGTTGTGAGTTATCTCTTGATCCCATTGATCTCACAAAAATTCTAAATTTTTTTGGAGCAATACTCTCCTCTACGATATGTTCTCAAACATTTGATTGTGTTCTCTTTTTCAATCTCTACATGGGTTTTAAACCTCTTGAATGTACCAAGGGCTTCATCCTTAGTCTTCAATAAATACTCCCAACACATGTGTGAGTAATCATAAATAAAATTAATGAAATATGATTACTTACCCAAGCTTTTTGTTTGCATAGGACCACAAATATCTAAATCAATAAGGTGAAGTGGGTGATGGGCCCTCCCTTTTGCACATCCTTCACAAGTTTTTTTATGCTCTTCAACCTTTGTCAATTCAAGAACCAAAGCATTTGATGTTAGAAGATTCAAACTATCGAAATTCAATTGGCCATACCTAAGATGTCATAACCAACTTTTATCCTCATAAGCCATATTGACAAGTTTATTGTCATTTTCACTGAGCTTCATAGGAAACATCATATTCTTTGTTATAGGAGCAACGATAATTACTTTATTGCTCTAATTCTTATCATAGATAGTAAATTTCATATTCTCAAATACCACTCTATAATTCTTCTCACATAGTTTCTCGACACTTAATAAATTACGCTTAAAGTTTGGAGTATAGTAGATATCTTGAACACTTTTTGTACCTTCCTTTGTCTGAACATCCATGGCTCCTTTGGTTGTAACCTCCACTATGTTGTTATTACCAAGAATAATATTGGATCTAAAATCATCATCTAGCTTTGAAAATATTTCCTTATTACCAAACATGTGATGAGAGTACCCATAATCCATATACAAACATCATTCACATTACTGTCATTTTTTCTATAACACAAAAATAAATTACCTTAGGAAGGATCCTCATCTTGTTGAGCATAATTTACATTAATATTATATGATTTAAATTTACACCCTTTCTCAAAATCTTCATACCTATTGCAATGATAGCATTGGATGTTCATTTTATAAAATTTACCTTTGCCTCTTTCTGCTTGAGCACCTTCTCTTCCCTAGTTCCTCTTGAATAATTATGATTTCAACCCCTTTTTTGGCCTCTATTGTTTCTATTAATTCTACTAGCACCATCATTCTTTGAAATTTGCAATTGGGAAGCAAAAGCCTTCTCATTAATTTTGGTAGAATTGTCATTCAATCTATCCTCATGTGACATAAGAGATCCAACCAAATGATCATACTCCAAGGTGACTTAATATTTGATTTCTTCCATAACAATTGCTATAGTATTCCATCTTGGGGTTAGAGATCTCAAAACCTTCTATATCACATGATCTTGGCTTATAGGTTCGCCCAAAGTGGCCATTTTATGAACCACATTCTTGACTCTTACACAAAATCTCATACATTCTTAGTTTCTTTCATCTTCAAATTCTTATATTCTCTTTTTCAAGGTTTGTAGCTTTACAACCTTGATCTAATCATTTCCATGGTAAGCATCTTTTAGAGTCTTCCAGGCCTCCTTTGTTGTTTGGGCATCAACAATTCTAGGAAGCAAGTTCTTTTCAAGAGCTATCTAAATGTGAAATAGAGTCATGGCATTCTTCTTCTCAACTTCTTTCTTTAATCTCTTTTCATTAGTTTGGAGATTATCTCAATTCTCATCTCTACATAGCTTGATTCAATGATCTCCCAAAAGTCTTTACCAACCAAAAGGATCTTCATCCTGATTGACCAATATTGATAATCAACTCCATCAAATTCTAAAATTTGCAAACTATTTGCTATAATGATGCCTTCATAAATCTTAATCTCTAATAGCAACACACTAAACAAAATTTTAATGCAATAAAGAAATACACAGAAAACCAAAAAATAGGTATTTAATTTTCAGAGGAAACTCTGTTTTGGAGTAGAATGTTATCTTATTTGAAAACTTCTAAAGTTTTCATTCAATACTGCATAAGGTAGCAAATATATGGAAAAATAAAACCATAGTTGAGAACAAAAGTCCATCGCAATCAACTGCTTAACATGCATTCGAATGCATGGAGAAATAAAAGAAGACTATGCTAAACAAAGATAATTAACAATAAAAAAATAGATAACAAAAGACTACAAGGAAATTCGACTAATTGAATGGACAATAATGTGTGAATGAAAGAGGTTGGACTTGAGGATGATGGAGGTGCCTTTGCTTGGTTGCAAGTCTGCATGTATGGGTTTATAGGAAACATTTCAGCAACGGGGTTCATTTTTTCTTACAATAGTGGGTTTTATTTTTGTTCGGTGGCTGTGAGGATTTTTTTGTTTGTTGGAAGTTGTTTTGATTTTTGTTTGTTTTCCTAGCTTCAATCTTTGCATGGTAGAGATTTCTATGACATTGGCTTTGGAGCTTTTTATAATGACCCTAATCAAATTTGACCTTAAAATTCTGATTGAAGGCTCAAAGAATTTCATCAAACACTTCACATACAAGGGTCATATGACTGATATAACATTTCAGTTTGTTTTAATGACTCTTTTCTTCAATTAGCATCAATGAGAATGTTTACCAATGACTCTAAATTGACTAAACAGTGACCTAACATGAATATACAACTTATTTTGACAATATTCAATGCATATATGTGACTGAAATGACTTGCAATATGCAACTACAGAAACTGGTAATTATTATAAATGCTTTGGATGCAACCTAAGATGACATTTATGCACTTACAGCTAAGTGGTATTTTAACAAACATTTGGTATGCATAATTATAACATTATTTATGCCAAAAAAGAGAACCTACAACCAATGGACATTTTGACAAACAATTGGCATGCAAACTAATAAGTTGATCATGAATGGAAATAACATTTTCAATTACAATAGTAGTTGACCAACAACTTATATCTCCTTCTTTGCAATAAAATGTCTACTACAATGATGCTATGAATTGGTCAAGACTCTTGGCTTATAATTGTTTGACAATAGTGCTAGATTTGATTTTTTGAGTATTCACTTATAGTAGCAATTAAAATGCCTATGATGACAATTCAAAATACTTAGTGAATGCAAGAAGAACTTGGTAATGATGACGCCCAACGTTGTTGATGAAGAAACAATAAAAATCCAATGTGATAGGCACCTTCCCAGCTCAAATGAAAATACTCAAGATACTACCCTTGTTCTTGCCTAGAAAAAGTTTAGATAATTAATTTCAGCACCAAACACCTTCTAATTTTCCCCTAAAATGATTGTCTCAATGATAGGAATTGAATGCAACAATACCCAGAATGATTGGCTTCCTCAATTGAAAGGTATGAGCAAAAACATGAGACTCACATAGGCTGATCAACCTCCATGACAGTAGATTATGAAATTTTGTAATGATCCTACTCAATAACATAATCAATCTTAGCAATACATTAGCTTCTAAAGTAACTTCTCCATCAAATGCAACAATACATCAACTATTGTAAGTACAATAATACATCAACTATTTTACTCAAATAATCTCCACCGTGAAGCACAAGATTGGACTTCTGAAGTAAAGCCCACAATTAGCAATAATTTAGGTGGTATCTCATAGCCTCAAAATTTCATAACCAATGAGGGTTTTCATCCCCAAAGATCCTCCAATGACTGAAACCCTAGCTGGCTTCTCCACCACCAAAATGTCATCAATTCAAACAACAATTCCTGGATGATGAGAATGAGGCCCATGATGTCTATTTATACTTTTTCCTCAAGAGGTTGGCCCAAAATCTAGAAGCTTCCAAAAATTATTTTATTTTGATTAAGTGACTTTATGATATATTATTTTATTTAAGTCACTTTATTAAATTAATTAAATATAAAGTTACCTTTTAATATTTATTTATTTGATAACTTTATAAATAATTAACTTAATACTACTTATTTATTTAATTAAAATAATTAATTAGTCATCCTCATAAAGTATTCATTATTTTGGACAACTTAATTAATTAAATTAATTAAATCAAATTACTTCCAAAACGGGGACATTACAGTCCGCCCCTCTTGAAATTGCTCGTCCCCAAGCAATCTCAGTAACAAGTACCATTCTCCTCCACCTGGATCCCAAGTGAAGACTTGTGTAATGTCCCAATCATCACCAAATAGCTCCTATGAAGAAATCATTAGCATCAATAGTACAAAAATCACCAACTAAGAAACTACACTCAACACCTAAACAACTGACATCATTGACAAAATCATCTGAAGACCAATAGTAGATGTTAATAGAAGAAACCACTATGCGAAACTCAAGCCAACTGAAACATTGACTCTATCAAAACTCAAGTCCCTGTCTAACTAATACTTGCACCCAAATACACTGTGGATATGACAATAGCAATAGGTACCTGAGTCACTGCCACCAAATCCAATCTCTGATAAACTATCCTAGGTGTGTCAATACTGCAAGCTGTGTAACTTGCAACTACCAATTCCATCTACAAAAGATGGTTACAATCCATCCCATAATGGATGGTAAGAAACTAGAGCTGATCTACACCTACGTGAAATCAAATCTTCTATCTCTGGATCAAAAGAAAAATGATGAGCATACCCCAACATATAATGCTGGTAGGAACCACCAAACTCTACTACTGGCTCACCATCATTGAACTTGGAATTAGCAAATGGCTCCAATCTTTTACTCTAAGTGACTGTAGGTTGGATAGGACCCTATGCAATCCACTCAACAAACTCCACCTCAAAATCCTTGTGAGGTAGCATAGTAGAAAGGATCACTATAATCTCTTCAGCCAATCTATGAATAGCACTAGTGCCTCGAATGAGAACACCTTCTGACACTTTATGCGGGTCCAAATGAACACCTGCATTATCTAGCAAATACTCCATGAATGGTTTAGTGCAGTAAAAATTATACGAGGAAGCATCAACATACTCCCCCACACACCACAACTGATCCCTCTATAAAGGTGGCATGGCCAACTGTACCACACTATCATTTGTGTGAGAAGAATCAATTTGGAGACTCGACTCCACTAGTATCCCAAACTCATCAAGACTAGGTACTCCCAAATCCTAAACATGTGTATTAGCCCCAACAACATGTTCCTTAGTAACAATTGCAAGAGCATACTCACCACCAACCACCTCAATATACAAACTGGGGTTGGTGTAGACTGCAAATGCTCCAACTCCACGGTCACCTCCTCTAACTAAAATTATGACTCCTGTAGATCTCAATGTGTGTCCTCCAAAGCCTCAGTAGTCATTGTGAGCTCCTAGGTAAGCTCACTCACCTCCTCTTTGCGATCCAAGAGTGCCTCATAGGCTGTACTCCCCCACTCAACCAGGTGATCATGATTAGCTACCAACTGTGAGTAATCTTATCTCAAGACCCTGATAGCTTCATGTAAGGCATGAACCTCTGCCAAAGAAAAGTAACCATTGCTAGACTCATCTGTCATAGAAGCACCCCAAACAATAATGGCCAACAATTGACAAGTGGTATCAAAATGCTCAAGAGTAGAAGTGATATCTCTCTCGCCAACTCTCAACTGGCCAGTCACATGGTGACTCTGCACTACAGGCCTCCTATGAACCATCTCAAATACACTATCCACACTATGAGAGAAAGCTAAATCAAATTAACTCCCCTCAAGATCACCAACACTCAGTGTACTTACATCTGAGTACACCTCCACACTTTGAACACAAGCATCAAACTCATCCTCATCTAACTCTGAAGAAGTTGTTGCTAAAACTATCTCATCATCACAATCTCCAACTTCCTCATCCTTTGCAACTAATTGAGAATCCAAATCCTAAAAAATATCATTAGGGGTCACTGACAAAGTAACTCCCTCAATTGACAAGGTAGCCCTAGCTGAAACAAACTCGTGCCACTTAGACTCTACCTCATCCTCATCTATGGGTTCTAGCAACACTGAATCAAGGAACCCATCTCCACCAACTATCGATGCTAAATCTATGCCCAAAGTTAGAAATAAAAATACAGATACACTATAGCACTCATCATCCTCACTCACAATAACAGATGAATCTGGAATGCTAGTGTATATATCCTCTAACTACATCTCCTCTACCGACTCTGACCATGTACACAGCTCGATGTTGACCTATGGATAAGCTATACTATAGCATGGAGTGTCATCAGAAAAAACATCTATAACACTCCCATCTTGAGTGTCATCACTAGAAATCTCCATGCTCACATCCATAGCATAGGAATATAACATTGTCTCTTGTATTGAACCCATATTGCAACTGCTATCATAAATATCAAAACTGTCAAAGCTCAAACTCTCCTCGCAGTCATCACTCAATATCATATAGGGGCATCGTCACCAATGCAACTCATAACATCCTCAAAAGTGTCCTCATATGTGTCCATACTAATAACTCTCATATCACCTGCAGGAATCTCAACTACAAACACGAATCACCGTACACATGACTCATCATAACCTATACACCAACAATGTTGGAGCTCAAACTAAAATCAAGTGTCCCCTCTGTAATACTCTGATCACCAAGTACACCACTGGGAGACTCCATAGAAGCCTCGGGCCTATCTGAGGAAGCCACTGCCTCCTGAATTGAAGCCACGCTACTGAAGCTGACATACACATCCCTAATGACAATTCCCTCCAAAGAAGAATCTGAAAGATCAGAGATGACTACAACATCAATTGCCTCTGTAGAACCCATAGTAACTACTTTGGGAGCCTCAACCTAGTGATTCTTGAAACTACTATCCTCTAGTGGCACATAAACATCCACTGAGTCTAGTGCAACAAAACTATCATCAGCACTATGGATGGTAATAGCAAGTTTTGAATTAGATAATAGTACATTAGCATCATAATCAGTGGACGAAGAAAAATCAAGTCCTCCCCTATGAACCTGATGTTAGCCTACTAAAAGTAAAAGAAAAATATCTTGCTACCCTATCAACTATAGCCAGATTTGACAATCTCTCTGCAAGTCACTGTTGATGCAATCTTAATTTCTCGACACTTTCCACCAAAGCATCTAACTTTGTTCTCTTCCCTCTACTATTGTGTCGACTTCCTGAACTCGACCTCTTGTATCTATCCATTTTTGGGAAATAGAAATACTGATCACTCTAATAATAATCTCATACAAATAATGAAATCAATTCCCACAGGATGACAAGATTAGATCTCTGATACCACTGTAATGACCCTGCTCAAATCTAACCTTAAAATGCTAATTGAAGGCTCAAAGAATTTCATCAAACACTTCACATACAAGGCTCATATGACTAATATAACATTTTATTTTTCTTTAATGACTCTTTTCTTCAATTAGCATCAATGAGAATGTTTACAAATGACTCTAAATTGACTAAACAATGACCTAACATGAATATGCAACTTATTTTGACAAAATTCTTTTAGCCTTCAATCAGCATTTTAAGGTTAGATTTGAGTAGGTTCATTTCACTTTCTTGCATGGACAAGGCTCATAATGGTTCCTCTTCAAGCATGAATACATAACAAGTAGAGACTTTTTATACAAGTGACGACCCTAAATTGTAGAAGGCTAATGGGTGTCTTTCTAGAATCTAGGATTTCCTAGTTTTGGTTATTTCTCCTGATTTGGTAGTGGAAGATGTCTCATATTAGAGGAGACATTCTCTTTTCTATAAGTTTCTTGGCATTCATATTCCTTTGTCCAGTCTGGAACCTTAGAACCAATGTACCTTGCGTATTGAAGGAGATATGGATACTATGATTGTAGCAAATAGCTATTTTTTGGCTATTTTCTCAAATATGGCAAATTGCAATAGAGTTTTGGAAGGTGGCCCCATATTTTTATAATCAAGTTGGGTTATTTATTAAACCATGGCATGCAAGTTTTAATTCAGCTGAAGAGATGCCTTCTCGAGTTCCTATTTGGGTTCATATGCCTCACCTTCCCTTGGACTTTTAGCAAGAAGACATCTTACATAAAATTGTCAGTCTCCTGGGAAAGCCTGTGATAGTTTCTACATAAACTCTTAATAAAAAGGTGATTTCCTTTGCATAGATTTGTGTTGAGATAGACTTGAATAATCCACTACCAAATTCAATGGAAATTTTTTTGGGATCTTCCTCATGGATTCAATAGTTAGATTTTGAATCTCTACCTTTTCTACATCACTTATGTCATGAGTATGGCCATCTCCTATGACAATGCCCTAAATTTCATAAAGAATTTAATCCCCCCTCTTCAATAGTTCCTCCTATGGGTAAGGAGGATAAAGGGAAAGCTCCCATGATGGAGGTTCCCAGGGTAAGGACAAGGAAGAATTTGTACTAGTGAAGACTAAGACTAAAGGACGAGGTTAGAAGAGAACATTCAAGGATAGACAATCAGATGGAGGCTATAACAGGTTTGAGGTTCTGGAAAATTTAGCTTTGGAAGAAGGAGTCACACATGTGGTCACTTCTAATAACGTGGGGGTTTGTATGGATGTTGTGCCAATTGTTGAACTAAAATTGGTTTAGGCTATACAAGGACAACAAGTGGATCAAGTGACTTTAATTAATTCCATGGAGGATGACATTGTGTTGGTTGATTTGGTTAAAGAGGCTTTAGCTTCATCTCAAAATAAGGGTTCATCTCATTGATTGGGAATGCATCAATGACTCCTTCAGAAGGGTCCTACTGATAGTTCCTCAAAAGGGCATAAGTCAGACCTTGAGAAGATAAAAGTGACTAGAGATCTATTGGTGGAACTGGGTTTCATTAAACATATTGATGCTCACTTTCTCAAACCCCCCCATGATTATTCTCTCTTGGAATGTGAGGGGTTTAAATAGCACCTATTGTCAAAAAGCTATTCATGATTTAATTGTAATTCATTCTTTGGAGGTCTTCCATGTTCAAGAAACTAAAGTTTCTGTTGAGGTTATGCATCAACATGCTCTGCACATTTGGTACACTAGTTACTATCAAAGTATTGGTTCACAAGGAAATTCTAGAGGTTCGGCTCTATTCTAGGGCCCTCAAAGAATTTATCCCCTTTGGTGGATTCCAATTCATTGCTCAATCTCTTTGGTGGCTAGAGCCTTGGACTCAAGTGAGACTATTCTTGTGATGAATGTTTATGCCCTTATTGACATCCATGCAAATATTCGCCTCTAGGATCACATTAGGTATGTGTGTTCTTGTGCTCCTTATTTTCCTTGGATTTTAGGAGGTGATTTTAATTTTTTTTTAAGTCTAAAGGAGAAAAGAGGAGTTTTGCCAAGTCTTGGCCCTACTTCTACACTTTTTCAAGCGTAGGTAGATGTTCTTTTTGTTATTGATGTTAAGCCTTCAAATGGGGTTTTCACTTGGAACAATAGATAGAGTGGTTAGGAAACAATCTCAGAACATCTAGATAGGTTTCTTGTTTCTTGTTACTAGGTTGGAGGTGGCTTGATTATGAGTTCTAAAATTCTTGATTGGAAGGGTTCTAATCATTGGTCGATCAAGTTATCATCTTCTCCTGATGTAATTACTAAGAACCCTTCTTTTATATTTCAACTTATGTGGCTCTAAGACTCATCCCTATATGATTTGGTGGCTAAGTGGTGGAGAGAGGGTGGCCCAGCTTATGCCATCTTATGTCACAACTATGTTTGTCTTTGAGAAAAAACTTAAATATGTCAAATATCATCTTAAGAGATGGAATACATCTTGCTTTGGGAACCTTCAGTCTAGAATGTAGAATGCTCTATATCATCTTGTAGTGATTACATGCCAAATTAGGGATTAGTTGTAGGAAGGGGATAGAAATACTATTTTTTTACCATTATGTTCAGGCTCATCATGGTAAAGGGTATATTTCTTTTCTTGTTATAGCTAAAGGCCTTTAGATTTCCTCTTAGACTGTTATGACCAAGGAAGCCCTTTAATTTTGTTCTACCCTTTTTGCTGAAGATTCTAGACCTATAGCTGAGGAGGAGAACTTGATTCTTTCTTGCATTCCTTCTCTTATCACAAGTACTATGAATGATTCCCTTATTCATCCAATTTTGATGTTAGAACTTGAAGAGGTGGTGTTTAGGATGAATAAAGGTAAAGCTATAGGCCTAGATGGCTTCCCTGTTGAATTCTATTAGTAGTTTAGGGAAATTATTAATATGGATCTCTTAGAGGTGGTTAACGAATACCTTCAAAATAAGTAAATGCTTCATGCATTGAACTCTACATTATTGACTCTAACCCCCAAGAAAGAAAGTGCTAAAAATCTTGACTCCTTTCATCCCATCGCTCTTTGTAATGTGGTGTACAAAAGTATCACCAAATTGATTGTTGACAAACTTAAGATTTGCCTTCTAGTTGTGAATTCAAAGGAACAAGGTAGCTCTATGGCTAGTAAGAAAATTCTTGATGGGATTGCTATTGCCTCTAAAGTTATTCATTCCATGGATATATATAAAGAGAGATCAATGTTCATTAAGCTGGATATGGCTAAGGTTTATGACAGAGTCAACTGGAATTTTCTCCAAAAGATCCCCTTAGTCTTTGGTTTTTACCAAAAATGGGTGAACTTGATTATGAGTTGTGTTACTTTAGCTTCATTTTCTATTCTTATGAATGGTTCTCCTTTAGAGCCTTTTGGTGCTTAGAAAGGACTTTGCCAAGGGGACCCTATTTTGCCTTATCTCTTTATCATTCTAACTAAGGGTTTGGGTCACTTTCTTAAGCTTTGTGTTCACCAAGATTTAATTCATGGTTGGAAATGGGGTCATGGCTTGCCTCCTCTTTCACATCTTTAGTTTGTACATGATACTTCATTTATGGGACGTGCCCATCTTCAAGAAGCTACTTCTTTTTTACATGCATTGGATGTGTATCTTGCAGCCTCAGGTCAGAAAGTTAATGAGAACAAATCCTCCAATTTTTTTCTTCAATACCCCTCAGGCTATTCAAAGGCATATTGCTTCTATTTTGAGGTTTTAGATTGGGTCTCTTCCCTTTGTTTATTTGGGTATCCCTCTTATTGTTGGTAGACATCCTAGATCATCTTGGAAAGTTTTGCTTGATAAATTGTGACAAAAGGTTAACCATTGGACTCGTCATTGGCTATCAACTGTTGTTCACCTAAATCTATTAAAGTTGGTTATCCAAGCCCTTCCTATTTATAGGTATTTTGTTTAGGCTGCTCCTATGTATTTTCTTTAGGAATCAAACAATCTCTCCCATTCATTTCTTTGGAGTGGAAACCTTTCAACTTCTAAATGGACTTTGGTTAAGTGGGAAACTATGTGTAGACCTTAGAAGGAGTGTGGCCTTGGCTTATGATCTGCTACTTTAAATGGACAAGTTCTTGCTACTAAGATTTATTGGTGTTGGTGTACTAATTAGCATCAACTTTGGGCTTGTATTCTCACCCACAAGCATTTTTCAAGTACTGATGTGCTTGAAGTTCACTGCTTTCCAATGGAAGGGAGAGGATCCATGATTTGGAATATGCTAAATTTTGGAGCTCATCTAGTTAAAGATGGCCTCTTTTGGATTTGTCATTCAGGATCTCAAGCTTTATTTTGGCTTGATTCTTGGGATGGGAACCTGTCTATCCTTTGCACTCATCCTCATCTTCATGAACTCTATCAAAATTGTACTATTGTTGGTTGGGACACAGTTGATTATTACAAGATAAGGTGTGCTTGAGATTTTTCTCTTTCCTTTCATTGGAAATACCCCTCTAAATGGCCTCCATGATGTTCTAAGGAGGATAGATAGGAGTTGGTTTAGATTTTGCAGCTCGTGAGTGTTCTACTTTGATTAGTAATTGTTGGTGTAAATAAATATTTACTATAGTAGAGAGCACATTTCCACAATCCATAGAATGCTTAGAGTTTTTTCTAGATTTGATTTTGTTGTTGTTTTTGCATCAGAATAATTTTTTGGATCACACTCTATGATCCATCATCAGGATGAAGAAAGAGAACATGAAAGATGAAACATAGCATACTCAGCAAAAACAACAACACAATCAAATCTAGAAAAACTCTAAGCAAGTATTTACTATTTACACTTTTATTATTCACACTTTACTTAAATTTACTTAGGTTAATGCATTAGTTAATTATTTATTAATTAGTTACCTAGGAGTATGTGTACTCTTGTGAGTTGCCATGTTGACAACACAGGAGTTAGCACTCTAATTATGCATGTGGTGTCTACAACATAGGAATTAACAATTTATTTGAGCACATGGTGTCTACAACATCTCTATACATGAGACACCTTGTCATACTTATCTTCTCATTGATGCATGTATATTCATGCACAATGGAGGACGTGTGCTTAGTTGTCATGCTTATCTCCTAGTTTTTACTAGAACCATTCTAGATGCATCTTAGAGGCCTTTATATACTGGCACTCCTAGTGTGTATGTGCATGCTTTGAGATATTCATTCTCATATTGATCATACTCTTTTGTCTACCATTGTGCTTGTGTTTGAGTTCCTTGATCTTAGGTGATTTTGCCCTAAGGCAAATTCTTACAGTAATAATGTTCTTGCTTGGGACAGCAATGATATGTAAAGGAAATTTTTAGTGTCTGCAGGATATGTGGAGCTTCTCCAAGGGACATTGGGGGATATTCAGGTGCCTTGGTGGAAGCAAGTCTAGTAGAAGTATCCCTAGCCCAAATGCAATTTTTTTATGTGGTTGGTGGTCCATAGCCAGTGTCTTACATGGGATAATTTATGCAAGCATGGGTTCTAGGGACCATCAATATGCATTTTGTGTTAGACTAGTGAAGAAAATGTCTCTCCTCTATTTTTCCAATGTCCCTTTATTAGACATATATGGCATTCTTGGTGGAATATGTGGGACCAATCTTGTTGGCATGTTTTCTCTATGGCAGAATTTTTTGCATGTTGGGGTAAGGCTCTTGTCAAGACACCTTCCCTTCAAGTTGCCTAGACTTTTGGGCCCTCCTTTATTATTTGGCATAACTGGTTAGAGAGGAACTGTTGTATTTTTAAGGATGAGTTTTTGGAGGTTCCTCACTTATTGTGGAAAATTCTTCATTCTTTGGGGGAAATTGTTTCTGCAAAATATGACACTACTAAGGCCATGGAGCTAGGGGAGGATATTTTCAATAATCCCTTGAATATCCCCCCCTCACATGGAACCTGTTGTGTAAGATGTGTAAACATCCCTTGCAAAAGATTAATAGGGTGGGGAAGTGGAGTGCACCTACATAGGGTGCTTGTAAAATCAACACTAATGGGTCCTCCAAAGGAAATCAAGGCCTTGCTAGCATTGGAATTGGCAGAGAAAGGGGGATGTTCAATTTGTGGTTTTAATTTATAAAGATCATCATACTAACAACTTGATGGAGGCTATTGCTATTTTGTATGTTGTGAAGAGTGCTTGTGACCTAGGTTGGAGAAGGCTTATATGTGAATCTGATTCACAAGGGGTGATATGTTTTCTGAATCAGCAACATTTTGAGGTTGTCAGTTGGAAGTTAGCTTTGATTGCCAACCAAATTTATAATTTTTGTACTTCTTTGGAGTCTGTTACTTTCACTCATACTCCTAGGGAATGGAATAGTGTTGTTGATTGTCTGGCGAAGTGAGCTTTTGATCATATGCATAATTGGAACATTGTTGACAAGTCCCAACTTCCTATGGGCTCGTCCCATCATTTAGATCATTTGGTGGATCTCGATAGGGTTGTTTGATGCCCTTTCTTTATTTTTGTGTTTTTCTTTCTGTTTGAATAAATTTTCACTCCTCTTTTATTTCAATTGAATGGATAAAGCCATGGAGGGAGAATCTATATGCATGAATTATTGAATGGAAAAAACTAGAGAGAATCTATATGCATGAATTATTGAATGGAAAAAGCTAGAGAGAATCTATATGCATGAATTATGCAACTTATTAATGCTTAATTAACTAAGGGATCTGACTGATTATATTATACTTCAGCCTCTAAAAGCAACATTAACCTTCAATTATTTCTATTTCTTTTGACAGACAGATGAACCTAAATTCCTCAACAACCTCCTTACATAGTATTTTCTACTGTCTTCATCTCTTCCGATCTTCTGCTTTGATATCAACTTGAGCTTACATGAATAAATTAGAACTCGAACGTAGGATCTTCCATTTGCTATTGCAGTGCTCTACCAGTGAGCTATTAGCTCCTTATAGGACCAGTCATTTTGAGTTCAAATGTGGTTTAAACCCCTTTTAAGCTACTCTAATATAATACCAAAGAAACAGGAAAGTTTCAACACATAAAGAACTCTTTTATTGAATCTTTAAAACAAATACATCAGGCCTCAATCGAAGTCTTTCTTGGAGTTCTTCATTCTAATTACAGATTCACAGACTGCATTACATAAACAAACAGCAAATATAGAAACTATCTTTAATAGAACTCGTAAGCCATTGAAATAATTTATAACACGGAACTAAAAATAACAGATAAAGACTCCCGTTAACGTGCACATTGTTACACATTTCTAAACTTGCAGATACACTTTGATTCTAACATAGGCAGCATCACTTATCTGGCACGGGCTTATGTCTAAGTTTCAAATGTTCTACCTACTTTGAGTGGATAATCTAATATATTTTCTTAACAATATTTAAATATATGAATTCATTTGAGTCCATGATCAACTCCATCTTTATTTATATTCAGTTTTTCACCAAAGATTTGAATTTGTTTTGTGCCTGGTGAGATTCAGTTTGAAGAAGAGGAAGGAAGTGGATCTGAAAATCAAATAGTCAGTGAAATGCCATGGGATGAAGAATCAATACAGGGGACTAGACCTTCTATTTTGACCGTGCGTTATAATGCCTGGCATTATAGAAACGAATCTGAGGCATGGGCAGGTCTAGCAGTAGAAATTACAAAAGAGTTGGAAGCAACGATGAATGTGGCGCACAAGCTGCGGACTAGCTGGATTTATAACTGGAGAAACCGTAAAAACAGCATCTGTTTTGGAGTAATCCTCCCATGCTTTCTTGCACTACTGGTGGCTGTCTGGTTTACTACCATTATATGGTTATTACTTGATACAGCCCAAAATAAAGATATTAAGAAATTTAAATATGGAGGTGTACCAGCATCAATGATTATAACTGCTTGGGGTTTGGGGAAGTCTGTGCTTTCTTTTGTCAAACCAATAAGCTCTCAAGTTGTGGACTACGTATGTTTGCCAGACCATAGCCAAAAGCTTGGTTATCATCAGAAGGTTATTGATGATATCAATTTTTTGAAAGAACAACTCGGTTATAGACCCTCTTGGGTGTCGAAGATGTTTGCTTTTATATGGTGCTGCATAACATTTAGTTGGGATGAGAACTATGTCCCAGGAACAATGATTCGCAAGATGCCCCCTGCTTTCAGTAACAATCTGAGGATAATAGTCTTCGTCGACGATTTGGATCGTTGCGAAGAAAATGTGATTCTGCAGGTATATATTCAAAAATCCCGTCTACTTGTTTGCAGTTGTTACAACTCTGAAATTTTAGTCGCTGTTTTTCTAAATTTCTTCACTACTTTTAACTGGCAGGTATTATCAGCAGTTAATCTGGTTTTGGCTGCTTGCCAGATCAACGTTATTTTGAGCATGGAAAATAGCATGATCCAAAGAGCAATAATAAGAAAGTACGGTAAAGGGAATAGCAAGCCTACTAAATACGATGAGGATTTAGCAGACAAATATTTAAGAAAGATAATTCAGCTGCCGCTACCCCTACCGGACCCTAGTGACAAAGAGTCCAATGACTTTTTGCAAAGCCAGCTCGGTATGTCGGATAGTAGAAAAGGTTCTACCGACCCAGGACCAGAAAGAGAAAGAGACAGTAGTACTCGGCGTAGAAAAGAAAATCCGAAGTTCCAAATTAAGTCTTCGGTTCCAAGTGGAACTTCAGTTCCGAAAAAACCTAAACTAGGTGACTATCTGTCACTGTATACGAGTGAGATTAGCAACATTTTATATTTGCATGAAGGCACAACACCGCTTTAACAGATGAATTATTTTTCTTTCACTTTACTATTTTTGTAGGTAGACGAGAATCGTTGAGATTTTTTGCAGAAACTGGAGCTAAACAACAAAGAGCCCGGAGCTTTTCAGGTAAAAATATTTCAGATGCAAAACAGAAAATAGGAGACAGTACTGATTGATGAAAATGGCACTTAAACTTGGGAATGTTGCTTTCACAAACAGATACAGCCCAAAAAGAATTAGGGAAAACAGAAGACCAAGAAGCAATTTACAAACGAGGTGAATATATCATTCAAATCCACACAGCATTTCAGGCTTTGATTTGTCCAGTGTATGTTACATGATTCACAGCCTGTTTTCGTTTTAAATGCTTGTTTGCAGAAGGCTCCGTAATTGAAGAAGCAACGATTGAGATAGGCGAACAAAGTACAGGTTTAAAGTTCAATAAGCTGGCAATATTTCATTAGTTTGTTTTGTATGGATTTCTGAATCCAAATCAGTTATATTACAAATCTTAGTTTTCTTTATAGAATATAAGTGAACTGTATTTTAAGTTATATCTACAAATTCATGCCCTACTTCGACTATAAAGCGTTCCTCCATCTGGAAAAACACAGCAAAAATAACGTTTAGACAAAAAGCGTGAGTGAAATCTAAGCTTTATTGTATTGATGATTTTGATATGGGACTTAGCTTTGAGAATATTGCTTCCCCGAACAGATAAAACCCAGCAAGAATCGGGAGAAACAGAAAAGAAAGAAACAATTGAGCAATCAGGTGATTTATTTTTCAAATACACAGCATTTTACGTGATCATTTGTGCAACCATCAACGTACGATCACACAATTCACAATCTGTTTGCATGCAAAAACAATTGTTTGCAGGGATTGTATCTTCGATTGTACACATATACAGTTATGCTTGTGCATTACTATATTCATGCTGTGTACAATCACATGATTTACAGTCCGCCGTTGAAGCAAAGATTGAGATAGATGGTACAGCCGACATTGATAATCCAGGCAAAAGATATTAACAAGATGTTGGAAGTATTAGAGTTCTAGGTGGGGTAGGGGGGAGGGGCGGAGCCGCTGATTTTACTTAATCAATTTGCAAATTTCAACTTTAAAGATTTATAAATTGAATGCATTCAAAACTCACTCAAATAAATATTATTCACCATTCATAAATATAAAAAGCATGAACTCACAGAAGATAGAGACATGTATTTTGCCGAGTGGGAAACCCCCAAAATTCTTCAAAAAGGATTCGATATAAGGAGAAAAAACCACTTGGTGACCCTGTGATCTTTATTTAGCTTCAACTCTTTTAGTAACAATTACTCGGGGATTCAACCCTATTTTTCCTTTTAATTAAATTACAACTTTATATGCACATATAACTGTATGCAATATATTGTACACCTATACATGCAAATAAGTTTATGATCAATCCTTCATATCAATCTTACAATTTCAAGATATTTATGTCTCTATATTTCATCACTGTATCACACTCATATCTTCAGATTTTTACAATGATCTCTTTAAATAGAGATGAGATTCAAATAGAATCAGTTTTGCAAACAAACTGAAACAGTTAGGGTCATTTCAAAAACATTCTAGTAGTTTAAAATAATCTATTAATAGTTAAATCACAAAATTTTTCATGTCTTTTGAATACCAACGTATGCCTTATAAGCAGCAAAATCCAACAAATCGAACCAGAGATGCTTCATTTCTTTCTTCTTATTTTTTGAAACTTTATTTCAAAATAATGCCATTCGGGTTCATAAGAAGCCCTTTTGAAATAGTGATTTTATTTGTATACACAAAAACCCATTCCTTGAAACAGTGTTGTTAGGGTTTTAACACAAGAAAAATCATTCCTTCAAAGAAAAAACTTTTGATCTTTACCATTGCTATAAAGAAAAACTTCATTGTCATTCCTTCAACGAAAATCTATACAAGATTTTCAAACTAGACTGTGAAATATTTCAGTCAAAATCAAGAAGGAATCGGCCATTATGCATACCTGTGAGAAGGACAACATTCTTCCATTACCTCTTTCTCAACAGTGGTTTACCACTTGTCTTTTTATCTCTTCTTGTTTTTACCTTCATTTTTCACTTTGCCTCAATCACCATTAACATGCACAGAGCGAGATCAAACAAACATGAGAACCCATACGAAAATATGCAAGAGAAGAAATTACCAACATGTTCATACTATACTATTCAAACCTTCTTTTTGTTGAACAAAAAACTCCTTCATATTTCATTTTCACAAAGCAAAAAACTCTTCGAATTTCCATTTTGTAGTCATCTTTCATGTCAACAAAGCAAAGAAAGCATTTCATATTATTAGAAACCCTTATCAACATAGGCAAGAAATGCCCACAAAGAAAACTCGTTTGAGAAGAACTTTCAAGTCTGCTACAACCAAATGACATGTAGCACCACAGTTTTTAGAAATAAATGCCACGTTTAGTTAGATCAATCAAAATGCAGGTTTATGTGTAAAAGCCTCAGGTACATACTTTGCCTCTTACCTGTTTACACAACATTTTAAAAATACTTTTCTTTTAACACAATGTGCCACCTTGCAACTATATTAGTCTAACAAAATTAACATCTTTGACTACCACGTTACAAACATTTTGCCAACTTTCAAATATAACCTGTGGTATGGTCAACAATCTCCCCCATTTTTGAGTCAAAAAATTTCATCAACTAATATATACAAGATGATATACAAAAAACATAGATTAAATCACTTCCTTATACACCATCTAGTATATATGCATTGAATGAATATGAAGGTTAAATATGTTAAATGAGTATGCTATAAGAATACAATGCTGAACACACAATGCTGATATAGAATTGATCAATGAAGAATGTTGAACACATAAAACACTAATCACAATATGCAATGTACATCACCATATGCAACCAACTGAATATGTCAACTGAAACAACCAACAACCAACTGATGAAAAAATATGCCAATTGAAACAACCAACAACCAATTGATGAATATGCTAATATCACCAAAACCAATGAATACAACTAAATATCTAATATCTCCCCCAAAAAATTTGACCATCTACTTTTAGTGTAGAAGAAAAATTCTATGTATAGGAGCAGAAACCTAACAAAAAATATTTATATGTAAAAAACTTTATATCAACATTGATTGAGAGAAAACTCCCAGTCGAGTTCTCAAACATTCAAAAGAGTCCCTAGGTAGAGCTTTAGTGGAGATATCTACTACCTGTCTTTGAGTGGGCACATAGATCAACTTGAATTCATTATTAAGAACTTCATCCTATAAAAAGTTAAGTTTAATGGCCACATATTTTGTCCGTGAGTGCATTACTAAATTTTTACTCAACTAAATAGCACTCATATTATCACACATGATAGAGATAGAGATAGGTTTTGGGACTTGAATTCCTAAATCAGTCAATTGATAATCCATCCAAATCACCTAAGTGCAACAAGTAGTAGAAACAACATACTCAAATTCACATGTAGACAATGTAACACAATCCTATTTTTTGCTATGCCAGACAACTAAGAAATTACCAAGGAAGAAAGTTGCACCACTAGTACTCTTTTTGTCATCAGATCCACCCCAATCTACATTAGTATAACCAGAAAGTGTAAAATCATCGCTGTGAGGATACAATAAATCAAAATCAAATGTACCCTAAATGTACTTTAGAATTTGATTTACTACATTAAGATGAGATTGTTTTGGATTAGATTGAAATCTTGAAACCATGCATACTACTTGCATTATATCAAGTCTAGATGTTGTAAGCTATAATAGGCTTCTAATTATGGATCTATATATAGTTTGATTTATAGAAGGTGAGTCATCATTCTTCATTAGTTTGTAGCCTATCTACATAGGAGTGCTTACTGGTTTACAATCAGCCATATTAAACTTCCTCAGCATTTATTTTGCATATTTCGTTTGAGAAAGAAAAAGTCCATATTCAAGTTGTGAGACTTGCAGTCCAAAAAAAAATGTGAGCACATCCAATGGTGACATTTCAAACTCAGATTCCATAATGTTTGAAATTTTTTTTTGTTGAATCATCATTAGTAGACCCAAAAATAATACCATCTACATAGATTTCTACTGCCAAAATATCATCATTTATGACTTTGATATACAAAGTGCTATCTACTTTTCCACAAGAAAAATCATTTGCAATTAAATGTTTATCCAACCTAAAATACTAGGCTCTAGGAGCTTGTTTTAAACCATATAATGCCTTTTTTAGTTGGTAAACATAATCAGGTTCGTAGGAAGATTCAAAACTTTCTAGCTATTCCATATAGAGTTCCTCTTCAAGATACCCATTCAAGAATGTGGTTTTAACATGCATTTGGTAAATAATAAAGTTTTTATAATTGGCATATGCATGGAAGATTTCGATTGATTCCATCCTTGCAACTGATACAAATGTTTCACCAAAATCAATTCCTTCCTACTAAGCATATCCTTTGCAAACAAATCTAGCTTTATTCCTTATTACCTTGTTATCCTAATTCAATTTGTTATGAAACACCCATTTTCCACCTGTGACATTTTTGTCATCAAGTCTAGGAACAAGTTCCCAGGTTTTGTTTTTCTCAATTTGGTTTATTTCTTCTTGCATAACATTTTGCCAACACGAGTCTGATAAGGCTTTACTAACAATTTTGGATTTGAAATCTAATATTAAATAGAAATTTTCAGCAATATTTGCTTGTTCATCTATCTTGACCTTTCTTCTAGTCAAGATTCCTTTTTCTACATCTCTAATAACTTGAGACTCAGGATGTCTCTTAGCAGTTACCTTAGATGAAGCTTTTATTTTTGAATAAATATTTGTTACTTTCGGACTTGAACAATTTTCTTGTTTAGTTTCCTTAGCAATTTTAGATTCAACATTTTCAAGGTTTTCATCATGCAAAGTTTCTAATTTTTGGAATGATGCTTCTTTAGGATCCTATTTATTATTGTAGCACATAGAATTTTTAGAAAATACAACATTTATGGCTTCCATTATTTTATTCAACCTTTTATTATAGAATTTAAAGGCCTTGCTATGTGTAGAGTATCCAAGAAAAATCCCTTCATCAGATCTTGAACTGAAGTTTTCTAAGGAATCATCATTCTTTTTTATGAAGCATTTACAGCCAAAAATTTTGAAATTTTTAACATTTGTTGTTTCACCATTCCATAATTCCTATGGAGTATGAGTTGTTCTAACTCTAATTTATGCTCAATTTAGAAAGTAGATAGTTGTATGAACAGCTTCTAGAATTTGTCAAGTAGTTTTTCTTCATTTAGCATGGTTCTAGCCATTTCTTTAACCTTTCTGTTTTTCTTTTCCACAACACCATTTTGTTGTGGTGTTCTAGTAGTAGAGTATTGTCTTCTAATGTCATGTTCTTCACAATACTCAATAAATTCTTAAGAAGTGAATACTCCTCCCCTATCTAACCTTAAACATTTTAATTTCAAGTCAGTTTCCCTTTCTACCATTTTTGTGAAAATTTTGAAATGGTCAAATGCTTTTGATTTATGTTTCAGAAATGTTACCCAAACCATCCTTGAATAGTCATCTATGAACAACATAAAATAATTCTCACCATTTAATGATGCAGTCTTAGTTGGTCCACATAGTTTAGTATGTACAAGTTCAAGTGGTCTATTTGATGAGTATTATTTTGTTTTAAAAGATACTCATGTTTGTTTACCTTTTACTCATTCTTCATAGATATTCACTGGTTTGCTAATTTGTGGTAATCCTCTAACTTTTTTATTCTTACTAATTCTAGCAAGATTGTCAAAGCTAAGATGTCCCAATCTTTTGTGCCATAACCAATTTTCTTCTACCTAACTCATAAGACAAGTATTAATCAATGATGTTTCTTGAATAGTATAATTAGTTAGGTTATAAAGATTTCCACCTGTCCTTAAGCCACTAGCAATAACTTTATCCCTTCCATTTTTGATAAAGCATCCTTTAGCATTAAAGGAAATAGATAGCCCACTGTCACAAATCTGACTAACACTTAAAAGATTATGTTTCAAACCTTCTAAAAACTATACATCATGAATTGGTGTATCTTTGTTTAAAATTATTGAGCATCTTCTTGTTATATAGGCCCCTGAATTATTACCAAAGCAAACAAACTCTCCATCAAAATCTTCTAGGGTTTTGAACTTACTTTTACTTCTAGTCATATGATGTGAGCGACCACTATCCAAAACCCATGTTGCAGGTTTTTGAGCAAATAGGGTTGTTTCAACAATTAAAGATTTTTCAAATGTCTTAACTTGTTTCCAAATCAGTTTAGGTCTTAAATTTAGTTTGCACTGATTTGCATAATGACCATAGTGAAAACATCTGAAACATTTGATGATTCTTTTCTTACCTTGACTAGTATTATTTTCATAGAAATTGCCTTATGCCTAATGACATTTTAGTTAAAGCAATAACCGTTGAAGAAAAAATTAGTTTTCTATTTAGAAAACTCCTCAGATGAACATTGCAAAGCATTCGATTTTTTATCCTTTTCTTCAAATAAGATTTTGTGATTTTCTATAATTTGATTTTCTTCTTTTAACTCTTCTTGAAATCTTTTTTTTTCATTCTCATGATTTGAAATTAACTTCTTTAATCTTTTAAGTTCTTGCAAAGATTTGAGGAGTTCTTTTTCAAGATCAATTTCTCCATCTAAATCAAATGAAGATTTACATCCACTAGATTCAGATTTAGGAGTGTTAACTATTTCAACCATGAACAACCTTTCCCCTTCTACATCAGCATCACTTTACCCTTCCTTTGGGTCCTTTTTGATAGAAGACTTTTCTTTTCAAAATTCTTGAATCTTTTGTTTTGATTCCAAGTTTTCCTTTTTGAAAACTTTTCAGTTTTCTCATCATAGTCTTCTAGTTCAACATTTGGACATTTTGCAGCAAAATGTCCTAACTGACCACAACTAAAACATTTTGGTTTTCTTTTGTATTTCTTCCTCATTTTCCTGACTAATAATCCTTCTAGAGCATCTATTAAGTCTAAATCAATCTCTTCAGCCTTAAAGGTTGTCTCTTTTGATATAGAACCAGCTTGATTGCTAATTCTGATTTCATATGCAGTTAGGGTTCCTTATAATTGATGCAGAGTCATTTTAGAAAAACTTTTCTTTTCTTCTAAAGTAGCAATTTTAGTTTCAAATTTAGGAAGAACTAACCTAATGACTTTTGAAACTACATCATGTTCTTCAATTTTTTCACCTAGACCTTTTCTAGCATTGACTATTTCATCAATTCTTAAGAAATATGCTGAAATATTTTCATCTTTATTCATTTTCAAATTATCAAACTATGTTTTGAGAATTAACAATTTTGACTCTTTAACCTGTGCATCTCCTTGATAAATAGTCTCCAATTTCTTTCAAATATCATTTGCTAATTTACAATAGACTACTTTACAAACACATCTTTGGTGAGACCACATAGAAGAGCATATTTTGCCTTTTTATCTAGTTCATATGTTAGTTTATCATCAGCATCAGTAGGTACTATTGGTGGGACAGTATACTTCGTAATAATAACATCCCACACTCTAACATCTAAAGAATGTATAAATGCCTCCATCATAACTTTCCAAAAAACATAATCATTACCATCAAATAGTGGATCTCGGTCTCCTTTAGCCTATTCCATAACTTCCAAAACAAAATCCCTGGAACAATTCCTAAAAGGAATCCTATGTTCTGATATCACTTGTTGGAAGTATTAGAGTTTTGAGAGAGGGGGGCTGAATCAAAACACACTAATTTTACTTAATCAATTTGCAACTTTCAACTTTAAAGATTCATAAACTAAATGCATTTAAAACTCACTCAAATAAATAGTATTCACCATGCATGAATATGAAAAACATTAACTCATAGAAGATAGAGACACGTATTTTGCCAAGTGGGAAACTCTCAAAATTCCTCAAAAAGGATTTGTCATAGCAAGAAAAAACCACTCCATGAACCTGTGATCTTTATTGAGCTTCAAATCTTTTACAATCAACAGTAACAACTGCTCAGGGATTCAACCTTATTTTTCCTTTTAATTGAATTACAACTTTATATGCACATATAGCTGTATGCACTATACTATACACCTATACATGTAAATAAGTTTATAATCAATCCTTCAAATCAATCTTACAATTTCAAGATATTTATCTCTTTGTATTACATCGTTGTATCACACTTGTATCTTCAAATTTTTACAATGATCTCTTTAAATAAAGATGAGAATAGAATCAATTATGCAAACAAACTGAACCAATTAGGGTTATTTCAAAAACATTCCCTTATTATAAGTGGTTTAAAATAATTTGTTAATAGTTAAACCATGAAATTCTTCATATGTCTTTTGAATACCAGCATAGGCCTTATAAATAGCAAAAGCCATCAAATCGAACCAGAGATGCTTCATTTCTTTCTTCTTATTTTTTGAAACTTCATTTCAAAATAATGCCATTAGGGTTCATAAGAAACCCTTTTGAAATAGTGTTTTTATTTGTATACACAAAAACCCATTCCTTGAAATGGTGTTGTTAGGGTTTTAATACAAGAAAAATCATTCCTTCAAAGAAAAACATTTTATCTTTACCATTTCTATAAAGAAAAACTTCATTATCATTCCTTCAATGAAAATCTATACAAGATTTTCAAACTAGACTGTGAAATATTTCAGTCAAAATCAAGAAGGAATCGGCCATTATGCATACCTGTGAGAAGGACAACATTCTTCCATTACCTCTTTCTCAACAGTGGTTTACCACTTGTCTTTTTATCTCTACTTGTTTTTACCTTCCTTTTTCACTTTGCCTCAGTCACCATTAACATGCATAAAGAGAGATCAAACAAACATGAGAACCCATACTAAAATATGCAGGAGAAGAAATTACCAACATGTTCATACTATATTGTTCAAACCTTCCTTTTTCTGAACAAAAACCTCCTTCATATTTCATTTTCACAAAGAAAAAACTCTTTGAATTTCCATATTGCAGTCATCTTTCATGTCAACAAAGCAAAGAAAGCATTTCACATTATTACAAACCCTTATCACCATAGGCAAGAAATGCCCACAAAGAAAACTTGTTTGAGAAGAACTTTCAAGTCTGCCACAACCAAATGACATGTGGCACCACAGTTTTTAGAAATGAATGCCACGTTCAATTGGGTTAATCAAAATGCAGGTTTGTGAGTAAATGCCCCAAGTACATACTTAGCCTCTTACAGGGTTTACACAACATTTTAAAAGTACTTTTCTTTTAACACAATATGCCACATTGCAACTGTCTTAGTCTGACAGAATTAACATCTTTGACTACTACATTACAAATATTTTGCCAACTTTCAAATATAACCTGTGTTATGGTCAACACAGGATATAGGTTTCAACAGATTATCTTCTCCTACAAATTATTTTTCTCTTACTATCTTTGTACATTTCCTCTCAAATCATCAAAAACTTTGATCTTTTGCATGTTTATAGTTGATAAAGTAAATTGCAGATTATTTCAGATTAGAATGTGACAAAATTTTTGCATTAATGTTTTGGATGCATTCAGCGATCCATATGTAGATATTACACACCTACAACAATAAAACATAAAGAAGAAATACACAAGAAATAACAAAATATGCTATGTTTCAGAATAGTAGAAGCTCTATTTTTTAACAGAGGAAAAATATATGTTTATTACAGCACACGGTTGTGAACATTTTACAACCAAAATATATTGAAGCTAAACAACCTACATTGGAATGAAGAATTTGTTAACTATTTAAAACAGTGGTTTGGACCATAGATAGACTACTCTTTGATTACATGCACTACAGTGGATTTAAAGGAAGTGTTTTATTAAACTTTGAAGACTCCAATGGTTATGCATCAGTGCATTCCTAAAAAATATGCATATTTATTCCAATCCTAAACTAAAGAAAACTAAAAATGGCATTACACTAAACTCAAACAAAACTACATGTAAAGTGGAATTAAACGGTGAAGCAGGACAAAACTACGCGTGCATGCAAACTTGAGAAAAAATGGTGGCTTTGGAGTTTACGTTGGAAGTGAAGTTTACATGTTGAATCCTTCATTTACAGCATCAATCTTCATATTCCCTCTTGATGCTTGAGGGCTAAAAATCTTATCTTTGAGTGTCAAAATCTGATTCTTTGCAACTGCCTTTGTGAAGGTATATGTTATTTGTTCCTTTGTGTTGATGTATTTCAACTCAACTACTTTATTTTGAACCAAATCTTTGATGAAATGTTGCTTCATATCAAATTCTTTGGTCCCACTATGATGAACTAGATTCTTGGTCAATTTAATGGAACTTACGTTCTCACAAAAAATCACAATAGGTTGAACTTGTATCTCACTAATTTTCTCAAGAAGCTTTTTAAGTCATAAAGCTTGTGTGCCAGCTAAAGTAACTGAAACATATTCCACTTCTGTAGAAGAGAGATCAATCATGCTTTGAGTTTGTTTCTTTGAACTCCATGTGAATAAATCAAAAACCAAAGAAAAACAATTACTAGATGTAGATTTCTGGTCATCCAAACTACCTCCCCAATTTAAATCACTAAAGCCAACAATCTCAAACTTATTAGAAGAATATTGAATGCCAAAATCTGCTTTGTTTTTCACATACCTCAAAATTCTCTTGGTTGCCTTCATATGTTTTTCTGATGGATTTGACATATACCTTGAAACCAATGAAACTTAGTAAGCAATATTAGGCCTTGTGTGAGTTAAAAGTCTCAAACTCCCAACAATGCTTTTGTATGATTTCTCATCAACAACTTTAGTACCATCATCTCTACACAATACAACTCTGTGAGCTATTGGAGTGGAAGAGGTTTATGATAAGTCATATCAAACTTCTTCAACATATCCTTTGCATACTTTTCTTGACAAATATTTTTTTTATCTTTACCTTGATAAACCTCCATGCCAAGAAAGTACTTCATGAGACCTAAATCTTTCATCTCAAATTCATTCATCATAGCAACTTTGAATTCATCTTTCATCTTTGAACTACTACCCATATATAGCAAATCATCAATATACAAACTCATAATGAGAATATCATTACGTTCTTGTTTGTAGTGAAGGGTAGGTTCACTCTTACTTCTTTGAAAGTTATTATGCTAAAAATATTCATCAATCCTTGCATACCATGCACGCGATGCTTTCTTGAGGCCATACAAAGCCTTCTTCAACTTGTAGACATGATCTTCTTTTCCTTGAACTTCAAAACCTTTTGGTTGTCCCACATATACCTCTTCTTCTAAGTACCCATTCAAAAAGGCACTTTCCACATCCATGTAATGAATAGTTCATTTTTTTTGAGCTACAAAAGATATTAGCATTCTAATAGTTTCTTGTCTTGCTACTAGTGTAAAATTTTCTTCATAATCAATGCATACCTTTGAGTGAAGCCTTTAGCAATCAATCTTGCCTCAAGTATCTTTCAACACTCCCATCACTATTATTCTTGATCTTGTAGACCCATTTTGTGCCAATCTTCTTCTTCTCATGTGGAAGCTCCCATGTCTCATTCTTGTGAACGTAATTCATCTCTTCATTCATTTCTTACATCCAAATCTCATTAGTACATGCATCTTCAAAACATGATGTCTCAAAATCAGCATTAGCAAGTAATGCAAAATTTATCGTCTCACCTATTGGATGTTCTTCATGCATTTGATTTTGACACTTCTCATAGAGATCACTTAATCTTCTTACCTTCCTTGGAGGACTTCAGGATGGATTTACTCTTGAAATTGGTGGGCTCAGTGATCTTGAAATAGATCCATTAGCTAGTTGTTCATTATCATTATTAGTAATAATATTATCCAAAACTGATTTTGGCTTTTCAACATGGCCTTTTTGATGACCATAAACTCCCCCTTCATCAAAAATCATATCTCTTAAAACAATAATCTTATTAGTAATAGAATTGAATAATCTGTAGACTTTACTTTTCTCACTATAACCCACAAAAATGTATGATTCACATTTGGCATTTAGCTTTTGCCTATTCTGATCAGGGATACAAACATAAGCCAAACAACCAAAACCTTTAAAATGATTTACATTAGGCCTTTTCTCATATCATGCCTCATATGGAGTCATCTTGTCCAAGGCACTTGTAGGACTCCTATTGACAATATAGATTGTTGTAGCAATTGAATTAGCCCAATAATAATTGCTCAAACCCTTGGTTTATAACATGTTCCTTGTCATTTCTATCATAATACAATTCTTCCTTTCAACCACTCCATTTTGTTGAGGTGTGTATGCAATTGTGAGTTGCCTTTTGATCCCATTCATCTCACAAAAATTTTGAAAACCTTTTGAGCAAACCTCTCCTCCATGATCTATTCTCAAACATCTAATTATATTCTCTTTCTCATTTTGTACATGAGTTTTAAACATCTTGAACATATCAAAAGCTTCATCCTTAGTCTTCGAAAAACACCCAACACATGCATGAGTAATCTTCAATAAAAGTAATGAAATATGATGACTTGCCCAACCTTTGTGTTTGCATAGGACCACAAATAATTGAATGAATAAGTTGAAGTGGGTGTTGGGCCCTACATGTATTGCCTTTAGGAAATGATTCCCTTGCATGCTTCCTTTTTGCACACCCTTCACAAATTTGTTTATCCTCTTCAACCTTAGGTAATCCAAGAACCAATGCATTTGATGTTAGAATCTTCAAGCTATTGAAATTCAAATGGCCATACCTAAGATGCCATAACAAACTTTTATCCTCATACACCATATTAACAAGTTGATTGTCATTGTTACCAAATTTTAAAGGAAACATCATATTCTTTGTCATAGGAACTACTGTAATCACTTTATTGCCTTGATTCTTATCATACATAGTACATTTCATATTCTCAAATACCACTCTACAATTCTTCTTACATAGCTACCCAACACTCAATAAATTATGCTTCAATTTGGGAGTATAATAAATATCTTGAACACTTTTCTTACCTTACATTAATGGCTCCTTTGGCTGCAACCTCCATTGTTTTATTATTACCAAAAGTAATATTGAATCTATAACCATCATCAAGCTTTGAAAAAATTTCCTCGTTACCAGGCATATGGTTAGAGCACCCAAAATCCAAACACCAAACATCATTCTAATTATTATCACCTTTGCCATAACACAAAGATAAATTACCTGAAGAAGGATCCTCATCTTGTTTATAAATTACCCAAAGAAGGATCCTCATCTTGTTGAACATAATTTGCATTATTATTACCTGATTTCAGCCTACACTCTTTCTCAAAGTATCCATACTTATTGCTCTGATACCAAATGTATATATTACACACCTACAACAGCAAAACATAAATAAGAAACACACAAAAAATAACAAATTATGCTCTATTTCAGAATAGAGGAAGCTCTGTTTTTTTAGCAGAGGAAAAATATATTTTTATTGCAGCGCACAGCTGAGAACTTTTTACAGCCAAAATATATTGAAGCTAAACAACCTACGGTGGAATGAAGAATTTGTTAACTATTTGAAACAGCGGTTTGGACCATAGATAGACTGCTCTTCAATTACATGCACTATGTGGATTTTAAAGCATTGTTTATTAAACTCTGAAAATGGCGTTACACTAAACTCAGACAAAACTACATGCAAAGTGGAATTAAACGGTGAAGCAGGACAGAACTGCACGTCCATGCAAACTGGAGCAAAAACGGTGGCTTTGGAGTTTGCATTGGAAGTGAAGTCTACATGCTGAATGCTTCATTTACGGCATCAATCTTCACCATCATCAGAATAAGAGAAAGATAATCTCATACTGTGCTCAGTCTATAGAATGAAAGAAAGACAACATAAAGATGGAGCATGAATGTGATTCAAAAGTTTTTAAAAAAATACTTACATAAACTAATCTAGAAATGAGTTATAATTTAATCTTTCTTCTAAATTTTCATTATTTCTTTTATTTTCTCTTATTTTTTCAAAATTCAATTTGAAGAAAAAAAAACCATACCTTCCCTTTTGTACAATTTCATCGTGTTTATCAATTCTAAATTAAACTGGCTTGTCACAGAACTAACAATTATTTATCCTTCTTCTCTCTTCATCCTTATCTGGTTTCTTTTAGAATACCGCATTTAATTTGTCTTCACACTTTACTGATTGGTGGTAGAAATTACGTATTCCGAAACATAAAAGATTTATAATAACAACTTAATCTTCGTTACAGGTGAACAAGGACAACGAGAAGGCAGCAACTGTGAGCGAAGTCCTATAGATCTCTCCTTAATAACGAGTACAATGCTCATCCCTAGGTATAGCATAGGAGAGAGGAATGCTTTTCGCTTTCTTCATTCTCAATCCGCACGCAGCAGAAAACTTCCCCGAGAATGGAAATGTTTGATGGCATACCATCGGTTAGCATGGAATATATTGTCCCTGACCACCGATGTTGTCCCGGTGGAAGGATGGCAAGTTCAACTGATTGCATGGATTTTCGTGTGCTGGCATTGGAGGCACCTCATGACAACTCTTATAAAAGTAAGCTTGCGTCACAATTATTTTTTCTAGTCCTACCTCAAGCGTATTCACTTAAATGGACAGACTGGTAGTTAAACTATTTCCTTAGCCATAAAATTTAGTTCTTATGAGCCCCCAAAAACAATTCTTCGTATGAATTGATGCAGAAATGGAAGAATCTTGAAGTTTTGAAGAAGTGGAAAGCTGTAGAGGAGTCTAGTGGACCTTCGCTGAGAGAGATTGTTGAACATTATATCGATGAGAGATGGCCAACTGACAAGAGGAAAGATAGCACCTCCGAAAAGAAGGATGACGCCACTAAAGAAGTGAAGAAGAAGTTGCCACACAAGAACACAACAATTTCAAGCGAGGAGACAAAAGAAAACGATGACGCCATTGACAGGCTCAAAGAGAATATGAATGAGAACTCCAGCAGCAGTACTATAGAGGTGGACACGACAACTGAAAACTTGCCTGAGGAAAACACAACATTTTTAAGGGCAGAGTACACAGAGGGATATGATTATCTCGGGGAAGTTCTAAGAAAGGTTTTGAAAGAGCAAGAGGAGCTGAGGGAAATTGTAAGAAAGAGTTTGAGAGAGCAGGAAGAAATGAGAGAAGCTCTAAAAACGAATTTGAAAGAGCAGGAGGAAATGAGGGAAGTTCTGAGAAAGAGTTTGAAAGAGCAGGAGGAAATGATCAAGAAGAAAGTTCTAAAAAAAGATAAAGACTATAAAGGAGAAATTTCCATGCAACAGGGCACGAGAGCCAAGGAGAATCAGACAATAACCATCAAGAACATTTTCGTAAGGGAAGAAGACAATGAAGGAGATGGCTCATTGCAACAATACACAACGGCCGAGGAGAATCAGAAAACTGAGAAGGAGAAGGATGAAGAGGAGTTAGAAGAATGGAATGAACTGAGAGACACATTGCGCAGCTACAATGTTTCAATGGATGGCATTCAAGCCTTCCAAAAGTTTAGGTTTTACTGTGAGCCTGGATATCTTCCATGGCCATTGCCCAAACAATCCTAAACGTCCTCAAATATTTGTTTGCATTACGAGTTTAAGCAAGGTAGCCGTCCCATGGAATACACTTATTTCAAATAAATTATTTTAACTCTGTAAGTAAATCATCTATTAATTCTCTCCTGATGTAAAGTGGCTTGTTGGAATAATTACCTGCCTCACAGTGTAGAATAGGTAGAGTCACTCAACAATGATTTGAACTTCATTTATATAGCAAGTCATGAATTGGGGATAAATTAGCATCTGTGCATTTTTTTTCACACAATGGAATGATAGCTCCGTATTTTCAACTAAGAAATTTATAATAAAATGGTAAATTTACTGTTACATTGTCAGACCTTTTAATAAAACATTATGATACGAAGTTTTGTATACGAAGCATTCAAGTTTCGGTGTATATTGCTTGTTGTATCTAGTGTTACAACATTTTATTTTATGGCTCTTTGAACATTAGGGACTAAAATGGATACAAATTTTGTAATGTAAATCATCTAATTATAGATCTTAAAAGCTAAAACTCTTTGTTCTTTGTGAATAGCAAACCTTCTATTGCTAAATAAACAAAATCACAAATTACTGTCCTAGATTTAAAAATACCCTGGTGAGTAATAAAACTGTTGACCATATTCAAAAGTTGGCAAAATACAACTTTGAAAAACATGGCAAATATGACATGGCAAGACCTGTCGAAAAGGTGGCAAGTCTGTTGCGTGACAAGCAAGTTTGAAAGCATGAAACACGTGGCAAAGGCAGAACAAAAACAAGTTTTAATAACGGTACAAGGCAAAGGTACTGGTGATATAGTAAATAAGTTATTAAAATTTGAGCGTTCGCAGCACATGGAATTTAACGCCAGGTGTAAGGTTTCTATGGCGGATTTGAAAAGAAGTTAAAACAGAGTTTTGTTTGTGGGCACTTGATGAATCATTTTTCTCTATGATTATTATTTGTGAAATGTTTTCTTCTTTGCGAGTCAATAAAGTTATAGATGCCTTCCATTACTTTGCATGAAGGAACTTCTGTGTGAGTTTTTGAAAAAGGTCTTTTGTGAAGTCGAAATGGTCTTTGACCTACGAAGCCATAAATTAGTTTTGCTCTGTAAATATGAAGGTTTGTTCTTCTGCGAATTTGAAATATTCTTTGGCTGTGAAAATGGAAATTATGAAATACGGTTTGAAAAGAATTGTTTCAAAAATGGAGTATCATTTGTTGGGTTTCTGATTTTTTTTTTTTTTTTTTTTTTTTTAAAAATACTCACCTTTTGGTTTCACCTGTGATTGCATGGCTGAGGCAAAGAGGAGTAAAGGTGGTCTTTGAAACTGTAACAAGAGGTTCTTTGAAAACAAAGAAAATGGAGGTAAAAGCAAAGAATGAAGAAACAAGTATGACTATTTGGCTTGTCCAAAATTTTTGAAGAAGAATAAGGTGAAAGAAAGTTTGAAAATTTTCTTTTTCAGTCAGTTTCGAAAAAGAAAAAGAAAATATAGTCAGTTTTGTAAAAAGAAATGAAAAAGAATAAGGTTTTTTTTTAATGTTTTCAGTCTATTTGAAAAAAGGGCAAAAGTTCTCCTCATTTGGTTTCTTGTGTAAAATATGGAAGTATTTTTCCTTCTCTGAATCTAGTATCATTTATTTAAAAATAAAAATTGTAGCGTTTCTGTTTTGAACCCTACATGACAGTTTTTGAAGGTCTTTCAATTGTTTCAAAGGGCAAATTTTTGGGGGTTTCTTACAAACCCTAATGACAATTCTTTTTGAAAAAGTTTGAAGAAATTTAAAGAACCTCTAGCACAGTTTGTTGTTTTTATAAAGACATGTGCTGAAAGGACTTGAAGATTTTCACAGTTAACTATAAACAGATTTTCTCAACCGCACATATAAAAAGGGACATTTATTGAACGACCCTAACTGGTTTAGTTTGGTTTCATAACTGATTGTATTCAAATCTCATCTCTATTTAAAGATATCATTGTAAAATTTGAAAATATGAGTGTGATACAGTGATGTAATATAGAGACATAAATATCTTGAAATTGTAAGATTGACCTAAAGGATTGATTATAAACTTATCTGCATGTATAAGTGTATAGTATATTGCATACAGTTATATGTGCATATAAGGTTGTAATTCATTTAAAAGGAAAACAGGGTTGAATCCTTAAGCAGTTGTTGCTCTTGATTGTAAAAGAGTTGAAGCTCAATAAAGATCACAAGTTCATGGAGTGGTTTTTTCTCCTTATAACGAATCTTTTTTGAGGAATTTTGAGGGTTTCTCACTCGGAAAAATACGCGTCACTATCTTTTGTGAGTTCATTTTTTTCATATTCATGCATGGTGAATGATATTTATTTGAATGAGTTTTGAATGCATCCAGTTTAAGTATCTTTAAAGTTAGAATCTGCAAATTGATTAAGTAAAATCAGTGTGTTTTGATTCAACCCCTCCCCCCCAAATTCTAATACTTCCAACAAGTGGTATCAGAGCGTAGGATTCCTTTTAGGAATTGTTCTAGGGATTTTTATTGAAAGTTATGGCACAAGGTGAAGGGGCTTCCCTTAATTGGGCTCCACTATTTGATGGTAATGACTATTTTTTGGAAAGTTATGATGGAGACATTTACACATTCTTTAGAGGTGAGAATGTGGGATGTTGTTATTACGAAGTATACTGTCCCACCAATAGTACCTACTCATGCTAATGATAAATTGACATATGAACTAGATAAAAAGGCAAGATATGCTTTTTTGTGTGGTCTCACCAAAGATGTGTTTGCTAAAGTAGTCTACTGTAAATCAACAAATGATATTTGGGAAAAATTGGAGACTATTTATCAAGGAGATGAAAAGGTTAAAGAGTCAAAATTGTTAACTCTCAAAACACAGTTTGAGAATTTGAAAATGAATGAAGATGAAAATATTTCAGCATATTTCTTAAGAATTGATGAAATAATCAATGCTAGAAAAAGTCTAGGTGAAAAAATTGAAGAACATGACATAGTTTCAAAAGTCATTAGGTCAATGCTGTCTAAATTTGAAACTAAAATTTCTACTTTAGAAGAAAAGAATTTTTTTCTAAAATGACTCTGCATCAATTAACAAGGAACCCTAACTGCATATGAAATGAGAATTAGCAATCAAGCTAGTTCTACATCAAAAGAGACAGCCTTTAAGGCTGAAGAGAGTGATTTAGACTTAACAGATGCTCTAGAAGCATTATTAGTTAAAAAAATAAGAAATAAATACAAAGGAAAACCAAAGTGTTTCAATTGTGGTCAATTAGGACATTTTGTTGCAAAATGTCCAAATGTAGAACTAGAAGACTATGATGAGAAAATTGAAAAGTTTTCAGAAAGGAAACTTTGGAATCAAAACAAAAGATTCAAGAATTTAAAAAAGAAAAGTCTTCTATCAAAAGAAGACTCAAATGAAGAGTCAAGTGATGTTGATGTAGAAGGGGAAAGGTTGGTCATGGCTGAAATAGTTAACACTCCTAAACCTTAATCTAGTGGATCTGAATCTTCATCTGATTCAAATGAAGAAATTGATCTTGAAGAAGAACTTCTCAAATTTTTGCAAGAACTTAAAAGATTAAAGAAGTTAATTTCAAATCATGAGAATGAAAATAAAAGACTTCAAGAAGAGTTAAAAGAAGCAAATCAAATTATAGAAAATCACAAATCTTACTTGAAGAAAAGGATAAAAAACTGAATGCTTTGCAATGTTCATCTGAGGAGTTTTCTAAACAAAAAAATAAATTCTTCTTCAAAGGTTATTGCTTTAACTATAATGTCTTTGGGCATAAGGCAATTTTCTGTGAAAACAATACTAGTCAAGGTAAGAAAAGGATCATCAGATGTCTTCACTATGGTCATTATGCAAATCAATGCAAACTAAATTTAAGACCTAAACAGATTTGGAATCAAGTTAAGACATCTGAAAAATCTTTAATTGTTGAAACAACCCTATTTGCTCAAAAACCTGCAACATGGATTTTGGATAGTGGTTGCTCACATCATATGACTGGGTGTAAAAGTAAGTTCACAACCCTAGAAAATTTTGATGGATGGTTTGTTCGCTTTAGTGATAATTCAAGAGCCTATATAACAGGAAGAGGCTCAATAATTTTAAACAAAGATACACCAATTCATGATGTATACTTTGTAGAAGGGTTGAAACATATTCTTTTAAGTGTTAGTCAGATTTGTGATAGTGGGTATTCTATTTCCTTTAATGCTAGATGATGCTTTATCAAAAATGGAAGGGATAAAGTCATTGCTAGTGGCTTAAGAACAAGTGGAAATCTTTATAACCTGATTGATTCTGTTGTTCAAGAAACATCATTGATTAATACTTGTCTTATGAGTCAGGTAGAAGAGAATTGGTTGTGGCACAAAAGATTGGGACATCTTAGCTTCGATAATCTTGCTAGAATTAGTAAGAATAAAAAGGTCAGAAGATTACCACAAATTACCAAACCAGTGAATATTTGTGAAGAATGTGTAAAAGGAAAACAAACGAGAGATCTTTTAAAACAAAAGAATACTTATCAAATAGACCACTTGAACTTGTGCATACTGATTTATGTGGACCAACTAAAACTACATCATTAAATGGTGAGAAATATTTTATGTTGTTCATAGATGACTATTCAAGGATGGTTTGGGTAACATTTCTAAAACACAAATCAGAAGCCTTCGACCATTTCAAAAATTTTAGAAAAATGGTAGAAAGGGAAATTGATTTAAAGTTAAAATGTTTAAGGTCGAATAGAGGAGGAGAATTCACTTCACAAGAATTCATTGAGTATTGTGAAAAACATAGCATTAAAAGACAATACTCTATTGCTAGGACACCACGAAAAAATGGTGTTATGGAAAGGAAAAACAATTTTTTTAAAGAAATGGCTAGGACTATGCTTAATGAATCAAAACTACCTAACAAATTCTAGAAAGATGTCATTCATACAGTTGTCTACATTCTAAACAAAGCACAAATTAGAGTTAGAACAGCTCATACTCCATATGAATTATGGTATGGAAAAACAACACATGTTAAAAATTTCAAAAATTTTGGTTGTAAATGCTTCATCAAAAAGAATGATGATTCTTTAGAAAACTTCAATTCAAGATCTGATGAAGGGATTTTTCTTGGATACTCTACACATAGCAAAGCCTATAAATAAAAGGTTGAATAAAATTGTAGAAGCCATAAATGTTGTATTTGATGAAAATTTTGTGTGTTGCAATAATAAAGAGGATCCTGAAGAAACATCATTCCAAAAATCAAAAACTTTGCATGATGAACACTGTTATGTCGCTCCTCTTATACAATATATAAAACCATGATTGTTCAAATCCAAATAATAATTATAGCAATGATGATCTCACATTGCCACTAGAGTAATTTGAAAACCTAATGTGGTAACGTATTGACAAGTGTTAAGATTGTGCATGAAATTAGTCAAGAAATGTATGCTAAAGTATTTTAATGATTAGTGGAATGAATGATGGTTGAGGTTACTTCTTGTATGATAGAATGGATGATTAAAGTATTGATAAAAAAAAACTAGAGTAATTAGACATGAAGATAGTTAGATGTTGTAATAGTAAATTGTAGATGGGTAATTCATAAAAAGGTACATTACATTCAATAGACATCAAGATGTTGGTCAATCTCACTAAGTGAGGAATGCATGAAATGTTATTTAGGAAAGGTTATCCATTTTGGGTTTGTGATTATTATGATGCTAAATTGATGCATTGTTAGTGCTACTTATCTTATCATATTATGGTTTCTATCTGATGTTAATCAATCATGTTTAGCAAATGAGTATTGAAATATGATTCATGTGTCCTAATGGTAAGGGAATGGAATTCTACATCTATGTTGGTGATCTTATATTGATATGTATTGATTTATGCTATAATCGGAAATACATAAGAGTGTTCATATTGAATGGTATTGTTACCACATTTTTTACCTCCGCTAAGATTCAAAATTTGAAAATGTTGCCTTGCCCAACGGTTAGCCTCCTCGCTTTATTGTTATTTTTAATTGCCATGGGAATATTGAAAAAATTAAATGTTCAAACCTTAGAGTATTCCCTTATTTCCTAAGGTTGTTTTTTGACCGCCTGCGACCTCTCCATCGTTGGATCAAAGAGAACCAATGGTTAGGCGCTATGTCGCTATGGAGATTTCCAAAGCCTATCGCAATAGCGACATAGCGCCCTGTCAACATGTGGCACGATGGGTCTAGTTCGCAAGGCAGAGGTTAAGGGGTGGGTCCAAAAAGTAATGCATCGTTGGAGGGCGCTATGACGCTAACGAAAACTTGGCACTTCTCGCCATTAGCAACATAGCGCCCGGCCGGCCAAAGACGTGGTGGGACCGCAGGTGACGTGGAGGGGTGGTCGCATTGAAATGAAGTCCTGACTCATCGCCAGCTGGGTGGATCTTGACGTCAGCAATTTTGGACCCACCATCTTTCAGATATTTCGCGCAATTTTCTTCACCCTTGGATCGTCGCAAATCAACGGCGGGCGCTATCTCGCTATGAGAAAATGCACGTGATTTTTTCATAGCGACATAGCGCCTTAGCAACACATGGCAGGGTAGTGGGGTCAAGCAATGTTAAGACATGACAGGGTGGTGCTACGTCAGGCCAGGTGTGACAAGTGGATCGCGGGCCCAAGAAATTTCAATGGATGAATGTGCAGAGTACGGCAAGTCTTCGCGATCGTCAGATCAATGGAAATCTATGGTGGGTGCTATCTCGCTATGGAAAGTTGCACACTGTTTGCCCATAGCGACATAGCGCCCAAGGGACACGTGTCCTCATAGGCCTAGGAAGGAAGCACAGTAAATATAACAGTTAATGTTGCAGTCAGGTTTGGAGACATCACAGTTAACGTTAACAGTTTAAAGGGTGGCACGATTAGTTGAATAGAAGTTCACCACTAGGCGTTATGGCGCTATCACAAATTTTGAGTATTTCGCCCATAGCGACATAGCGCCCAGTCAATAAAAGGAAGGTGGTCAACCACAGAAAGACTTCCCAGGTGGCAAAACGAAAGGAGGTGATTGGCCCACGTGGCCCAGTTGGCTTGTGGGACCTTGTTGACTCTTCGACCTGCTAATTCGTGGACCAAAAACAAAAGAAGTCGAGTTTTCCATGAAATTTGATCTTGTGATCAATGCTCAGCTACTCCAGAATGAGTGATAAACGCAAAAGGGACATTCTATCATCATGGCGAATCCATCTACCTGATCAGAAGTTATTCATCGGCGTCGTTATGTCTTCTCAAGGCTCTTTCAGTGAGATATCAGATTGTGTTGTACCAAAGACCCATGCCTCGATCAGATTTTTAGTGGGCGAGGCTTAATGACAGTTGTTGAGCAGTAATTGCAGAGCAAAAAATCCCAGTTATGCCAGAGCTATAAAGGCAAATTTTGTAAATTTTGTCCAGGTCAACCTTTCTCTGACTTTTCTCTACTGTTGCTTTGCAATTCCAGTGTAAATTCCCCTATGCCTTTGAACTGTATGATTCTCCACTTATCTCCTTCAGCCATTGGTATGAAAGTGCAAGAATTCTTTGCCTTCGCCATTGTTTTGTGAAAATTTGTAATCTACATGACTATATCTCTGCTAGCCTGTGAATGATATATAAGTGAACCTCTTTCCTTGTTTCATTCATCTTGGTTTTATGATCTGCATGTGGTTATTAGATCAAAGCAAGTCTGGATGTGTATATCCTTAGTTTCGTTCTGGTTCAGTAGTGCGTATATGGGCAGGGATTGGTCTGAACACTCTATTTTGGTGCATCACCTCTTTAGATTAGACTAGGTAGATTTGCTTTCATGCTTTCCTTCTCCCTTTTCCTCTCCAAGAGTAGTTAGGTGCACCCTGATAGTAAGAGGAAGCCAGCGTTCTCCAGAGACTCAACCTCACAGTTCAAGTCCCACAGCTTGGAGGTTGTTTCCATGTTTCACTAGGTTGTCCTCGCGCATAGGCCTTGGACAAGGGTGCAAACCTAAGTGACAACAGTTTTTGGCACGCCCGGTGGGACAAACTATCAAAGATTTAAAGTCTATTGGTGTCAAAAGAAGATTTCAAAACTAATACTGAAGAGATAGTACTGGCTTCAGTATTCAAGCCTTCAAGAGGCTCATTCTTCAAATTACTTGGTGACTCTGAGCTTCAAATACATATCTGGTTCCAGACCAAAGTTGCAGTGATTCATGCCTAAGCTGAGACAAAGGCATCTTCTAGAGGTAAGTTTCATTACCAAGAGCTTTCATTATCAAACCCTAGAAGAAGGAGGACTAGAGTATCCTTATCGTCAGTTAGGAGTGCAACAATAACAAATACTCCTACAAGATCTATCTCTACTCCTCCTGCTGTTAGATCTCAACCTAGACTGCCATCAATACATATCAATAGACCACTTGTCTATATGGCATTGCCTAGAGCTCATACTTTTGCCACCTTTAATGGTGGGAGCCCTCTCTTATCAGTCCAAAGACATGACATACCAATAGCTGCACTCAAGAGTATACCAGAGTTTACTGGTGAAACTTCTATCTCTCCCTCAGAGCACATTCAAGAGGTTGCAAACGTCTGCAATATCCATGGTATTACAGAGGATGATGTTGCAGTTAGGCTCCTAGCCTCATCCTTGAAAGGAAAAGCACTACAATGGTATAGAGGTTTAGCTCATGGTTCTATAACAGATTGGGATGGATTAGGAGCAGGATTGTGCAAACATTTTGAGGATAAAAGTGACTATTTGTCACTTTTAGAGCAGTTGGCTACTATAAAAAGAGCTCCCCATGAATGTATGACTGATTTTAACTATAGATTTCAAAAGACATGGGATAGAATACCTACTTCGGTGAAACCTACCCCTAGAAATGCCTTCTTGCATTACCTTAGAGCTTTTAACAGTGATATTGCCACTACAATCCAAACTATGGGAGGAGATACCTTGCCTAATGCTTATGATATAGCAATAAAATCAGAGAACATCCTAATACAAGGAGGCAAACTAGCTCCAAGGCCTCCTATGCCCTTCTTTCTTGATATCCCAAATCACCAACCAGCAATGGCTCCTCTTCCCACAACTTCCACATCACAATCTCTTACTCCAGTCCCTCAAGCTTCCACATCTTCAAATGGGATAGATGAAATCAAAGAAATGATGCAATCTCTGATGCAGAACATGGACAAAAGAGAGAAGAACCTTGATAAAAAACTGCAAGATCAAGGGAGGAAGTTAGAAGATCAAGGAAAGAGGCTGGAGGATAATTTCTCTATGATGCAGAAAGTGAGCAACAAGGTGGTGACTTTAGAAAGGCAGCAGGCTCAAGGTAGTAAGCCTCATCAATTGCAATATCAAACTCCAAATAGTGGTAGGCTCCCAAATCCTAATCATTAGAACAATTCTTTCGATCAGAATAGGCAGGGTGGCCATGTTTCAACCTCAAATGTAAACCAAAGTAGAGCCATAGTCCCTCAAAACAATATGGCTCAAGATCGAGATTTTGGTCCCTCCTGCAATTACTCCTATGCCTATTGCATGTGTCAGAAGGTTGAATCTTTTATGGCCTTGACAGTCCAAGAACCTACAGCATCTAATGAGCAATCATACAAGGAGGACCAATTTAAGGATGCCTCAGATATGCAAAGACAGGGTGATTGCTCTTTTATGAATCATCAGATGGAGGAGCATTGTAATGTCAACCAGGATTCCATTGCTCATAACACTAGAAGCAAAAGGGGAGCTATGGAAGATGTTATCCCTCCTCCTCCCAATCAGGCCTCAACTTCAAATGCAATATCTCATGAGCAAGCAACAAACAATCAATCAAGTGCCTTTCAGCAGCAAAGACAAAATTAGGGCAAAAAAGATACAAGTGATCCTCAGGTTATTCCATCTCAACCTCATACAAATGCAGCTCCCAAAGTTCCTACCAAAACACCTACTATGTCATTAAATGTGGTAGAGAAAATGAAGAAGACAAATGTGAATATCTCTATGTGGGATGTTGTTGCTACTATACCCATGCAAAAGAGGTTGTTGCAGCAAGAATTGGAAAGAATTGAACCAAAGGATCAGACACCTAGTATGGAAAGTGCCACAAGCTTAGTACAACCATCAAGGGAAGTAGAAACAAGAAAAAAGGTTAGACCTCCTCCGTTCTATGTTTCTCTAATTATAGGGGGCAAGCTAGTCCATAATTGCATGATTGATTCCAGGGCTAGCAGTTCAGTAATGCCTAGGTGTGTTGCTGATGCTTTAGGAATGAAATATGATCCCATTGTTACAGATGTATTGCAGTTGGATGGTAGTACTGTCAAGACTGTAGGAATCCTTAGGAATGTGGAGATGGCCTTACATGCATGCCCTGGTTGTACTGTGACCCAAGACATATATGTTGTTGAGGTCAAGCCACACTTTGCTATTTGTCTGTCAAGAGACTTCACTGCCCAAATAGGTGGATTCATATCTGCTGATTGGTCATATATGTCTTTTAAGACCAAATATGGAGCCAATGCTTCAATCAGAGCAGAGCCTCAAGCCGTCCATCATATTGAAACTTACACCCCTAATCCCATCAACATGAATTACCCTATCCTAGAGATGGATGAAAATGACATAGTGAATGAGCCCACCACTTCCCTAGCAGAGATACCTGACTTTTTCTTGGATGAGTGGGAAAATGCATATCAATTTGAGCCTATGTCAGAAACTCTTGAGACAGGCCTTAGTACATACTGTATTTTAGAAAAGGATGTTGTAGTCCCCAATCTTGTAGGGATAATGGAGATATGAGCGGGATATGGAGTATGTACTTTGATGGCTCAAGGAATAGAAATGGATCAGGGGCTGGTATTATGTTGATCTCTCCTGCACAAATAAGATACTACTTCTCATTTAGGCTCCAGTTCAGTTGCACCAACAATGTGGCCGAATATGAATCCTTGATTCAAGGTCTCCTACTTGCCCAAAAGAGAGGAATTCAAGCCTTGAAAGTATATGGAGATAGTGAGTTGATAGTTAACCAAGTGAGAAATCAGAACATTACCAAGAATGGTCTGCTCAAGTCTTATAAACATAGAGTATGAGATTTTCTTGAAGGTTTCAATGCATTTAATATTCAAAGTATCCCTAGGAAAGCAAATAGACATGTTGATAGACTTGCAGCAATAGGTGCATCTTATGATGTGCTAGGGAATCTTGAGGAGGAGGAGAAGCAACAAATCAAGGTGGTAGCGAGGCCTACCATCCCTGACAACAACACTCATTGGCAAGTGTTTGAGTCTGATGAGAAAATTGTGAGTTTCTTGCAGAATGAGGCAGAATTCTCAGATAGAAACCAGTCAAGACCGCAAGACCAGTATGGCGATCAGATCATGAACCTCAATTCCAACAAGTTGCCTAAAGGTCTCATTACCTTGGAGAGTGTCTTTAATCTTGATGACCAAACAAGAGGTAGAGGCATGAACCTAGATGTTGATGGGAATGATCACACTCCAGTCATGATTGCTGATGAAAGATCCTTAAATATGGGAAAGGTATGTTCTGAAACTGAGCAAGAAAATTTTATTCATCTATGTCAAGAATTTAACGATGTATTTGCTTGGACATACGATGATTTAAAGGGTTTTGACCTAAGGTTATTTCAGCATACCATAGATCTAGTTGATGATGTAAAACCAGTAAGACAAAAACAAAGACCAGTGAATCCTAAAATTGAACCCTTAATGAGAAAAGAGCTATCCAAGTTGATTGAGGCTAATATAATTTTTCCCATCAAGCACTCATCATGGGTAGCCAACCTAGTCCCTGTTAGGAAGAAGAATGGATAAATCAGACTGTGTGTGGACTTTAGGGACCTTAATCAGGCTTCCCTTAAAGATCACCATCCTCTCCCTTCCATGGAGCAAATTCTGTCCAAGGTTAGTGGTTCAAGGAGATTCTCTTTTCTTGATGGATTCTCTGGTTATAATCAAGTGTTGGTTAAAGAATCTGATAAATATAAGACTGCATTTACCACTAAATGGGGCACCTATGCTTATTGCAAGATGCCATTTGGGCTAACCAATGCAGGTGCTACATTTCAGAAGGCAATGGAGATGGCCTTCAAAAAATTGATTGACGAGTTTTTCTTAGTCTACCTTGATGATATTACAATGTATTCTAAGAATGTAGAAGATCATTTTGATCATCTAAGATAGGTATTCCTAAGATGTAGAGAGTTTGGGGTGTCCCTTAACCCAAGAAAGTGTGTCTTTGCCACCAATCAAGGGAAACTATTGGGACACATTGTATCTAAGGACGGTCTGACCATTGATCCGAAAAGGACAAAAGCAATACTTGCCCTCCCTCTTCCTCAACACAAGAAAGGGCTACAAAGTTTCCTTGGTAGGATAAATTTTGTAAGAAGATTTATTCCCAATCTTGCTACCATGGTGAAACCTCTTACAGCTATGCTCAAGAAGGGTATGGTCTTTGCATGGACCAAGGAAGGGAAAGAAAGTTTTGAAGAGATCAAGGCAGCCATAGCCTCAGCCCCTACTCTCATGAACCCAAATTTTGAAAAGGATTTCATCCTCTATACCCTAGGTGGTAAGTCGAGCATCTCTGTTGTTTTGACTCAAACAAACGATAAGGATGAAGAGCAGCCCATAACTTTCTTCAGTGAAGGGCTTAAAGAATATGAAGATAAATACAGCTTTGTAGAGAAGCAAGCCCTTGCAGTCATCAGAGCCTTTAAAAAGTTCAGACACCTCCTATCCCATAATAAAATCCATTTGTTAGTACCCCATGCCAGTGTAAAGGATTTCCTGCTAAATAAGGATATTAGTGAAAAGAGAGTTGGCTGGATTACTAAAGTGATGGAATATGACGTTGACATCCAGATTACCAAGCTGGGAAGGGGAAAGGGGTTGTGCAAACAGATGTTATCATGCCAGGAATCTGATGAAGAGGCTGCTATGGTGTTAACAGAACAGCAAGAGGTAAGAAAGGATGATCCAAGGAGCTGGATAGATGACATGAGGTGTTTCTTATTAGGGGATGGATACCCTCAGGGATTGGATAGAACTAAAAGGAGACAATATAGATTATATTCAATCCCTTGTGTCATGATTGACAGTATCCTATTTAGGAGAGATTTTAATGGAGCCCTGCTAAGATGCATTGACACAGACCAAGCTGAAAGAATAGTCAAAGAGCTTCATGATGGCCCTGATGGTGGTCACTTCTCAGCAAGGACAACTACAATGAAGATCATGAGGGCTGGTTATTATTGGCCATCTCTGTTCCATGATTGCCATAGACATGTGAGGAAGTGTGAAAAATGTGCCTTCTTCTCTGGTAAACAGAAGCTTGCAGCTCTTCCCCTCCATCAACCTATTGCTCAATGGGGATTGGATTTCATAGGCCCTATCAATCCTTCTTCCAGTTTTGGTCACAAGTGGATTTTAGCTACTACAGATTACTTCACCAGATGGACAGAGGCAGTTGCATTGAAGGATGCCACTGAATCTTCAGTTGTTGAGTTCCTTGATGGAATTGTGACCAGGTTTGGTGCCCCTTCAACCATTATTTCAGATAATGCAAAGTCTTTTGTTGGAGCTCAGATTTGTGCGTGGGCAGTGGATCACAATATCTATTTGAGCACATCCTCAAATTATTACCCCCAAGGTAATGGCCTAGCTGAATCATCCAACAAGAACCTGATCAGGATCATGAAAAGGACAATAGAAGATAACCAAAGATGTTGGCATAAGAAGCTGAAGACTGCACTATGGGCGGACAGGATAACACCTAAAAGATCATTAGGGAACTCTCCATTTGTACTAGTATATGGTAGAGAGGCAAGGCTTCCAATTTCATTGGAGTTCCCAGCCCTGGAGTTAGCTCATCAATTGGAACTAATTGAAAATGATGCTATGACAATAAGAATGGCAGAGCTGATGGAGCTAGAAGAAAAAAGAAATAAAGCTATGCAGACCCTAGAGATACATTAGCAGCAGATGAAGAGGAACTTTGATAAGAAGGCTAGGGTCAGAATCTTTAGAGAAGGAGATTTAGTTCTAAAGTGGGATGCAGATAGGGCAAAACCAGGAAGACACTCGAAATTTGATGCATTATGGAGTGGCCCCTATCTGATTGCCAGTTGCAAGCAGGCCAATGTGTTTCAATTGAGCAGGCCAAATGGTGAAGTTTTGCCCATTCCAGTCAATGGGATTTATCTTAAAGCTTGCTTCTGATGAAGGTCGAGTTCCTATATATAAGTAGTTTAGTTTCCTTCTGTTGTTTCCTACTTTTCAAGAAGTGCGCGGGCACAGCTGTCTTCCTATGAGGTAGTAGATTTTGAGGTGTTTCAGGTTGCAGAGGAAGTTTTGTTTCTGGTTCCAATTGCGATTGCAGATTTTTTTAGGGTTTTCATGTTTTGACCTCTCACAGGTAGGGTTAGGGTTTCACAGTATGCATAGGACCCATTTTTTGACTCCATAGCCCAATGGATACATAAGGCCACTGGTCATACACATAGCAGGCTTGTGTCCCCTGTGAGTCGCTAGAAATGTTACCACATTTTTTACATCCGCCAAGATTCAAAATTTGAAAATGTTGCCCCGCCCATCGGTTACCCTCCCCGCTTTATTGTTATTTTTAATCGCCATGGGAATATTGAAAAAATTAAATGTTCAAACCTTAGAGTATTCCCTTATTTCCTAAGGTTGTTTTTTGACCGCCCACGACCTCTCCATCGTTGGATCAAAGAGAATCAATGGTTAGGCGCTATGTCACTATGGAGATTTCCAAAGCCTATCATGATAGTGACATAGCGCCCTATCAACATGTGGCACGGTGGGTCCAGTTCGCAAGGCAGAGGTTAAGGGGCGGGTCGGAAAAGTAATGCATCACCGGAGGGCGCTATGGCGCTAATGAAAAATTGGCGCTTCTTGCCATTAGCGACATAGCACCCGATCGGCTAAAGATGTGGTGGGACCGCAGGTGACGTGGAGGGGTGGTCGCATTGAAATGAAGTCCTGACTCATTTCCAACTGGGTGGATCTTGACGTTAGCAGTTTTGGACCCGCCATCTTTCAGATGTTTCGCGCAGTTTTCTTCACCCTTGGATCGACGCAAATCAACGACGGGCGCTATCTCGCTATGAGAAAATGCACGTGATTTTTTCATAGTGACATAGTGCCTTAGCAACACATGGCAGGTTAGTGGGGTCAAGCAATATTAAGACGTGACAGGGTGGTGCTACGTCAGGCCAGGTGTGATAGGTGGATCGCGGGCCCAAGAAATTTCAATGGATGAATGTGCAGAGTAGGGCAAGTCTTCACGATCATCAGATTGATGGAAATCTACGGTGGGTGCTATCTCGCTATGGGAAGTTGCACATTGTTTTCCCATAGCGACATAGTGCCTAAGGGACACGTGTCCTCGTGGGCCCAGGGAGGAAGCACAGTAAATATAACAGTTAAGGAGCTAACAGTTAATGTTGCAGTCAGGTTTGGAGACATCACAGTTAACGTTAACAGTTTAAAGGGTGGTGCGGTTAGTTGAATAGAAGTTCACCACTGGGCGCTATAGCGCTATCACGAATTTCGAGTATTTAGCCCATAGCGACATAGCACCCAGTCAATAAAAGGAAGGTGGTCAACCGTAGAAAGACTTCCTAGGTGGCAAAACGAAAGGAGGTGATTAGCCCGCGTGGCCCAGTTGGCTTGTGGGACCTTGTTGACTCTTTGACCTGCTAATTTGTGGACCAGAAATAGAAGAAGTCGAGCTTGCCGCAAAATTTGATCTTGTGATCAATGCTCAGCTACTCCAGAATGAGTGATAAACGCAGAAGGGACATTCTATCATCATGGCGAATCCATCTACCTGATCAGAAGTTATTCATCGGCGTCGTTCTATCTTCTCAAGGCTCTTTCAGTGAGATATCAGATTGTGTTGTACCAAAGACCCATGCCTCGATCAGATTTTCAGTGGGTGAGGCTTAATGACAGTTGTTGAGCAGTAATTGCAGAGCAAAAAATCCCAGTTATGCCGGAGCTATAAAGGAAAATTTTGTAAATTTTATCCAGGTCGACCTTTCTCTAACTTTTATCTGTTGTTGCTCTACAATTCCAGTGTAAATTCCCCTGTGCCTCTAAACTGTATGATTCTCCACTTATCTCCTTCAGCCATTGGTATGAAAGTGCAAGAACTCTTTGCCTTCGCCATTGTTTTGTGAAAATATGTAATCTGCATGACTGTATCTCTGTTGGCCTGTGAATGATATATAAGTGAACCTCTTTCCTTGTGTCATTCATCTTGGTTTTCTGATCTGCATGTGGTTATTAGATCAAAGAAGGTCTGGATGTGTATATCCTTAGTTTCATTCTGGTTCAGTAGTGCGTATATGGGCAGGGATTGGTCTGAACACTCTATTTTGGTGCATCACCTCTTTAGATTAGACTAGGTAGATTTTCTTTCATGCTCTCCTTCTCCCTTTTCCTCTCCAAGAGTAGTTAGGTGCACCCTGATAGTAAGAGGAAGCCGACCTTCTCCGGAGATTCAACCTCACAGTTCAAGTCCCACAGCTTGGAGATTGTTTCCATGTTTTACTAGGTTGTCCTCGTGCATAGGCCTTGGACAAGGGTACAAACCTAAGTGACAACAGGTATTTTACAGTATATATTGGAGAAATTCCTTAAATGCTAGTGTAAAATGATAGTTGTGTTATTGTAAATGAAGAATACATGTAGAGAGCTCATTATGTTGATTCACATTTTTTATACCATGGAAAACAGTGTTTATGGATTAATGTTACATATCTTGTATCTCATTTTATATTCTTATACCTCATATTGGGCTACTGATATTTTCATGAGTGTGCAGGTAGTAAGCCCATGGACACATGGAGAACCTTGCTAGGTGCATTTTTAAGCCAAGGTTGACCCTAAGGAGGGGATAACCTGATTACCACTGTATTTTTATTTGTGAAAATAGTAATTTGTTTATATGAATGGTTAAATGTATTTTTGTGTAATTATATTGGCATGCCAAATGTGTATTGTGATGTGTTTTAAAAGTAGTGTCAGTTGACACGTATTGTGATGTGACATGTCAAGTGTGTTGTGATGTGTTTTAAAAGTAGTGTCAAGTGACCCTTAGGTAACCATGAAGTGACTCAATGTGAGTTTCCTTGGTTAGAAAGCCAAGAGATTTGTCAACCACTTAGATTTTCGAATGCAAACTTGGAGTAGATTTCTAGGAGGGTAAAATCATCCCTAGGGTTAGTTTAGGGCTTTCTTTAAAGGCCCATATGGTACACCTTGGGGTTAGGGTCATTTTAAAGTATATAACTCTTCCTTAGGCACCTAGGATACCACCCAAAAGTTAGGGTTTTCCATATGGTCAAAATTAAAGAAGGGGGCACAGGGAATATTTGGGTGGGGGGGGGAAGGAGAAGAAACTTGGAAGCCAAGGAGGGAAAAAGCTCTTCATCACCATTCATCAGCCATTAGCTTGGAAGGAGGTTAGTGTTTCATGCCATGGTTTTTGTCTCATCTCATGGAAGTTGAAATATGGAACTTGTATTAGTGTTATTGTTGGAATTATGTGATTTGCATATGGTGTATGTTGTAGATGTTTGTGCATGTAAATGAACATGTTGGATTCACTTGCATTTGGTTTTGCTTTCTTGTTTTTTTGTGGAGGATTGAATGTTGTTTTGGGTGTGAAGGCTTCACTCACCCTTGGGAGGGAAGAGAAGCCTTGGGGTGAAGGGGTTAGTTGGGCTCAACATTGAAGTTGAGAAATCCTGCTCTTGGAGTGGGGGATAGTTTTCATGGATTATGGGCTCCATTGAAGCCATATACCTTTCTATTGTTTCATGGGAGGTATAAGTGAGGATATGTGAAGAAGAGTAAGTGTTGATAGACTTTTTGAGGCATGTGATTATTGATAGCCTTGTTGTGGCATGATTCATGAAAGTCTTATTGGCATATTGCAATTACAAGATTTGTTGTTCATAAGGATATGGCATTCTCCTCCTTGGAGAGTCCACCTTCACCCAACGTTTATGATTCCATTTGTGAATCATTGTGCAAGCCTTGGTGGTGAGTATTGTGTTGTAGTGTGATGATTGTATGTGATAAAACTTGTTGTATAAGTTGTTGTGTGATGTTGTGTATAAGATATTGGTTTTCAAAACAAATTGTGTTACCACCTAGCATTGGTCCTCCTAGCACGAGGGTGGTCTTGAAAAGGCCTATGGTTGGGAGGAAAGCATCCCATGGGTATTACTATGTGTTTCATTGCAGGTGATAGTTGAAGCTAAAGCTTGGAGGCAATTAATCATTGTTGTCCTTCTATGTGTAAATAGATAGTCCTTGAATGTTAAAGTGTAAAGGGATAGTCTCCCATTGTGTACCCCCATTAAGATTATTGAGTCTGCTTAAATATCTTATTTTTAAAAAGGCAACTTTGTTTATATTTGTGAAGTTCGTTAGTTGTTTCATGTGTACTCCCACTTGTGTTGAGCCATGGGAAAGTATGTCACAGTTTTGGTGTGAAGGATAATTTTTTAGTAAAGTTGTTTTTGTTACAAAACACACTCTGCATTGGGTGTTCTTTTGAAGTATAGATATTTAACTTTATTCATGCTGCAAACAAGATGTAATTATATCCTTGTTAAATAATTAATATAAGTTCTTTAATTGAATTGTAAAGGTTAGATTGTTTTATGTATCAGAGTTATTATTAATGCATTGACTAAAGCATACTTTTATTATGATCTAAATTGCCTTTATTAGTAGATTGAGTTAGTGATTAAGGAAATAATAATAATAGTAATTATAATAATAATAAAAAGTAAACATTATGTTATGAAAGAAAAAGGAAATTAAAGTGCAAAAATTTTACTGTCTACTTAGTAATGGCATCTTATTAAAGAATTTTTTTTAGGAGGGTTTGGACTTAAAATTGAAAATGTTGAATCTAAAATTGCTGATGAAACTGAACAAGAAAATTGTTCAAGTCCCAAAGTAACAAGTACTGGTTCAAAAATTAAAACTTCTTCTAGAATAATTGCTAAGAGACATCCTGAGTCTCAAGTTATTGGAGATGTAGAAAAAGGGATCTTGACTAGAAGAAAGGCCAAAACGGATGAACAAGCAAACATTGCTGAACATTTTTGCTTGATATCATATTTTGAACCAAAAACTGTTGTTGAAGCCTTATTAGACCCCTATTGGAAAAATGCTATGCAGGAAGAAATTAATCAAATTGAGAAAAACAAGACCTGGGAACTTGTTTTTAGACCTGATGACAAAAATGTCATAGGAGCAAAATGGGTATTTTGTAACAAACTGAATGAAGATGGCAAATTGATAAGGAATAAAGCTAGATTTGTATGCAAAGGATATGCTCGACAGGAAGGAATTGATTTTGGTGAAACATTTGCACTAGTTGCAAGGATGGAATCAATCAGAATCTTCCTTGCATATGCCAGTTATAAAAAGTTTACTATTTACCAAATGGATGTTTAAACTACATTCTTGAATGGGTATCTTGAAGACGAAGTCTATATGGAACAGGCAGAAGGTTTTGAATCTTCTAACAAACCTAATGATGTTTATCAACTCAAAAAGGCATTATATGGTTTAAAGCAAGCTCCTAGAGCTTGGTATTCCGGGTTGGATAAACATCTAATTGCAAATGGATTTTCTCGTGGAAAAGCAGACAACACTTTGTATATCAAAGTCATAAACGATGACATCTTGGCAATAGAAATCTATGTAGATGATATTATTTTTGGGTCTACTAATGATGAATCAACAAAACATTTTTCAAGAATAATGGCATCTGAGTTTGAAATGTCTTTATTGGGTGTGTTCATATTTTTCCTTAGACTACAAGTCTCATAGCTTGAACATGGCCTTTTCTTTCTCAAACAAAATATGCAAAGGAAATGTTGCAAAAGTTTAATATGGTTGATTGTAAACTAGTAAGCACTCCTATGGAGATAGGCTACAAACTAATGAAGAATGATGACTCACCTTCTATAAATCAAATTGTATATAGCTCCATGATTGGAAGCCTATTATATCTTACAACATCTAGACCTGATATAATGCAAGCAGTGTGCATGGTTTCAAGATTTCAATCTAATCCAAAACAATTTCATCTTGATGCAGTAAATCGAATTCTAAAGTACACTTAATTTTGGTTTATGGTATCCTCACAGTGATGATTTTACACTTTCTAGTTATACTGATGTAGATTGGGGTGGATCTGATGATAAAAAGAGTACTAGTGGTGCAACTTTCTTCCTTGGTAATTGCTTAGTTGCCTGGCATAGCAAAAAACAAGATTGTGTTACATTGTCTACCTATGAATCTAAGTATGTTGCTGCTACTGCCTATTGTACTCAGCTAATTTGGATGGATTATCAATTATCTTATTTAGGTATTCAAGTTTCAAAACCCATTTCTATCATGTGTGACAATATGAGTGATATTCAATTGAGCAAAAATCTAGTAATACATTCACGCACAAAACATGTGGCCATTAAACTTCACTTTTTGTGTGACAAAGGTCTCAATAATGAATTCAAGTTGATCTATGTGCCCACTCAAGGATAGGTAGCAGACATTTTCACTAAGGCTCTACCTAGGGAATCCTTTGAACAGTTAAGAACTCGATTGGGAGTTTTCTCTCAATCAAGGCTGATATAAGTTCTTTGCAAATAAATGATCTGTGTTAGATTTCTACCCCTATTGACAAAAAAGTTCTTCTATGAAAAGTAGATGGTCAAATTTTTTGATGCAAAATTTTTGGGGGAGATATTAGAGTTGTGTATGGTAGACAACATTGCATTCTTGTAGTAGTAATTAGCACAGTTTTTGCATTTTTTTTGAGATCAACATTCACATATAGTTTAGCATTATCAGCATTCACATGTTCAGTTTTGTGTGATCAACATCTGTTATCAGCATTTGTGTTCAATTTTTGTGGTTCAGCATATTATGTGATCAGCATTTGTACTTGCATATTTGTTCATTATCTTGTATATATGAGAAGAAATTTGATTTCAAAATTTTCTTGTTTCCTCTTGTATATATGAGATGGTGAAAATTTTTGCCTCAAAAAATGGGGGAGATTGTTGACCATATTCAGAAGTTGTCAAAATGCAAGTTTTATAAAACATGGCAAATATGACATGGCAAGACCCGTTGAAAAGGTGGCAAGTCTGTTGCGTGACAGGGAAGTTTGAAAGCATGAAACACGTAGCAAAAACAGAACAAAAACAAGTTTTAATCACGGTGCAAGGCAAAGGTACTGGTGGCATAGTAAATAAGTTATTAAAATTTGAGCGCTGGTAGTATGTGGAATTTAATGAGAGACTACATGTGATTTAACTCTCACCAGGTGTAAGGTTTCTATGGCGGATTTGAAAAGAAATTAAAATAGAGTTTTGTTTGTGGGCATTTGATGAATCATTTTTCTTTGCGATTATCATTTTTGAAATGTTTTCTTCTTTGCGAGTCAGTAAAGTTATAGATGCCTTCCATTACTCTGCATGAAGGAACTTCTGTGTGAAATTTTTTGAAAAAGGTCTTCTATGAAGTCAAAATGGTCTTTGACCTACGAAGCCATAAATTAGTTTTGCTCTGTAAATATGAAGGTTTGTTCTTTTGCGAATTTGAGATATTCTTTGGCTGCAAAAATGAAATTTTTTCATGGCTCTGCAATTTTGGGATTTATATGAAATACGTTTGAAAAGAATTGTTTCAAAAATGGAGTATCATTTTTTGGGTTTCTGATCAGTTTTTTTTTGTGAAAATACTTACCTTTTGGTTTCACTTGTGATTGAATGGCAGAGGTAAAGAGGAATAAAGGTGGTCTTCAAAACTGTAACAAGAGGTTCTTTGAAAACAAAGAAAATGGAGGTAAAAGCAAAGAATGAAGAAACAAGTATGATTGTTCGGCTTGTCCAAATTTTTTTAAGAAGAATAAGGTGAAAGAAAGTTTGAAAATTTTCTTTTTCAGTCAGTTTTGAAAAAGAAAAAGAAAACACAATCAGTTTTGTAAAAGGAAATGAAAAAGAATAAGATTTTTCTAAATGTTTTCAATCTCTATTTTAAAAAAGGGCAAAAGTTCTCATTTGGTTTCCTGTGTAAAATATGGAAGTATTTTTCCTTCTCTGAATCTACTATCATTTATTTGAAAAGAAGTTTCAAATAAAAATTGTAGGGTTTCTGGTTCGAACCCTAGATGACAGTTTTTGAAGGTATTTCATTTATTTTAAAGGCAATTTTTTGGGGTATCTTACAAACCCCAATGATAATTCTTTTTGAAAAAGTTTGAAGAAATTTAAAGATCCTCTAGCACAGTTTGTTGTTTTTATAAAGACATATGTTGAAAGGACTTGAAGATTTTCGCAGTTTAACTATAAACAAATTTTCTCAACTGCACATATAAAAAGGGACATTTCTTGAACAGCCCTAACTAGTTCAGTTTAGTTTCATAACTAATTCTATTCGAATCTCATCTCTATTTAAAGAGATCATTGTAAAATCTGAAAATATGAGTGTGATACAGTGATGTAATACAAAGACATAAATATCTTGAAATTGTAAGATTGACCTGAAGGATTGATTATAAACTTATTTTCATGTATAGGTGTATAGTATATTGCATATGGTTATATGCCCATATAAGGTTGTAATTCAATTAAAAGGAAAACAGGGTTGAATCCCTAAGCAGTTGTAGCTGTTGATTGTAAAAGAGTTTAAGCTCAACAAAGATCACAGGTTCATGGAGTGGTTTTTTCTCCCTATGACGAATCCTTTTTAAAGAATTTTGAGGGTTTCACACTCGGCAAAATATGTGTCTCTATCTTCTATGAGTTCATGTTTGTCATATTCATGCATGGTGAATGATATTTATTTGAATGAGTTTTGAATGCATCTAGTTTATGAATCTTTAAAGTTAGAATCTGCAAATTGATTAAGTAAAATCAGTGTGTTCTGATTCATCCCCCTCTCAGAACTCTAATACTTCCAACAAAATAAACCAATCCAACTACACCTAAAATAAGTAAAATAATCAGTTAAACCAATAAAATGCATCTTCAACAACTTGATGTTCACAAATTTGGCCATTAACAACACATGTAAATATTATTTCTGACTTAAATTCATATTTGCAGAGAGGTTCTTCAAGTTCATAGCTTATTAAAATAATCTGACTTACCATCTGTTACAATAAATTAACAACATATTAAAGAATTAAGCAACATATGTAAAAAAAAGGTTCACCGTCCACTTTTAAGCAAGGCAATATCTTATTATTTACTATTTCACATACAAATTTGAGATACATTTTAAGCAACAATATGCTATTTATAATCATAAACAACAATAATATAAAAAATATGATGAGTCAAAGATTTGGAGGAAAGTAGAAGTGACTTTTGCATTTCACATTCTAACAATCTCTTATTTGATAAACCACCCCTAATGCTATTAACAATAATATTCCTTGCTTCCATTCTTAATTTCAAATCAACCTCAAACTTTAAATATGCATGAGATTAATTTTGAAAAAAATTTGTTCACACATACTTTGAATTAATCTTTTCAAGTTGTCAACTAAGCGTTGATGAGGTTTTTTTATTTTTTATGATTCACCATCTAGAGTCAATTCCAACATTAAAACTAGGCAACAATTTAACATCATTGTCAGATTTTTTTCGCACTGATCCCATGAACCCTTCCTGTATGTGAAGCTTTGGAGGATGAACTTGAAATGGATGTAGCAAGGATATAAAAATTGTAGCTTCCTTCCACACAAACATACACATTATCACACAACTCAACCAAATATTGGATGAAATTGTAGGAAACGTCCTTCTTGGCCCCCTCCCTTAAATGCTCATTCTTATTTTTAAAAACTCTGCCTAATTTGTTCCTCTAATTTTTGTTCCTTTTGTATCTCAAATCTGTCAACTACTCTATGCTTTAGTTCAATCTTCCAAAAAAACCTTTACATACAATTTTAACAATAACTCTCTTCGCTTCACATTGCCAAAGGAATTTAGCTTGAGCCTTCTGCTCAAAGGACTCACGACAAATTGCAAACCGATCACAAGACTCTTCGACTCACTGGAGTGTGAGCTACCCAATTGACTAAAGTGCAAACTGGTCTCATTTTCAACATCTAATTTTGTTAACAGGATGCAAAAAGTTTGTTGTAAATGAACATGGAAGTGTTCCCGCATGAATGTTATGAGGTTCTCCACAGAGTCCTCAACGATTCTTGAAAATTCATCGATTGAATCTAATTTTCACTTTTTATTATCTCACAAAATCTCATTAAGTTTTCCATGGCTAATAAGAGATTTTAGGTATATTTAAAGGTGAGTAGACATTTTAGTTCTTAAATTTAAAGAAGATAGTGGTCTCATGAATAATATGAAGATAGTGGTCTTATGAATATTATGAAGAATTTAAATTTATGATGTCATTATTTTATAAATATCAAAATTAAATTTTCAAAATAATTAATAGATTGTTGATATGTGGTAACAAAAAATTCTAAGTTGGTAAGCCTTAATCCAGCCTCACCCGATTTTCACTTGCTCAAATTGTGAGGGCTTGAAATTAAGCCTAAGATCCTATTTTGTAGGAAAATATTCAATTAAACCTTTAGCCCCCCACAAAAAATTATCATGGAGTCACCTGCTCCACAAAAATAGACCCCAAGCCCCTACCATAGAACCTTGCTTAATTGTTAGAATAATATCTTAAAAAATCAAAATTGAAGATTTGACAATTTTTTAATATATTTATTCATCAAATTCCACCGTTGGATCTGCTATTCAATGGCATAAAACACTCTACTACCGCCAGTCTTTCTTGTCAGTGCCACCTTGGCTTAGTGAGTTTGAATGAAAATGGGTCGCTCACGGGGAGATCTTTCGCTTTCTTGGCATTCCCTTTGGCTTTCAGGCTTTGCCTATTGATCTTTGGAATGCAATGCTTGCCAAAATTACCAAGAAGCTTGATTATTGGCTTATGAAATCGCTTTCTCTTGTGGGCAAATTCCAAATTTGCTCAAAAGTTCTTGTGGCTACACATGGGCATATGCACCGAGTTGTGGTGCCAAAAAGGTGACAAGGAAATTTTTTTTTCCTATTTTAAAAAGTGTGTACGCGCTTTTAAAAAATAAAAAGTATATATGATGGGTTGCAAACCCGCAGCCCATCATTTTCATCAGCATTTTCTTCTACTCCTACAGCGAGCAGCGCGTACGCGAGTTGAAGACTCAACATTTGCACCACCATTTGCCAAAATGCCTCCTCGTCGACGAAATCCAAGACCACAAGCGCACCCACGACGATGCCGTAAGTGATATAAACCTAACTTTGCATTGTTTGATATATTTTTCATATTGTTTTGTAAGTTTTTTATATTCTTTTGTAGGGTTTTTACAAATTTCATTTAGATTTGTTTATTTATTTGAATTTCAATTGATTTTTTATCAGGAAATGTTCATAATCAACCAGAAAATCCACAAGAACATCAAAACCCTCAAGAACCCCAAAACCAAAACCCTCCTCGAGAAGAAGAACAAATTCCACAACTCGAACCAATTGCAAGACCTCCACCAGGCACACAAGAAAATATAAGAAATGAAATAGAGAGAGGCAAAACTGAATTAGAAGGAATCATTGCTCGGTTGAAAGAATCCGGACAAACCAATCCAATGAGGGCTCAATTGGCATCATCCCTCGAATCCATTAACACTCAGATAGCCTCAGTTAGTGGTCAGTTAGATATTTGGCGGGCTAAGAGGGATGAACAAAAAAGATTTTATGCAAATAAATTGTCATATGAAGATGTTAGAAAAAAGGAAATACCAAAAGGTAGTATATGTGCATTATTTAGAAAACCCAGTGAGAAAAATACTATTAGAGAGGGTACTAAACGATTCCCCATCCATTGGTGCATACATGATGCTATTACAAATAATTTTTGGGATAGATGGTGGATGGTTTTTTATGCCCCTCCTTGCAACAATCACAAGGTCCCCATGTATTTTTTAAAGAAATTATATTGTGAGTTTGTCCTTGGGGAGATCCCCAATTATTTTGATATGTTAGACTCCCAGGGTAGAGGTGGGGGGTCATCATTTGAGAGGCTAGGAGCACATCGTGACCATAATGTAGTTAGGGCAGCCATGGTCCATCCACAGCACGAGCATGTGATTATTCCTTCAATTGTGAAGGAACATGTAGAGGCCAGCACTCTAGGGACCATTAATGCTTTGACACAGACCCTCGTCCATTCCATGAGCCCATTAGTTGAGGGGGAGCCTTCTATAAGTCGTGGTCACATGTGCACTTCATGCGGATCCCTATGTACATTTGGCACTCATGTCGGAGATGGTGCAAATGATGGGCTTGTCACCAATCAGTTCCTGAACGAGACATTTGGCATTGACACATAGGCAAATTACTAATTTGATCACATTTCATACATATAGTGAATGATTAATTAATTAGGATTTATTGACATTGTTCAAAATTTAGGGTCAAAGTGTTCCTGGGCCTAGCAGCGATCCTCCAGACCCATTTTTTGTCCCTTCGACGAGTCCTGAGGTATGTATCAATTTAATCATTTTAATTAATACATATATTTATTACGTAATCATATTAAGGATTGACCCAAAAAAATATGCATGTGCATCAGTTCTCCACATGACCCTCAACCTTTACCACAGACGCAGAGCAGAGACATCATACGAGCTAAAACACAGGTACAGTTGTTTCATGTTAATTTAATTCATTTGATTATATTTATTCCATGTTTCATGTTAGATATAACATGTATTTTATGACATGTAGCTCATGATGTCGGACACACCTCCTCATTTGCGACAGTCTATTGATAGTGGAGTGGCCACAGCTGTGGCTAGCTCACAGCCACTAACGGAGGTATGAAAGAATTTTTTTCATTTTAGTTGTTGTTTATAATAGTTAATCTCAAAATTTCTAATGTTATTTATAAGTGATTATATTTATTGAATTGTTGTAGGGTCTTGTCACGCCTGATCGTCCACGAGCATTTGAGGTGGACTTACAGAGTGACTATTTGTTGGCGGTAAGAAAATAATTGATTTTGTGAGTACATATATTTGATTTCAACATATAATAAATATTGATTCATATCTACTTTCTTTGTATCAGTTGGACCTGGAGAAGAGCCTCAACAAGAGGTCAAGTGAGCGTGTCAGGAGGGCCCCATCATCTCCACTATCTCCCTCCACACGACGGCAGAGGACGTCAAGAGACATGTTTCCTTCCCCTCGTGGGAAGGAAAAGATGTAGTTGAGATATTTGTTACATATATATAGAGACTTGTTTCCTTCCCCATGTATATATATAGGCATCTGAGAGACATATTCGATACACATTTGATGTACATATGACATTCTATATTTGATGTATGACATATTTGATGTATGACATTATTGGTTAATATATGATATGTTTGTTCATATATGACATTATTGGTTATCATAATATATTATGTGTTTGTTAATGTATATGACATTATTGGTTATCATTTTATATTATATGTTTGTTCATGTATGACGTTAAATTAGATATGTTCGTGTATGACATTAAATTAGATATTTGCATGTATGAAATTAAATTCAGATTCTAGAGAGTTGCCATTATGTCTACCAACTAGTAGATGTTCTTTTTTGCTTTATTAGTATTTCTCAAAAACTGCAAAGAAGCTGTTTCTGGTGAATAGTTGTAAACAATTGTGATCATCGACTTCATGTACTCATGGCTTTGGCTGCGAACACTTGTAACTTTGGCTATAAGAATCCATGGCTTTGGCTATGTGCACTAGTGGCTTTGGTTGTGAGCATTTATGGCTTTGGTTGTAGGCACAATATAGCCTTGGTTGTAGGTTGTCTTTCTTGCTGCATGTCGAAGTTACCTTCAAGAATATCATTAGTCTAAGATCATTACAATTAAAATACTATGACATAATACCTTGGAAATAATAGTCTTTAACCCATTACTTTATTTGCTAAAACATCATGTAGTATCTACTGTAGTCCTTCTACTCAAATATGTTTTCAAAAATACTTAGTATGGCAAAGAAATGTCTATGGAAAGCTTGTCACATAGGATATTGAAGAACTAAATGTGGATAGTCATTAGTACCCATCAATAAGAACACGAACATCTTTCTCAAGCAAGCCATATGACATTAGCAAGTAATTTATAAATTTCCTTTGCAAATAACTAGAAGATGTTATGAATCTTAATACAGAGTTAATCACGAACTCATTATTCCATCCAAGAAGCATATATCACCCTAAACCAATTAACCGACAGGATAAAAATTAATTCAATTTCAACAAAATTTTGAGTATAACAAGCATCTTAGGGATTCTTACAAGAATTAACACGATATTCACAAGAGCATTACAAGTTCTTGTAATGCTATTTCACGTATTGTAATCATATTCAGTTTTGAATGGCCATTTGTGTTACAAGCATAAATGTTCTTTAAGGTCTTTTAATTCTAGACATGAATTTTATTATGAAGCTTTTTTATGACAACCCACTCAATGCATATATTGTTGTTCCACATTATGCTAATTTGACTTTCATTGGTTGATTTGGGTCTAGACATGACGTTATTCACTACCTTTTTTATATATTATTTTTTTGTAGTGAGGTTCTGGCCTGAATGAATGTATTAATCATCGAAGTTGTGAACCTTGGTCGAGATCCTTACAAATATATTTTCAAATTGGACCTCAAATAGTTTTCTCAGTCACCCCCTGTACACAGATACTGAAATTGTAGTTAATTACAAAATTAATACTGAATTAACACAAGTCTAATTGAGAAGTATTATGTACCTCAATAGGCTAGATTATTATTGACCGGGAAGCTTTATCTTAGAGCAGTTGGTTTCCTAAATCTTTAGTGCAATGACAGTCTTATGGAATGTGGAATTAGGTCTGCTAGCTAAGGAACGTTCTTTAAAAGGTAGAGGAAACTCAAGACTCATGTGTTTCCAATCAATATAAATGTTTAAATCGCTTCTCTAATTTTTTCTATTTATGATCTTCTTAAAACTTAACTTTCTAAATGCATTGATGGGGAAATAAAGATCTTCTAGGAACTAAAGGCTAATCATGTTTAATACTTACAATTCTTTGTTTTTATCTAATAATTTAAAAAAGATTGTACAAGTGTTTTCAAAGAGCAACACTTGTCACTAACATCATAAGAAGGAATATCCAAGGAGACTTACCACTGATCCCCCACCACCAAATTCAAGAGAAAACAAAATTCCACTACTAAAGAGATAGTAACAATGATCATCCCTAGTCTCTCCCTTATCACAAAATGATTACCATCAAAATTTGCATTTCCAATTGCGTCATGTGCATTGAAGCGATAGTAACATTTTCACTCTCTTACCTAATGTCTCCCATTTCTGAAACTCCTGGGGAAGGGCAAGGCCATCTTCTCAGTACTTCAAAATACAACGAGTTCCATTTTTTCACATATTGATAATCGTTGACTTAAAATATAGTCGAAGTATTGACAGCCCATAGATATGCCCCGTCAAAGATCACAACCCTATGGCATTTAGTGACCCTTAGGGACATTCTGGTTCAGCGTGCCTGAGAATGTTTGAGCACTGAAGGGGACAGGAAGAGATTGGAGATAGGGTTTACCAGGCCACTCGGAGCTAATGGAGCAAACAGTTTGATCCCACGACGAAAGATGAGAGAGATTTGGCAGTTGGCAACTTTGTACTGGCCAACACTACAAGTTTCAGCATCACTCGAGATGGCATTGTAGAATGAAAACGAAATGTGATCTCCAAAAAGTGAGAGAGGTTATTGTAGGTCTTTGCAACATAGTCCTGTAGGAATTGGAATCTCATCCATATCTCGCACGAGCTCCGAGATATGCCCCGTCAAAGATCGCAGCCCTGTGGCATTTAGTGACCCTTAGGGACATTTTGGTTCGGCGTGCCTAAGAACGTTCGAGCACTGAAGGGTACAAGAAAAGGTTGGGGATAGGGTTTACCCGGCCACCCGGAGCTAATGGAGCAGACAGTTTGATCCCACAATGAAAGATAAGAGAGATTTGGCAGTTGGCAACTTTGTACTGGCCAACACTACAAGTTTCAGCATCACCCGAGATGGCATTGTAAAATGAAAACGGAATGTGATCTCCAAAAAGAGAGAGAGTTTATTGTAGGTCTCTATAACACGGTCTTGTAGGAACTAGAATCGCATCCATACCTCGCACGAGCTCCGAGATATGCCCCATCAAAGATCGCAGCCCTATGGCATTTAGTGACCCTTAGGGACATTCTGGTTCAGCGTGCCTGAGAATGTTCGAGAACTGAAGGGGATAGGAAGAGGTTGGGGATAGGGTTTACCTGGCCACTTGGAGCTAATGGAGCAGACAGTTTGATCCCACGACGAAAGATGAGAGAGATTTGGTAGTTGGCAACTTTGTACTAGCCAATACTACAAGTTTCAGCATCACCCGAGATGGCATTGTAGAATGAAAATGGAATGTGATCTCCAAAAAGTGAGAGAGGTTATTGTAGGTCTCTGCAACATGGTCCTGTAGGAATTGGAATCTCATCCATATCTTGCACGAGCTCCGAGATATGCCCCGTCAAAGATCACAGCCCTGTGGCATTTAGTGACCCTTAGGGACATTCGGGTTCGGCGTGCCTGAGAACGTTCAAGCATTGAAGGGGACAAGAAAAGGTTGGGGATAGGGTTTACCCGGCCACCCGGAGCTAATGGAGCAGACAGTTTGATCCCACGATGAAAGATGAGAGAGATTTGGTAGTTGGCAACATTGTACTGGCCAACACTACAAGTTTTAGCATCACCCGAGATGGCGTTGTAAAATGAAAACAGAATGTGATCTCCAAAAAGAGAGAGAGGTTATTGTAGGTCTCTGCAACACGGTCCTATAGGAACTAGAATCGCATCCATACCTCGTACGAGCTCTGAGATATGCCCCATCAAAGATCGCAGCCCTATGGCATTTAGTGACCCTTGGGGACATTCCGGATTGGCGTGCCTGAGAACGTTCAAGCACTGAAGGGGTTAGGACAAGGTTGGAGATAGGGTTTACCCAGCGACCCAGAGCTAACGGAGCAGACAGTTTGATCCCACGATGAAAGGTGAGAGAGATTTGGCAGTTGGCAACTTTGTACTGGCCCACACTGCAAGTTTCAGCATCACCCGAGATGGCGTTGTAAAACAAAAATGGAGTGTGATCTCCAAAAAGTGAGAGGGTTTATTGTAGGTCTCTGCAAAACGGTCTTGTAGGAACTAGAATCGCATCCATACCTCGCACGAGCTCCGAGATATGCCCCATCAAAGATCGCAGCCCTATGGCACTTAGTGACCCTTGGGGACATTTTGGATTGGCGTGCCTGAGAACGTTTGAGCACTGAAGGGGATAGGACAAGGTTGGGGATAGGGTTTACCCGGCCACGTGGAGCTAACGGAGCAGACAGTTCGATCCCATGAGGAAAGGTGAGAGAGATTTGGCAGTTGGCAACTTTGTACTAGCCGACATTGCAAGTTTCAGCATCACCCGAGATGGTGTCGTAAAATGAAAACGGAGTGTGATCTCCAAAAAGTGAGAGAGGTTATTGTAGGTCTCCAAAAAGAGTGTTTTAAAATGCAAAAACAGCAGGGGGTCCTTTGTATGGTTTGGGAGTTTGACCGTTAAAACTAGAAATTGTCCTAGTAGTAAGTGTTGGTAACAGTTTTGAAATTTGATTGTTGAGTGTTGAGAAACCTCAAGTTTGGGATTTTTCTTGTTGGTTTGTGTCTATAATAACCATTTCCATCTGAAAATTTGAGTGTTGAAACCATTTAAGAAGTATTTGCATAGTTTTCCCTAAAATTTGAGTGCATAAAAAGGGGTATGTGATTGCTCCCAAGGTGGATTTAGTGTTTTCTCCAAAAAAGAGTTTCATTTTATGTTTGAAGTCATCTAATATAACCAAAGTGAAGGTGTTTGAACCATTTTGGGGTTCTAGAGACATTGCAAAGTAAGAGTTCTAGAAAGCCCTAGGGTAAAGGGGCTAGAAAGGAGGGTTATGTAAAAACCATTGTAAAGTTGATCATGAGACCAAAAAAATAGAAGAATCATTGCATTTGAGTCATGTCTTAAGACTTTTTTGGGTCATGGGAGTTCCAAAAGTCAAGGGATTGTGAGTTTCTTTGTAAATGGCCTCAAACTAGGCCTAGTTGGCAGACTGAAATAGCCAGTTTTGAGTGATATTTTACAAAACAAGTGTAGTTGGTTTTGGATTATATTTTAGAGTGAGGAAAAGGGTATTTTAATCACCCAATAGTTTAGGAATTCTTGTGGAAATTTTTGGAGAAAACAACAAATTAGTGACTGGCAAGGGCTAGTTGGAACAAGCCTAGAAGAGGCAAACTTGAGAAAGTGTAAGAGATGAGTTGTTGAGAGTGTGCAAGGAGTTCGAACATGTTAAATTAGATGTTTTGAGATGATCCAAGGTGTTGAGGCCATGATATGATGCCAAGGACAAGTTTTCGTACTTGCATAGGGTGTTCCAACCAAGCTACAAATGTATAGGATAGGACCTTGTAAGCTACCTGCAAATTATGGTTCTAATGCCGACAAAATAGAACTCCCACCAAACTTGGAAATTTACCTTATCTTTAATGTCAAGGACTAAGTTCAATATAAAGGGCCTACATTCATAGAAGGACAAACAAAATCAAAGGTTGAAGAAGTCACTATCCCATTATAATCTCAGCCAAAAGCTGAAAAGGTTATGGATTCAAGAATCAAGAAGAAGACTTGTCATGGCACCTATATGGAGCATCTTATCAAATGGAAGGATCAACCAGAATCTGAAGTAACATGGATAGATGAGAGTGATTTTGGAAAGAAAGGTATTCCTACGAAATTCCTTCAAATTTATCCACCATGAGTTCTTTGTCACATGGGGAGAATGGTGCAAGAGCACCTAGTGAGTTTGAAAATTTTGGCCTAATTGGGGCTCTAGACCTAGTAGGTCAAGTAAGAAAGAAAAGGACATCTATGATTTGGGTTGGTGAGTGGAGTCTTGTGATGATTAGGAGAGTTTGGAAATATCAAGTTGAGGACCATATAATAACCCTAGATATTGCATTGGGGTTTGTGCCCAATTTTTCCTAGTAGAGAGAAAATGCCTTCATTTGAATATTGGGGTGATTTAAGTTGACATAGTCAATTGGTGTGCATAGATCCTAGGGAAGGGGATAGTTGGGAGATATCCTCTTGGGAATAGGGTCAGGAAGAAACCCTATAGGATCAGAAGAAGTCATTGGTTAGTTTGGGCATAGTGGCCTAAACTAGCAGGGTGGGTCTCCTTACATTATTGTTGGTTAGAGAATTCCAATTTTTATTTGTTCAAGGCTAAGAGACATATAAAAAACTACATTTTCAATTATGATCTCAAGGCCTACATGGCAGTCCAAGTACATGGATGGATGATGAAATAATTATTCTTGAATTGGCTAGACCACTTTGTAAGAACAATTCCATGTGGGGTGTTTCTCTCAAAAAGGTGTCTTCTAGTATTTGATGATCATGGAATCCATATGACATGGAAAATAATTGATAAAGCAAAGAAGTTGGGCATAGATTGTGTGTCACTTGTAGCATATACCATCTATAGGTGTCAATCATTGGATGTTAGTTTTTTCTCACCATTAAAATCTTACTTAAAACATATTTGGAATGTGTGGTTGGCTAGGAACCCTCAAATCAATATTGGTCGTGAGGAGTTAGGAAAGTTATCCAGCAAAGCCTCCAATTTGGCACTTACACCCGATAATATAATGAGTGGTTTCCATAGGATAGGGATATGGTCTTTGAATAGGGAGGTTTTAGTGAATGATATAGGCCCAAGAAAGTGCTTCATTGTTGATGAGGATGGAAAATAGGGATCTAAACCACAACCCACAAGTAGTGGATCAGAAGAAACAACTACTGTAGATGATGCAAATATTGATGAGTTGTAAAGCGAGGGGGAGGAAATCACTATTGAATCCTTCCTAAAAATCAATGGCTTATTAGATGAACCAATTAACACTTTGTTGAGGAGTTATGGACAAAATATGAAGGGACTAGGTACAATTGCACCTAAAAATACCCAACCAGAAAACCTGAACCAGCCAGTGGACTACTATAGGAGATAAAACCTTGAGCATACAACAAACATTGATATTAGATTAAGCTTGCTAATGCAAGATTCACAACCAGATTGGTTGTAGGAGGTTGTCACAAACCTTGGGTAACCAAATACTTGTGGGGATGAAAATGTTTCCCTTTTAATTCCATCCCCACCACATGTTGACCCCAAGGATGTCATCTAATGCTTTTCAAATGGTGGCAACCATGATGAAATAAATAGTTAACAATTTTTTGATACCTAGGCCCAAAATGACTATGATGGAGATGTTGATTTTATACGTTACATGCCACTAGACAGAAAACAACATAGTGGTTTACCCAGTAGATTCCTATAGCTACCAAAGAAAAGGATACAAAATTCTAATGAACAAGAGAGACTAAGAAGTTATTTGAGGCTAATGCACTTTACATGAAGGAGAAGATCAGGGATAGGAAAGATGGGAGAGAGGAAAAGATTGCAAGAAATGAGATCTTAGATGCTATAGAGAGGGGAAAATGAGTTGCGGAGAAAGTTGCACTAAAGGAATAGAAGAGGAAAGAAAGGATAATCTAAATGTTTGAAAGAGATATAGACCAAATATTGGAGGTGCACCTTCAACAACTATAGAAATTATATTTACAACACTAGTGGAAGGAGATGTAATTGCACTAGCCCTAGAATCAATTAGTAATGCCCAACATACCTCTTCTCCCATAGCATAAATCACATTTTGATATGTTCAATGCTCTAATCCCTAGATTAGGAAATATTCTTACTTAATAAGTGTAACCCCAAGCATTGTCACCATAGTTGGAAACAAATGGTGAGAGTCCCAATCAACTAGTGAAAAAAATGACTAAGTTGATGGAGCTAAATCCTACATTACACACATCTCCTAGTAGTGGATAGGAGGATGTTGGGATTGGGAGCATAGCACCTATTCCCTTTCCTAGTTTTATGGACAATTGATGGGAACTCAAGTAGATGGGAGGAATTCCAATTTTTTTGAAGCGATAAAGTTTTGTGATGTATTTAGAATATCTAAAATAGACTTATTTTTTATGTGAACTAAACCATTCTTACATTACTATTTAAATGTATTTGTATTGTTATAATAGTTTGATTGTTGGTCATGGTGTACCACTAGCATACCTAAAATTTTAATTAATTTTTTTGGTAAATTAAGTCGAGAGATATCTAATTTAAAATATGTAAATTTTAGAAATATAAATAGTTCATCATAGAGATATTATAGAATTAATTTATTTTAAATAATAGAAATAATCATAACAAATAGATAGAAATAAAAAATAATAATTTTATACAAAAAGTTTTAATTTATTTTAAATAATTAAATAATAGAAACATCATAGAATTAATAATTTAGTATAATCATAACAAATAGACACTAAACAATCCCAAATTCAAACATACGAAGGTCCAACTAGAATAATGACTTTAAATAACCAAATACCAAAGCCAAACAAAGGAAATGGGACTTTTACCTTAAATGAATAAATTACATGAAGAAGGGTGGCTAGCTGTTTGGAAATCTACTTATTTTTCTTCTCTCCCTCCTGTCATCCAAGAGAACATGCAATGAAAGAAAAATATCGTCACAATAAGAAAATATGAAAAATATTGTTCTAGCTTTAAAAAAATTGGAGACATCAAAACATAAAATCTAGATTCTAAACAAATCAAAACATAAAATCTATGATTTAAACTAAATCTCATCACTTACGCATCATAACAATACGGTCCACCTTAGTCATGTGGACAGTCTTGGGGAAGAGGTTGCAACAATGTACTTGGATCCAGTTGATCACTCTTTCTCTCTCTCCCTCTCTCTGTATTCAATCTAATGAGCCAACTAGATTTGCTCGACATTTTAATGTCTCAAGTATTGCCTCGTGGTCTGACTCGCGAACTTTCCAAAGATTCTTATTATGTGGTTTTTCACCATATTTTATCAAGTGGACATTTGATGCGACAACAAGATTTGAATAATGAATAATCTTCCTCTCTGTTTGCCAATCCTCGAATAACCACAAGTTAGGGTTCTTCATAGACTATCGTCTAAGCCATGTGCCGGTTACAACCACCGCACCGACATGGTACTCTAAACCTTCACCATCTATAACCGACTAATCCAATTTTTGTTTGGCTTGAACACAACGACACAAATAATAATATGTCCCTTCTTCATTGTCTTCAGGTGCAATAACAACAAAAACATGGCTTGCAGTGACAAATGTACAAAATGTAGTCATTAATTCAGAAAATACTTGCGTAAAAGTTATAAAGTTACATATTGAAATTACAAAGATATATAAATATATATATTACTAGGTTGCACTAGATCAGACAAGCGGTCAAAGTCAATAGACGATTCCATCTGTACCATTTCTAGTGCTTGTGGGGGACGATAGGTGTCAATTGGGTCCAAAACCCGTATATCCCATTTGTCCACCCATTCAGTCGACTCACAGTCATCCCAATTTTCCTCTGCACATGATGGACAATAGCATGCCATTTTTCATGTGTGGATACTCCATGAACCTACATCAAAGCTTCTAAAAGAGTGCAACTCACTGGATCATGTTATTGTGCAACAATCCTGATATGGTGCAATGTTAGTATTATCTATCAACCAAAAAAATCTACGAACCGTAGACTCACCTTCCTTACTTGGACCCATTGTAGTGTTACACCACTGGACAATGGATTTTGCATTTGTCAATATTGCTTCATCTTTGTACTTTAGTTCTTCACGAGCTAAGGCTCTTTTGATGCATACGCCTGCACCATCGTGCTCTCCCTTTCCATGACCAGCCTTTGTGAAATTCCACATGTATTGAATTCTACACAACTTGTGCATCCTGCTCAACCAATAGAACATCCATGCATTCTTGAATTGAGATGCACAATTGTCTGACCAAATAATGTGCTGACGATATGTGATGCCCTTGTTAGCCAAATCTCCATAAAATAGTTGAAAACAACCATGTACGAACTACGTAGAATGTGATCGATCATCGATGATGTAAAAATGGTACTCCCTCAAAATCTTCCTGTCATCCTCTATACTTGTAGGTGAATGCATGAATGTTATGTGAACAAATATGGAAACCTGTTGAGAAGTATAATACTTTGCTTGCACCTCATTTTGTGGTTGTAGTGTGTAGTTCTCTGTGAAATCTACAACCGAAACAATGGTATCCAGTGGAAACGTATCTTTGCACAACTTGAATTGCAAATCCAGCCATCGAGCTCTATGGGTATGCCTTGCATACTTGTAAATAATGTTTTCACAAAAAATCTTCATGAACTCATACACTGGAATCTTTTCAATGACTAAATCACATCTTTTACCATGTTTCCCATCTTTTAGAGCATATGTCACTGTCTTAAATTTTTCGTAATCTACTATTTCATTTCCAATTGCATGTGTACTATCCATATGTTGACAAGTTGATAAAAGTTGCAAAGAACCACAAAATAAGCATGTACCATCCAAGCATGATGTCTTGTAAAATTGTTGGTCGTCCCTTATTTCACATAAAATGTTGGATATGAATTCTCTTGAAGATCTTGGTGGCTCATTTATGTCACAATTCTGCAAAACAAACTGAGAATGCAAAATTATGCATATATGCCTAAAAACATCAAAATGGTTAGAAAATTCAATATGTATCCTACAACAACAAGTTGTGCGTGTGTGATTTATCTTCACATAAAAAGGTTTACCCATCTCAAAAAATCTTTGACTTATTCGAATTTGAGGATACATACCAATAAATTTTGCAAAAAATTGTGTCTGAGTTGTGTCCAAAAAATGTTTCGCATGTGGCTCGCGATTTTGGTTACCAATCCTCCTTCTTACAACATCTCTTTGATTAGGGGAAACACGTGTGTTATTTTTCCAAAAATCTTCGATCAATGATTTCAAGGCTTCACTAATTTCTTTATCCTTTCGCGGTAGTCTACCGCTAAATGTCCATAACTCATTTTTTGTTGGATCTTCCAATCTCTCACGCCTTAGCATGGCTCTCCTTAGAGTACCTCTACCAATTTTTAATATTTTGCTTTTCTTTCTCATGAGTCGAGCTTTCTTCATTTGGCTACTTACTATTGTCAATGTAAGTACTCGTCTTGCGATATTACTATCTTTGGTGCGTGATTTAGAACCCACTTTGTCATAAGCATTCATTAGATTCTTTACAATGTTTTTTTCATTTGAATCATCCATCATTCTTAGCCCAAGAATCTTCATGATAGGCCTAAATTTTAAATTCCTCATCATTTCAACAAATAATTGGCATTCACTTGTAATATTTAATTCATCAAAAAATAATCTCCACATACGATTAACTTTTCTTTGACAAGTACGCTTGCTAATCTTGTCATGCATTGATTTCAAAATGTTACTATCAATGTCAATCAAATATTTTGATTTTCTAAAACAAATTCTAGAAGGTGTTATAATCTCTTCAATTCTCTCAACATTTTGAACATCAACATAAGGTTGAGTGTATTGCGTACCTTGAACCGAAGATGATGTGCCTTGGCAATAAGATGCAAAAGATGGAATATCACCTACTTGATGTGTTGATGTTGTGCCTTCAACATGACATGATGGAGTGTGTATATCGTCGGATCTACAAATCGGTGTCTCTTCAACATGAGAGGACGATATGACTTCAACATTGGAAGATGGTGTAGCGGATGATATGACTCCAACATTAGAAGATGGTGTAGCTTCACAATTCAATTGTCTTCTTGAGCGTAACAGTCTCATTCGTTCTCTTTGTCTTTCCAATTCTTCCTCTTTGTTTATTGGTACCGATGGTTCTTGATCCTCTTCGAAAGTAAATTCTTCATTATTGCTTTGCAATTTTCTTTATATTAGAGTAATTATTTGTTCTAACTTATTAATTAAATCGCTTTGATTTAATTAATTAAGTTGCCTATTACTCTAGTTTTCTTAAGCTATCTTGTAGGTGCATATAATTAATATTCTATTAATTATATTGTGCAACCCTAGCTTTTTTAGGCTTTAGTTTCCCTTTTCGGGTTTCATGATTCCTTTATAAGGATTCACCTCTTTGTATTTTATTAATTCACTTATTGGATTATATGTGATATTGCTCTTTGCATGTCCATAAGATGGATCTAGCTTTTTGGCCTCCATGATTTTTCCTTGCCTTTGTTCTTTGCTTCATCCATGTGACAGGTTTATGCATGCAGGTGTTCTTGGGAGATTAGTTTTTCACCTAATCTAACATGGTATCTTAAGTTCATCAATGGCATGCTGGAACCTGCAAAACTGATTGAAAATTCCAAATATGCAAGTTGGTTGTCAAATTTGAGATTGAAACCCCAGAGAAAAACCGTTTTTGTCAAAACTTTTCTGATTCTCAGGATCATCCAAAGATGCAAGAGAAGAGCATACTTCTTTTTTCAAAAAACTACAAAAAAGTTTATTAGCCCCCCCTGAATCTCTCAAATAAGGAAACTAAAATTTACTCTTTGCACTAGTTTTCTGGGTTATTAATCTTTTCAGATTCTAACATGGTATCAGAGCAAGCTTGCTGCTCGCTGTTCGTGGTTTGTTGAAGCATTTCAGAAGCTGCGTTTCTCAGAGTAGTGGGAGGCCGTACGGGCAAAAAAAAATTTTTTTGGGGCACTTTGGGCTCAAACGGACGCTTCCATTGAATTCGGAAGGCCGTTTGTAGTCAGAATCCATATAAAATTTGTCCATTTTGGACACCGTTGGTCTGGGAGGCAAATTTTTTTTGTCCGACAGGGCCGTACAGCCCCCTGCACGCAGTACAAGGCAAAAATAAAAAAAAATTGCAAAATATTTTTATTTGCGGCTGTTTTAAACCGCCGCGGTTAAGAAACCGCAGCGGAGCCGCTGGCGGCAACCGCTGGCGGTCCGCCAGCGGCCCGCCCATGGTGGCCTCTACTTCGCCCTCCCACCACCCGGCCTCTGCTCCGCCGCCGATGCAGTGGTGGTGGAGTTTTTTGTTTTTTTATTATTTTTTTTTATTTAAAAAAAAATAATTTTGCATTTTCAGAGGCCCTGGAGGTTTTTTCTTCGTAACTTGAGCATACAGACGTATTTTTTCAATCCGAAAAATGCGCTGGAAAGCTGGTTCCGAGACGGAGATGCTGGTATAGGTTTTTTTGGGTTTTGATGCATTTTGGTTGCCTTTTTTGGTAGTCAAAGCTGGATGTTCTATTTTGCACTCCGGGAGGCGTATCTTGAGCTTCCGATCTTCGATTTTGGACTTCTTTATATCGTTGGAAATCTCTTTCTGTGCTCTTTCCAATGATGCTAGTTGTTGTTCCAGATTTTGTTCTAGGCACATTCTATTCAGTCTTTTGCATTTTAGCATTCTGGTGGATATCTTGTTTGTTTCAAGTCCGGAGATCGTTTTTGTTGCTTCAGTTGCTTCGTTTTGGGCTCTACCTTTTGTTGTTTCAGCCTTATGTCTTTTCTGATCATTGTTGATATTCATTGTAAGCATTTTTATGCAACGCACTGAGATAAAGTGCCACTCTTGCGTTTCGGGATCCTTTTCATCATTGTGATTCATTGTACTCGCACTATTTTATAAAGTGCCATGGGGGGGATAGTTGTTTGCCACTTATAGGTCCTCTTTCTCTAATTCCTCATGCAGTGTCGATGAAACGAGCCTTTATTTGTGTTTGTACCTCACTCTCGATGTGTTTGGCTCCTGTGTTGTAGGAGATTTTTGGCCCATCTTTTCAGCTGCCTGTCACCTCACCTGCCTTAAGGAGAGGTTATATTGTTGTTCTATGCTTCTTTGGTTGATGGTTCATGCCTTCTATTTCCATGGAGGTTCCTTTGGTTGATGGTTCATGCTTTCTATTTCCATGGAGGTTCTACAGATCAACATTTTGACAAAGTTTTGCGGTTCTTCATGCTTCAATGATTCTCTTCTGATCTCTTTGTTCCTTCTTCTAGAACATTCTTTGCTATGTCTTTTTGGAGTAGGGTTTTTCTCATGTGGTTTTCTCTATTTCTCCTCTTTATAGAGATTTTGTTGTGATTGGGTACCTGATTTGGCCTTGTTGCCGGGACCCAATTCTTTTTCATAGCTATGCTAGGTTAGCTTCCTCCCAAGCTTCACTTAAGGGGGGGTATTAGAGTAATTATTTGTTCTAACTTATTAATTAAATCACTTTGATTTAATTAATTAAGTTTCCTATTACTCTAGTTTTCTTAAGCTATCTTGTAGGTGCATATAATTAATATTCTATTAATTATATTGTGCAACCCTAGCTTTTTTAGGCTTTAGTTTCCCTTTTCGGGTTTCATGATTCCTTTATAAGGATTCACCTCTTTGTATTTTATTAATTCACTTATTGGATTATATGTGATATTGCTCTTTGCATGTCCATAAGATGGATCTAGCTTTTTGGCCTCCATGATTTTTCCTTGCCTTTGTTCTTTGCTTCATCCATGTGATAGGTTTATGCATGCAGGTGTTCTTGGGAGATTAGTTTTTCACCTAATCTAACACTTTACTCACGTAGTAATTTCATTTTATCTCTTTTAATTGCCAAATCTCTCTCCCTATCTTCATTTGTTTGATTTTTTGGTTTCTTCCTTGGCATGATGATGATTTCTACATGTAAAATTATTCAAACATTTGAATTACTTAAAATGTGTAAATTACAAATTATTCAAATACATATAAAAATTATAATTATTTGAATGAATACACAATATATATATAAAATGAATTGTCAAATTTCTAACCATTTCGAAATAACATTTCATTGAAACATACAAATTTCAATGAATTCACTATATATTAAACAACATGTCAAATTATAATCAAATTTGTATCTATATATCAACAAACAATATTTAAAATAGATTGCACTAACCTTTTCTATACAAGGAATATTCAAAAAGTCTTCAAATCGTGTATCCAATGATTGAATTTGGTGTTTGCTAGCTTCCAAAAGTGTTTGCCACCTTGAAATAGTGTTTGTTAGCTTGAAATAGTGTTTGCCACCTTGGAAGAGTGTTTGCTGTGTTGAAACCCGCAATTTCTGTCGGGATAACAGAGTGCAGAACAGAACAAAAGCAGAGAATGAATGAAACGGGCCCCAAAGTTGCTTTTTGACCATTTTTAGGTGATTTCACATAGTGCGTACGTGCTATAGCGCATACACATCACTCTCCACCCTCCCTACTCTCTCTCTCTCTCTCTCCCTACTCTCTCTCTCTTCCTACTCTCTCTCCCCTCTCCCATCCCCTACACTCTCTCTCTCTCCCCTCTCCCATCCTTTACTCTCTCTCGCTCTCCCTCTCCCACCGCCTACTCTCTCTATCTCTCTCACCCTCTCTCCTCTCCCATCCCCTACTCTTTAGATCTCTCACACACACTCCCATCCTCCCTCTCCCACTTCTTACTCTCTCTCTCTCTCTCTCCCCCATCTCCCTATTCTCTCACACTCTCACATCTACTACTCTCTCTCTCCCATCCCCTAAACTCTCTCTTTTACAGATACACACTCCCATCCCCCTCTCTCTCTCCTCTCCCATCCCCTACTCCCTACTCTCTCTCTCCCATCCCCTACTCTCTCTCACACACTCTCTCCCATCCCCTACTCTCACTCTCTCTCTCTCTCCCATCTCATTCTCTCTCTCTGCCACCTCCTACTCTCTCTCACACTCTCTCTCATCCCCTACTCTCTCTTACACACACTCCCATCCGCCCCTCTCTCCCATCCGCTACTCTCTCTCTCTCTCTCTCTCGGGCTGCTCTCTCTCTCTCTCCCCTCTCCCACCACCTACTATCTCTCTCTCTCCCTCTCTACTCTCTCTCTCCCATCTCCTACTCTTACTCTCTCTCTCTCCAATCCCCACCTCTCTCCCATCCCCAACTCTCTCTCACACTCTCTCTCATCCTTTCACTCTGTCTCTCTCATCTCGTACTCTCTCTCTGCCACCTCCTACTCTCTCTCACACTCTTTCCCATCCGTTCACTCTGTCTCTCCCATCTCGTACTCTCTCTTTGCCACCCCCTACTCTCTCTCACACTCTCTCCCATCCCCTACTCTCTCTCTTTCATAGACACACACACACACACTCCCATCCCCCCTCTCTCTTCTCTCCCATCCCCTACTCTCTAGATTTGTCAAATGCACTCCTATCCCCCTCTCTCTATCTCCCTCTCCCTACTCTCTCACACTCTCTCCCATCCCCTACTCTCTCTCTCACACTCTCTCTCATCCCCTACTCTCACTCTCTCTCTCTCCCCCATCCCATTCTCTCTCTCTGCCACCTCCTACTCTCTCTCACACTCTCTCCCATCCCCTACTCTCTCTTACACACACTCCCATCCACCCCTCTCTCCCATCCGCTACTCTCTCTCTCTCTTGGGCTACTCTCTCTCTCCCCTCTCCCATCCCTTACTCTCTAGATCGCTCACACGCACTCCCATCCCTCTCTCCCCTCCTCTCCCACTCCCTCTCCCACCACCTACTATCTCTCTCTCTCTCTCAAGTTCTCTCTCTCCCTCTCTACTCTCTCTCTCTCTCCCATCCCCTACTGTTAGTCTCTCTCTCTCCAATCCCCAACTCTCTCTCACACTTTCTCCCATCCCCTACTCTCTCTGACACTCTCTCTCATCCTTTCACTCTGTCTCTCTCATCTCGTACTCTCTCTCTCTGCCACCTCCTACTCTCTCTCACACTCTTTCCCATCCTTTCACTTTGTCTCTCCCATCTCGTACTCTCTCTTTGCCACCCCCTACTCTCTCTCATGCTCTCACACTCTCTCCTATCCCCTACCCTCTCTCTTTCACAGACACATACACACACACACTCACACTCACACTCCCATCCCCCCTCTCTCTTCTCTCCCATCCCCTACTCTCTAGATTTTTCACATGCACTCCCATCCCTCTCTCTCCTCCTCTCCCACTCCCTCTCCCAGGTCACCTACTATCTCTCTCTCTCAAGTTCTCTCTCTCCCTCTCTACTCTCTCTCTCCCATCCCCTACTCTTACTCTCTCTCTCTCCCATTCCCAACTCTCTCTCACACTCTGTCCCATCCCCTACTCTCTCTCACACTCTCTCCCATCCTTTCACTCCGTCTCTCCCATCCCGTACTCTCTCTCTCTCTCAGCCGCCCCCTACTCTCTCTCTCACTCTCTCCCATCCTTTCACTCTATCTCTCCCATCCTTTCACTCTGTCTCTCCCATCCCGTACTCTCTCTCTACCACCCCCTACTCTCTCTCACACTCTCACACTCTCTCCCATCCCCTACTCTCTCTCTTTCATAGACACACACACTCTTATCCCCCCACTCTCTTCTCTCCCATCCCCTACTCTCTACATCTGTCACACACACTCCCATCCTCCCTATCTCTCTCCCTCTCCCTCTCCTACCGCCTACTAGATCTCTCTCTCTCAAGTTCTCTCTCTCCCTCTCTACTCTCTCTCTCTCCCATCCCATCCCTTACTCTCACTCTCTCTCTCTCTCTCTCTCATCCCCTACTCTCTCTCACACTCCCATCCCCTAATCTCACTCTCTCTCTCCCATCCCATACGAGCTCTCTCCGCCACCACCTACTCTCTCTCACACTCTCACACTCTCTCCCATCCCCTACTCTGTCTCTCTTACACACATTCCCATTCCCCCCCTCTCTCTCTCTCCCTCTCCCACTCCCTCTCCCACTGCCTACTTTCTCTCCCTCATCCCCTACTCTCTCTCTCCCCTCTCCCATCCCCTACTCTCTCTCTTTCATAGACACACACTCCCATCCCCCCTCTCTCTCTCCTCTCCCATCCCCCACTCTCTAGATTTGTCACACACACTCCCATCCCCCCTCTCTCTCCCTCTCCCACTCCCTCTTGCACCACCTACTATCTCTCTCTCTCTCAAGTACTCTCTTTCCCTCTTTACTTTCTCTCTCACATCCCCTACTCTCACTCTCTCTCTTCCATCCCCTACTCTCTCTCACACTCTCTCCCATCCCCTACTCTCTCTCTCTCTCTCTCTCTCTCTCTCTCTCTCTCTCTCTCTCTCTCACCCCCATCCTGTACAAGCTCTCTCTACCCACCCTTACTCTCTCTCAAACTCTCACACTCTCTCCCATCCCCTACTCTATCTCTCTTATACACATTCCCATTCCCCCCCCCTCTCTCTCTCACACACTCCCTCTCCCATTGCCTACTCTCTCCCATCCCCAACTCTATCTCTCTTACACACTTCCATTCCCCCTCTCTCTCTCCCTCCCACTCCCTCTCCCATCGCCTACTATCTCTCTCTCTCTCACTCTCTCCCTCTCTCTCCCATCCCCTACTCTCACTCTCTCTCTTTGCCACCCCTACTCTCTCTCACACTCTCTCCCATCCCCTACTTTCTCTCTTACACACACCTCCATCCCCCCTCTCTCTCCCTCTCCCACTCCCTCTACCATTGCCTAATCTCTTTCTCTTCCATCCACCCTCTCTCTCCCTCTCCCACTCCCTCTGCCATTGCCTACTCTCTTTCTATCCCATCCCCTACTCTCTCTATCTCTCTCTCCCCTCTCTCATTCCATAATCTCTCTCTTTCACACACACCCATCCCCCCTCTCTCCTCTCCCATCCTCTACTTTTTCTCTCACTCACTCTCCCTCTCCCACTGCCTACTCTCACTCTCTCTCACTCTCTCTCTCTCTCTCTCACTCTCACTCTCTCCCTCTCTACTCTCTCTCTACTACCCCCTACCGTCTCTCACATTTTCACACTCTCTCTCTTTCTCTCTTACACACATTTCTATCCCCCCTCTCCCACTCCCTCTCCTATTGCCTACTCTCTCTTACATCCCCTACTCTCTCTTCCATCCCATACTCTCTCTCAAGCTACTCTATCTTCCCCCTCTCCCATTCCCTACTCTCTCTCTTTCACACACATGCACTCCCATCCTCCTCTCTCTCGCTCTTCCTCTCCCACCACCTACTCTCTCTCTCCCCCATCCCCTACTCTCAATCTCTCTCTCCCAACTTGTACTCTCTCTCACACTTCCTGTCTCTCCCATTCCCTACTTTCAATCTCTCTCCCCCATCCTGTACTCTCTCTTTGCCACCTCTACTCTCTCTCTCACACTTCCTCTCTCTTGCATCTTGTACTCTCTTTGCCACCCCTACTCTCTCACATTTCCTCTATCTCCCATCCTATACTCTCTCTGCCACCCCTACTCTTTCTCACTTCCTCTCTCCCCTCTCCCATCCCCTACTTTCTCTCTATCTCTCTCACACACACAAATAGCCATTCCCTCGCCCCACCCCCCCTAGCTCTCTCTTGGTTTTGGTTTGTAATTTAGGTCTCAATAGTGTGTGCGCACTATAGCGCGTGTGCACTACCTCGAATTCAATAGCGTTTTAATAGCGCGTGCGCGCTATAGGGCGCACGTGCTATTCAAAGCTTTGCATTAAAACCAAGCCTAAGGCTTGGTTTTGCCTTGGAGATCCAACCCAAAGGTTTGGAGTTTATAAACAGTTCTGAGACATGTTTTCCAGCAAACATACAAAAAATGATTGATTTTTCTTGTGTGCTCCCCTTCAAGATTCCTCGTGGTTGGGTATCGATAAGATCAGGTTACATAACATTATAGGTCTCTGTGTTAGCTATCTAACCATATAATTTATTTTTAATTTGAACTATTTTAAGTCTTTCGTCTATAATTTCTTTTGAATTTATGTTCATTTTTTGTCAAAAACCACCATGTACTAATTGGGCTGTAGATTTTAGCTCATTCATCAAATTTTGTAACAACTTAGTTTTTTAGAAACTAGACTCCATTCTACACACTTTGATAAAAAAGAAGTTTTGATTTTAGATTAGTTTTCAATCATTTCTAGGGGGAGCACACAGATATTTCACATTTTTGGGATGGGTCTAATTAAAAAATTCATTAAAAAAAAAATACACCTTATAAAATTACCCGAAAAATCTGGGATAAACTACATAGTGTTAGGTAACTTTTGACTGGAGCGATTAAAGAATTTCAAAAAAAATGTTAAAATTTTAGGGGGGCCACGCCACACTTTGTACTATGTTATGTTTTTTTGGAATAAACAGTACCACTTTCTGTGGCCCCCTTTTTTGAGGACCTAAAACTAAACCATTTTGAAAAAAAATTAGTAGTTTAGAAACTAGATTCAAAGGACTACAACTTTTGTTTTTGTCATATCTTAAAATTTTGAGTGTAACTATCTTCAAATTCTTGTTCAAGTCCAGAATTTTCTGATTTCAGGAAAAAGGTGTCCACTTATACCCCCCTTTTGGCACCACAACTTTGTGCACTTACCCACATGTCTATTATTCTTCTTGTTGGGCTCCTTCTAAAGCCTCCTATTAGAAATTGGAAAGATTGCTTCATGATTTTCTCTAGGCCTTTAGTTCAAATCATCATGATTTCCATAGAGTGGCTTGGGATTTTTGTTGTCTCCCAGAAGAATTTGGAGGCCTTGGCATGGCACTTAGAAGCAGGGCTTTTCTCTATGTGGCAAATGGATTATTCATGCCTTCATTGGTGATGAAGCCTAGAAGATTTTGGTTCGGCATTGCATTTCTTATAGATTTCTAGTTAATAGACCTACATGGAAAGGAATTAGCTTTCACACCCTCCTCATCATACGGGAGCCAGTGATCATACATGGCTCTTTTGTCATTAAGAACATATGGAAAGCTTGGGAAGCTATCAAGCCTTGGCTTTGGTGGTCTGGTGATGAGTTTTGCAATGGACTCTCTTTGAATCAACAAAACATTTGGTGGTCTCCCCTATTTTCTATCTAGGGTACCCCCTTTTCCAAGACACAAGGTGCTAGTGCTTTGTGTTTTTTCAAATGAGGCATCAAGACTCCTAAAGATCTTTTCTCTAGGGTTTCCATGAGTTTCAGATCTTGTGAAGATATGCAAGTCCAATACCGTTTGGCCCATTCAAATCGGCAGACTTTTGACTTATTGCTCTCTTCAATTCCATTTCACTTAATTCATAAAGTGGGTATTTAGTCAGTTAGACCTTGGTGGCATGATTGGAAGTGGTATCCTTCCACTCCTTTCACCAATTACAAACCAAATCTGGGTTATAGATAGCTTTCTCCCCATCTACTGATGGTGGACATGCTGAACCAGAGATGACATTTGAAATCTTCTCTTTCTCAATGGAGAAAGCATTTTGACACTATTTGGAGTGCTATTATAGAACCCAAGATTGCTCATTTTGCCTGGTGCCTAGGTTTCCAAGGTCTTTCCCTGGGACCTCAACTCAAGTGTATTGGGGTCCAGATCCTATATGCCCTTTCTATGGGAAATCAAAGTCTTTCTTGCATATTTTCTGATTTTGTCGATGTGCTCAAAATTACTGACACTAGATTCATGACATTTTTAAGTCATTCAGGCTTGAACCCTTTTCTTGGCACATAGCTATTTTGGGTGATTCCCCCATAATCTGTCAGAAATTTACCCAAATTTGGCATACCTTCAGGATGGAGATTTTGTTCACTTTGTGGAAAGATAGAAATATTATTATTTTCACTCACAATTTTTTTGATATTAATATTGCTACGTACACTAAGGCATGCATTTGTAATAATGTAACTATGCAGATTCAAGTTCAAGCAAACAAAGTGGCCTTGGAGGTGGCTCACCTACAGGAGATGCTTAACCAATGGGGCAATGCCCCTTGCACTGTTGCCAGATTTCCTCTTGTTTCCTTGGTTGATACTTCGATGCCTAAAGGCCGCCGCTACAGGGGGCACTCCTAAGGTCGTGTGAGGCCTCGCCCCGACCCATCATAGCATAGTTGATACATTATTATTTTGATACTCATGACTTGATATGTGGAGACACTATCGGATACACTGAACATTATTATCTTATTATGTTGTGTGATGCTTTACTTTCAAATGTTTAATTATGTTATTTAATGTTTTATGAACATGTATACTAATGAAGTAGTGTAGAAAGTGAATGTAGAATTAACACTTTGATCATGCAATATTAGTAGTTAAGTATATGAACAAAAAGGAGATAAATAGTTAATTAATTGAAAGATGTATGTTGTGAGTTATGTGATTATCCTGATGAGTTATATATCTATATGCATGTGATTTTCTTGAGCTACTGATGTGTGGAATGAGTGTGCAAGATATTTTAGCCGAGAAATCTAACAGAGAAATGAAACTGAACCCTATGTACCATTTGTGGAAACTAGGGTTAAATTTGATGAAAGATGCAAACCCCATTGTTCATATTTGATTTGTATCGTGGATTGAATGAATGTATCATTTTGTAGTCATTAAGTGTTAATGTTTTGTAACAGTGATTTTTCAATGTCGCTTGACACTCGTGAATTGTATATGCATTCTAGCATGATAGTTAGGATTAACCAAGTAACCTAAAGATCTAAGTTGGACTAGGTTAGTGACCTTTTTGCTAATCAGTTTGTAATCGATATTAATATCCCTAATCCATATTAGTGTTTAATTTGCATTTTGAGGGTTGTTAGAAAGCCCTAAAATTTCCTACCATTTGTTAGGTCCCTAGTTAGTCTTGGAGGCCTAAAATCATGAAAAATAAATGCCTAAGGGGTATGGGTATGGGTTGGGGGCATTTTCCACCCCCTAGCCCCTTTGTTGACTTTTATGGTCACCAAAATATCCTATTTTTGCTTTATTGCGAAAATTGAATGTTTTCATCATGAGTTGGATAATTTTAACTCCACCTTGAGGTTAGGTTTATGTCTAGTTGAGTTAGAAGACTCTAGAACTTTTAGGCAAGTGGGGGAGTTATTACTTTTTGAAGGTGGTTGAGTTTAGGATCTTATTTAGAGGCAATTTTGAGAGGGTTTGAGTGTTCACCCAACCTCTAGTTTTAGAGGGCAATTCAGAACTGAAGGAGAAGGAGAGGAAAGGAAGCTCATCCCAAATTTGCTCAATTGTCATAACCTTATTGTGAAGGTAGGAATCCTTCAGCTCATGTTGTTCATGTTTTATTTCATGCTAATTTATTTTGTTTGCATATGTATGTTCGTGTGTGTGTTGAGTATGTTTGGGAGGGATTGAAATAGGTTTTCTTAAATGTTCTTCCATTGATTTTTTGCTTTGAATTTTGAAGGGATTGTACGGGTATATTGGCATTACTCACCCTTGGATAGGGCAGAAGTGGCCATGTATGGGCAAAGGTCTTTATTTAGACTCCAACAATGTAGAGTGAGAAGAGGGAAAGAGGGTAGGGTGTTATGGGCCCCTACTCGTTAGCACAAACCACGTTTTGAGTTGTTGGAATGTAAGAATGGAAGAACAGAAGTTCTTGAGTTTTTAGCCCCGAAAAGGCATCTGTTATGGTGTTGTGTTCGATGTCTCCTGTTGGAAAAATCCACCTTCTCCCTAGTCAGGTTCAATGTCAAACCTATTGTACAAACTGAGATGGGAGTGAATGTTTGATTTTGTCTTCATGCTATGTTTGGTGGTTACCCGGTCAGTTTTCTTTCTCTCCATGATCACCGTGATGTATTGTAGAATTCATAATGGATCCCTTGTTAAAGACCAAGAAGGAAATTCATAATTGTTATTGAAATTCAATTATGTCGAGAGAATTCTCCTTGAGATAGAAATCCTATGTAAAAATGTTATTTTTTAACTCATTGTGGAAATGGCAACGATGTTGGATTTTCTTCCTGGTTCTTTCCCAGTGGAGCCTTTGAATCAGGTGGTTCAATAGAAAAAGAAATTTGAGTAAAATTCTTGCATATGAGTCTTATAGTATTCACTTTTTTTTTGCATATGTTACAAAAAAAAATAAAAAAATAGATGTGATGATGTTTACCTTAGTGCAGCATTCGTATGTCTCATAATTTCATTCACTTGATTTATGTTAATTGGATAAAATGATGGTATATAATTAAGTAGTTTAAATTCGAATTATGTCAAGTAAATTTGAAGTTGCATGAATGAAAATCATGTCTCAAAATTTCATATTTGGCTAGTACTTAAATTTCGTAATTATTCATAAGGATGAGGAAGTTAAATAATGCTATTCAAATTCTATGGAATTACATTTAATCCTATGTCATAAATCCAATTAGAAAAAAAAAATACACCCCCTTGTCAAAAAAATGAATTGCTTTAGAAAAATTAACAGTTAGAAAAATTTGGGCTTGAAAAAAAAAAGTGTCCTAAGAGTAAAAACTCTTTGGAGTTTGTATGGGGAAATATAATTATTCCCCTTATGAAAACATAGAATATTCTCTGTTGGTACTCCTTTAAAATTTAAATTTAAAAAAAAAAATTAAAGAAAGAGAATATATGAAAATATCCTAAATATCCTAAAACACTATCTTCTTAACTTTAAATCATAACTCTTTGCTTCTATCTTACCCACCTAGAAAACTTTTAAATTTAACCTCTCTCCCTTCTCCAACCTAGGCGATTTGACAAGCATCCTATGGCTGACTTAAAGTACAACACATACCCCCATGTGGTCTGACATGTCAGATTGAAGCTAGCAAATGAAATAAGAAGGGGCAAGGTCTTATGTTGGGCAATTATGCCAAAACCAATAACAAAGTTTTTAAAAAACTTTCCACCACATACTTTTTTTTGAGTGCCTAACTTGGAGGCCTTTCTTGCACATGGGGAGGGGGAGTAGGTAGTTAGTATAGGTTAGTTTAGTATTAATTTTAGTATGTTTTTTTTAAAGTTTTTAAATTTAAGTTAGTTTAAATTATTAAATGGTATTAGCATTAGTTTAAGTATGTTTTTCTTTAATTAGTATTTTTAGTGATGTTAATAATTGTATTCATTTTAGTATTAGTTAAAAGTTATTTAATTTAGTTTAGTTTTAAGTTAAGTGTAAATTAGTTAGTTTTATTTTCTTAGGTAAATATGTTTTTAAGTATTAGAAAATTTTAAAGTATTTTCTAAATTAAAGTTAGTAGTAAAGATAAATTAATTAGTTTATTTTAGTGTTAGTGATTGTATTGTTTTAAATTGTAAGTTAGTGTTATTTTGTTGTAAAATATTTTGAGATTAGTAGTGGTTATGAAGTTAAGTTAGATTTATGACTTGCTTTTATATGTAGGTTTAAGTTATGATTAGTTAATTTATTTAATTTTAAAATAATTAGATTATTAGATTAAACTTAGAGTGTCTAATAGACAACTAGATTTAATTAGTATGCTTAGTGTAGACAATGTTGTGTTATAATATGATAGATGTTAGATAATGTAATTGGTCTAGATAGTTGTTTAGTATTATGTATTTAGGATAATTTTGATTTATATATTGGTTTAAACTTAATTAATTTAATAATGAAACAAACATCAAAATCAATTTAATAATGAATGTTCAAATTTATCAATCTACTCCTACACATTGACTTTAAGCTTCAATGGAATGTCAAGTTATTCATAGGAGAACCTGTTCTGTCTTACATTATACATGTACTTTAACTTGTGAAAATGAACATATCAAACTTAGTGAACTTGATTATTATTGTAAAAATAAAATAAAATTTTACGTGTGTTTTTTTCCTTGTATTTTGGGCATGACAGACTACCATTCACACACACCGCGCTCCTAGGCTTCCTGTCGCTACTCTCCTCACAATGACAATGGTGGTTGGAGGCACCGTTTGGTCTCCCCACCCTGTGGTGGTGTTGGTTGGTTCCCGACTCCTCCTAGTGTGCGATGGGTGCTCTCTGGGAAATGGCCTCACGTGGACCTGGCAATTTTGCCTCTGTGGCCAGAACTAAAAGATGCTCACCAGGCCACTAATCCTACTGCTATTGCTGTTGTCGATGATGGCTGGACTATTCCAAGTTTGCCTCCCAATCCCAAAGATGATTGGAGCTTTCATGATCATGATGAGCCACCTCCCTTAGTAGGCCTTGCTTTAGTCGCCCAAGGTTGCTTTATATGTTTGTTTTGATGAATAGTATATGATTCTTGTAATGCTCCACCCAAAGATCCTTGGAACAAGGATTCAATACAAGACAATGTGTGTATATATATATATATATATATATATATATATATATATATTACAAGTATGAATGCACATGACAACATCATACAGGGATCACAAAGATCACAACAGAAGACTTCACCAATAATCCTGGCAACCAACGAGTCTCCAAATGCCACGAACAAACTGACACACTCAAAAGAGGTCCACAACAACCACACATAGGATGAGGGCTTGAAGAAACCACCACTCATCAACTAAACACCATGTTGGAAGATAAATGCAGGATTCTAAAATTTGGCTAAGTTTGAAATACTGAAGCCCTGAAATTTGGCTACGTCTGAATTTTTGAAGCCTTAAAATTGCCTAGAATCTTTATCTTATCTCAGAGAGGTTTGAAACCTATCTCAAAAGACTTGTCGCATATATTAAAATATGTCTTAAGTATAAAGAAAATTATACTTAAACGATATATTTTAAACCCCTTAGGAAATATATTTTGAACTAGGAAGGTGTAAAACCAAAAGGGGTGTCCAAAACCAATTTCTAAACTTTTCTCAGACAAGCCTAGATACTCCCTATTTTCTATGTGAGACCAATGGAGTGCCAAATTCTTGCGCAAAGATGTGCAATACACCCTGTGAGAAACTGCCATCCATGCAAGAAAGTGCACCAAATTGCATGAGAAAGTACTCAGCACAACATCAAAGACTAGTGTTGGGTTATACGTGAAGAAGTGCAAACCTCCACGAAGAAACTCAACATGCCATGTGAGGACTTGCACTTTCATGCGAGGAACTGCAAGTTTGCTCCAGAATCCAGAACAACAAGTGAGAAAAAAATAAAGGAAGAAAACTAGAAAATGAATTCCTCCACACTAGGGAGTACCATATCCACATAAATCGAGGAATAAACACTTGAGTGCATAAACAACAAGATGCCAAGAAACAAGAAGGAAGAACATCTATCCATCTAAACCATAGCAGTAAAAGAACTTATTAAAAGCAACATCGTAGTGTACATAAATAACATCACAATATTTGAACAACCTAACTAAGTATGTGATTCCACCCAACCATCAATAACATCATAAGACCATCATGGATCTTAGTTTAAGCTTTGCATTCAACCTTGTTACAACTTCTTCCAAAGTGTGACCAATCTCTCTATCTTTGAGTATGCTATCAATACATCATTTAACCATTATCTTAACTGATCCTTGCACTTCATTACAACATCATAACTCAACCTTTCCTGAGGTGCTCTTGTTACATCTTGTTGATCAAATTCTCTTCATCAATCAACTAAGTGATAGTACTTGGTCTTATAAGCAAATGTCATTCCTACAAATAGCAGGTTTGACATCAATGACAAAACAATGATCGAAAACATTCTTTTAACAACAATCTTCCTTCTTTGCAACAATCTCCTTCTTTGATCTTCAACAATGAGCTGTTAAATCAAATTTTCAACAATAACATCACAATATCTGAACAACCAAACTAAGTACGCAATTCTTCCCAACCATCAATAGCATCATAAGACCATCATGGATCCTAGCCATGGCCCGTGTATAACATCCCAAGCCACCGATTAGATCATCGGTACTATCGTAATAGGAATGTCACCACTAAAACATGCTACAACATAAGCGTAAGGAAATTTAACATGCTAGAAGTAAAGCATAAGATAATCCTACAAATTAGATAACATCTCCTATCACATGCTAATCATCATAGTAAGGAAATGTGACAGTAACTAACATCATTTAAACATGATATCCAAGCATTCCAATGAAAGCATAAATCAGAAGAAAGCATACTCTGGAACCCGAAGTATTAAGTGAAAACATCTAACAATAGTTGCACTAGGACAAGAGACCGTCTCTGTAAACTAGTCCCTAGCAATGGTATAGGTAGCTACGCCTCCCAACCACATGCCACCTATAGGTCCACACCCATCGTGCTGATGGAGATAATGATCCAACCACAAACACACATAAAGCACAACATTTATGGCTAACACTCACGCCTGATAGTATGATGATTGTAACCAAGAACCTAAAACAATGCAAGTGGTATAGGTCTTGGTCAAACACTCATAAGGCTACTATGTAGTGGCTGACATCATGGAGAGTTGCTTGACATTGACAAGCCTAAGCTAGTATTGGCAGCTGCTCTCCCCAATGGAAGGCGCACAGTCCAGTTTTAATTATCTTAAGTTTTATTACCATTCACACATTTTATTTAGTTATCACTTACTTAAAACTTCCTCCGCCAATCCTCTGGGCACAATGATCACTAGGTTGCGGGATAGAAGCCCCCTCCATATGCTGCCCAACCCTACCCATGCTCATCCAACAATGAGTGCTCGTAGGCATGCAAATTCCCAACTTAACCCCAATGATCATAACTTTTAGAAGTGCCACGAAAGATCGAGCCTTGCAAGTCACCAGAAAAATGTACATGCACGTACTCATGTGTGGCACACCACCATCACGAAGATCATAACACAAAGACTGGATGAGAAAACAATGCAAAATATCACTCAACCAAAAACAACTCGGGAGGATAGATTCTCCTTGAATCTCCAAAGAACAATAAAACCATACGTCATGAAATCATTCAACTGGCCTCAATCCAGGAGTATGGATTCTACATGAATCCTAATGATGCAATAAGTCCAGACATCATGAACTCACTCAACCGACCTCAATCCGAGAGTATGGATTCTACATGAATCCTGGTGTCCACAAAACAAGAACAAAGGTCTAAAAGATACCATAACAATAGATATAAAATCACTCAACCAAATACAAAGTCGGGAGTACAAATGTGACATGCATCCCAATGCAAACAAAAAAGTGAAACAATGTTCTAACTGACATCCAAATGGATGATCCATGTCCACAACCAACAATGTGCCAAGAACTTGAGAAAATAGGGCAGTACACAAAATGAGGTAAAAATCTCAAAATTTTGGAAAACTTCAAAATTAAAACCCATATGACCTTTGGGTACAAAAACCCCAAAAAATCCAAAAATAATTGAGTTTAGACACTATGCAAAAATGACCAGCATAACAGTGCAAAACCCCAAACCCTCAACTTGAAAAACAAGGAAAAGCTCATACCCGCTCAATGGAGTAGAGCTAGCATACAAAAATGGAGGGGAACACAAGTTCTCAGCCTCCTTACAAGTGACTAACAAAAAAAAAAGCAGAAATGGAGCTGAAACAATAAAATGGGAAAACCCTACCTCATAGCCAAAAGGGCAAAATAGGAATCTGAACCATAAAATAAATAGCCTGCAGAAGTAGCTGAAAATCACGACAATCCAAGGTTTCCCCAAGTTGGATTCAATGAGCCTGATCTCGTGACGATCCCACAATGGACAAAATAGTAAATCTTTACGAAGAGGTTTTTTGAGTTTTACTCTCCAACTTTCTAATTCAAAAGTGGGAAGTGAGGAATTAAATTCTATTTTGGATACTTATTCACTTTTTGAATACGTATTCACTTTTTGAGTGAATAATCAATTAGGGCAAATAACCAGCCAACCTAGTTAAACCCCCAAATCAACCCAAATGAAAACAAGCTATTCCTAATAATAGGAATTCATCGATGGCAAAGTTGCCAAAAATTAAAATAAATTAATTAAAAGCCCAAAATTCCAAAAGCATAAAAATTTCCTTAACAACTTTCACGACAATGCAAACCTCTAAATGCACAGGCACACTTACTAGTCTAATCACATAATACAAATGAGTTTGGATCTAATAATCAACAAAATGATTAATTAAACAATTAAAATAAAGATGCATCGACCATACATGGGTGACATTGGTAAAATATGAATAGTTGAATCACTAAGTCCATGTGCCACTGCCAGGGATATAAATCCTGCATATTACAGAAAACGATCAAGTGCAATTGCATATAATAACATAGCCGAAGCAATAAATGAATTAAATCACCTAATTTAACCATTTATTTAATTATACTAAAATAATCTATTTACATCACTCACATTCGCATAAGGCATAACAATGTAGTAATGAAGTAAATAACCATAGCATTAAATCCATCACATAACATAATCAGAGATATGTTCAAATATTGGATAACCAAATATCATCATAAAACACACTGTCATCTCAAAATGACATCATCATACAATATGATCGACTGAACAACATAGTAATCTAACATCTATGATACTGAAATCAAGGTATAACATCTAACCATCAGGTCATTTCAAATGTAAACATAACATAAGTAACAAATATCTCTCAGATCAGAATATAACAAGATAAATATATGCAACACATAACCAATGAATCTAACATGGACAATCCATTTCTAATTATTTAAGCATTTAGTAATGGTAGTTTACACAACATGAAAAGGCACTTAAAACACATAAGTGAACATAGTCATAAACATGACTAACCACTGCTACAAGAACCCAGTCCAGTGTAGCATGGTAATAGAACATAGTGTACAATCTCTGTACACATCTCAAGGTAATCATGAAACAACCTCATGATACCATATCGATCCTGGTAACCACTGGCACAAACCTCAGTGAACCATAAATCACATCATAATCTCATAAATTAGCCAAAGCATAATCAAAGCAACAAATACAAAAACATAAATCCAATCACCTCAACGATGTAGACCACTCATGGTCACAATCATGATCCCTTCTCAACGAGTGATCAAAAAAGTCGCATCCATCGGGATGACTTACATAAGTCAAATGGAAGAGGCACTACATCATTCCCCCAGAGACTAGGCTTACTCCTGGAAGCCTGCAATCCACAAATAGAGACCAAAATACACCAAGAACAAAATCAAAATCAAACATAAGGAATGACTCACTGACTTCTTCACAAGTCCAATCAAATCACTCCAACATTCTCAAACCATTATGTCAACTGCCAAATAGATCAACCAAAAGAGAAAGGTGTCACATTGACACAAGGTCCTCCAACAAGGAACCTTCTATGTGCTAGGAAAAAACCATCTAGCCATAAAGTCAACAATACAAGGTAAGGAAAAACCCACTCTACCTCGTCAATAGGTGCCCAACTACGCCATGCACCTATCACATGACCGCAACACCAGGTCAACATACTACGTACTTCCAACAAGAGTTGGAATCATGGGGATAACCATCCCAAATTCCCAAGAATAATATCATGTCACACATGATCATTCTGGAATCCACATAAACTCACCCTTCCATCATAGAGGATGACAGTTTACCAACAAAATTATGCACTCCAAAAGCATACTCACCACCAAGCATAGGAGCATTTAGTCTCTCTCTAAGGTACAAAAGCTCATCTATCACTGGTAACTAGGGCTACATAACCCAACCAAACATGATATCACCTTTCCACGAGGTTGTGAGGACTTTCATCAGTGGACACCATCATGTAAAATCTTCATACCAACTCATCAGATGGTAACATGTGTCCGATGATACCATGTCCCTCCAACAACATGCTGGGAATACTACACCCAACCTACTGCTAAACTCAATCTCTGAAATGTCCCTTTTTTGATTTTTCATGATATTTCCAACCTCTAATCAGATCTTTAAAATCAAACAACTGCTATCACAAAGATCCACCAAATTCCTTAAGAAACCCCAAATCGGGTATGTTGAAAATAGTGCTAAAAGCTTCACAACTTCACAAATTATTAATGAATCTGAAAATGGAAATTTTTACAGAACTTTCAGCAGCATAACAGCCTACAAATTGATATTTCCAGATCCGTATAGCCTTTACACAACAGCTCGAAAATGTAGGACCAAAACTATGCTCATCGGGCTCCCGAAATAGCACAAAATATGCTCGGAAACACCACAAGAACACTAATAATCTATCTCAGAAGTTTAATCACGTCCCAATATATATATTCAGCTCTATTTTAACAGCTTAAATTATAAAATACAGCAGCAACCAAAACTGATATGAAATACTCAACCGGAAACACCAAACTCTTACAAAAATACACCCGAAAACTCACAAATCTGCACTGTTCAGCACAAAGGCAAACTCTGTATGAGCATGCACATGGAATGGCTTCAAACTCCCGTCCTTAGCCTTCCTGGAAACCTGCAAACTCCCGTTATTGGGTCTCCCTGGAAACCTGCAAACTCCCGTTCTTGGGTCTCCTTCTCCACAGGTTTGGCAGCCTCTGAAGAATAACAAAGAATGAGTGAAAATCAAGTTTGGAATCCCCCCAAAATGCCTCCAAACCTCTTTAAAAAGGGCATAACTGTAACTCACATCCAAGAGAGGTTAATGAAACATATTTTAATAATAATTATCATTTATTAGTCCAACGGTTTCCAAAGATTAACTCCCTTTTTCTGAAACTTCACTTTCTTGGGCCTGCCTGTCTTAGCAAAGATTATTATTTTTTAATTATTTGAAAAGGGGACATGACAAGTCCTCCCCTCCCAAACATTGCTTGTCCTCAAGCAATGGCTGAACAATAAACCAATCAATCCTCCTGGATCCCAAATGTAGTCATGAACTATACTACTACCAATTAACACAGACTCCTGCAAGATCCTCTGCAATATGACCAAGAGGAATCCATAATCAAACTGGCAATTATAGCTCAACCAAACTCCAAAATCACCATTACCACAGTCAAAAACCCATGAGACACAAACTCTTAGAATATCAAAACCCAAGTAAAGTGGACTACCAACATAGTAAATACCATCAATGCATTCCACTGGCCTATATGGAATGTACAATCCAACTCTGCAACAATGGTGAATGCTCTCAAATGAAACTATACCAAGTATGGAGAATCCACACACTATACAACTCCTGCAGTCAACACAACTCTGTAGATCATTGGCCACTGTCTCATAACCATAACTCCCATGCACCCCTGATGGTGAAAAGCCATCACAAGATAAACAACAAGAAATGGAACCCAAACCAAATTTTCCATGAACAAGTGATACAACCCACTGTGACTGATCACTAGCTAAGTCAGGAGATGTCATAGCCAAAGGAGTAGAATCAATAACAACACTTGCTGAAGCATCACTCCAAAACTCCTGCTCTAAGTCATGTATTATCAAGCTATCAACTACAAAACCTGTCGCCATGTCGTGCCCATCACAACTCTCATCTCGAGGCATCAAACTATTCCATAATTGATGATAAGCACTAGGAACCAAAGTACATCTCTGTATCATAATCTCATCAACATGGTCATCAAAGGTAAATTGATGAGCGTACCTCACAGTGTAATGCCGATAGAATGTGCCAATCTCAGTCAGTGGCTCAGACTGTAATCCAGATGAAACTAACTGCAATTGATCATCAACCATGTTGGAACTGACTACTACCTCCAAAGATATCACCAAGGGAGTAGTATTACTATCAGGAACCATGCCAACTGTCGACTCACCAACATCACACATGACCTTTGATACATCTCTAGTCTCTGTGCCTTCAGTACTAGAGGCCACCACCCTGTCAGGCATACAATAATCTGCTACAATACCCAACTCAACTAAACCTGACTCTAGTGGGAATGAACCTGATATGCCAATGTTAGTATCAAGGATGGATGCATCCCCATCTCCATTGTCTCTGACAATCTCAGTCATGGACATCCTCGAATCACCAAACACCATAGCTTGTGACTGTATAGAATCAGATAAAGACTGTAGTCGCTCTAACTCCATGGTCACCTTAGCCAAATGAAACTGTGACTCCTTGAAAGCCAACTGTGTACTCTCAAGAATCTCAAAAGTCACCTCAAGCTGCTCAGTAAGCTCACTCACCTCATCTTCGTTGGCCAACAATGCATCATATGTTGTACTACCCCACTCCATAAGATAATCTCTATCAGCTACCAACTGCATATAATTCTGTCTCAAAATCTGAATAGCCTCCCATAAAGAGTGGATCTCTGTCAAGGAAAGATAACTTCCTTCCTGCTCATCACTAGTAGGAGAACCCCATCCATAAACTGCTAATAATTGACGAGCAGCATCAAAATGTTGGCAAGTGATAGCAATGTCTCGGTCACTAACTCTCAACTGATTAGACACATGATGGCATTGGCTTGACTATCTCCTATAAACCTCCTTTGATGCACTGTCTAAAGGAGTATCCTCAAAGTTACTAGTCTCTAGAGTATTACCATCCATGTCCTGTGAATCAACTCTAAAGCTCATATCAACATACAGAGTATCAAAATTTGTAGCACTGCTGTCCAACTCCTCTGTACGCAAAGAAACTAAGTCTTCAAAATTGCCCACTACATCCTCCTGGATGTCATCGATGCCAATATGATCCTGGGACTCATCTGTACACACTGCCAAATATGAAAGATCATCAACACATTCCAGCAAGTATGGTCGACTGGATATATGAACAAAGCCCAACACCGGTGTATAAAAACTAATACCAACATCAGACAAGATACTGGCACAAGAAAAGACAACACCGTGTAATCTGCTAATCAAATCCATGATAGCACCCAAACAAACACTGCGACCAAAAAGTGTTAAAGATCTCCAGTCAACTGAATCCCAAACACCAATATAATAATCTCGTGTCCATATCCGTAAACTAGAATCAACTGGTAACTCAAGCAAACTCCTCACCTGAGTAATATGACCAATACCAACTAACTCCACATACCTGTCATGATAAGGTAATGAAGTCACAATACTATCTTCACTCACCTTCAGCTGGCGGGATAAATCATGTGAAGTACTACCTGCCTCAACCTCATGTGATGAAGCATCTAACTGCGCCTGGTACTCTTTCTCAGCAAATTCATGAATGCTCAATGTCTGCTCATCTCTACTAGGTATCTCACCATCCTGCACAACAACATCCTCATAATCATCATCTGAACCCACTACACTGTAGTCACTGCCTGTTGTAACTATACCATCCTGAATACCTGTGGCATCACCCTTTGACAACCTGTAAACAATTGTCTCAATTTGAGTATCAAGTTGACTGTTACTATCAATCTGTGTAATATCCTTTCCCACCACCTCCTGTGGCAAAGTAGAATCTGAGACCACTACCTGGCTATCAGCTAGTTTCTCAAACTCCTCATGCAAGTTCTTGGGAATTGTGTCATCTGTCCTGTGAGAAAATCTGCCAAATAGAAATCCAGTCAACTTATCCACCTTAGCTGGGTCAGATAACATGTCATTTATACGGTGGTGCTCAACCAACTGTTTAGACATGTCATGGCTTATTTTCATAAGTTTATCTCGAATGTCTAAATAACCATCCTTTCTACTATTTTGACTCTGGCTATCAATTGTCCAAGATCGTTCCCTCTGAGACTCTGTACTATACCTGTCCATTCTGGATAAAGTAGAGTGTAACCCCAATAGGATATAACTTCTTCAAGCACCAAGAACTAACATGCAAATGATTAGAAGTAGCATGCAACCATAGATTTGGACATGCAACTGATTAGAAGCAACATGCAACCACCAAATTATGACATGCAAGATCTGGGTAGTTGTCAAAACTGACATGCAAACTTCTACAACCGCCAAATTCACCAAGAACTAATAGGCAAATGATTAGAAGTAGCATGAAACCATAGATTTGGACATGCAACTGATTAGAAGCAACATGCAACCACCAAATTATGACATGCAAGATCTGGGTAGTTGTCAAAACTGACATGGAAGATCTGGGTACTTGTCAAAACTGAAATGCAAACTTCTACAACCACCAAATTCACCAAGAACTAACATGAAAATGATTAGAAGTAGCATGCAACCATAAATTTTTACATGCAGCTGATTAGAAGCAACATGCAATCATAAATTATGACATGCAAGATTTGGGTAGTTCTCAAAACTGAAATGCAATATCTGGGTAGTTGTCAAAACTGACCTGCAACTTCTACAAACCCTCAGGCTGGCAAGATCATGGCTCTGATACCACTGAAATGTCCCTTTTCTGATTTTTCATGATATTTCCAACCTCTAATCAGATCTTTAAAATCAAACAACTGCTATCACAAAGATCCACCAAATTCCTTAAGAAACCCCAAATCGGGTATGTTGAAAATAGTGCTAAAAGCTTCACAACTTCACAAATTATTAATGAATCTGAAAATGGAAATTTTTACAGAACTTTCAGCAGCATAACAGCCTACAAATTGATATTTCCAGATCCGTATAGCCTTTACACAACAGCTCGAAAATGTAGGACCAAAACTATGCTCATCGGGCTCCCGAAATAGCACAAAATATGCTCGGAAACACCACAAGAACACTAATAATCTATCTCAGAAGTTTAATCACGTCCCAATATATATATTCAGCTCTATTTTAATAGCTTAAATTATAAAATACAGCAGCAACCAAAACTGATATGAAATACTCAACCGGAAACACCAAACTCTTACAAAAATACACCCGAAAACTCACAAATCTGCACTGTTCAGCACAAAGGCAAACTCTGTATGAGCATGCACATGGAATGGCTTCAAACTCCCGTCCTTAGCCTTCCTGGAAACCTGCAAACTCCCGTTCTTGGGTCTCCCTGGAAACCTGCAAACTCCCGTTCTTGGGTCTCCTTCTCCACAGGTTTGGCAGCCTCTGAAGAATAACAAAGAATGAGTGAAAATCAAGTTTGGAATCCCCCCAAAATGCCTCCAAACCTCTTTAAAAAGGGCATAACTGTAACTCACATCCAAGAGAGGTTAATGAAACATATTTTAATAATAATTATCATTTATTAGTCCAACGGTTTCCAAAGATTAACTCCCTTTTTCTGAAACTTCACTTTCTTGGGCCTGCCTGTCTTAGCAAAGATTATTATTTTTTAATTATTTGAAAAGGGGACATGACAATCTCCAACCTCTAGTCAATGGTCAATGAGAAAACTCGACTGAGACAATCCTCTTGAAGAAAAAAGGTTAGGAAGAAAGAAACTACAAAGTATTAGGACTAAGAGGGAGTCTCTCTCTCAACCTCTGCACTAAATCAGCCCAAGACGCATTAGGGAATCTCTCAATTCCACCAACCATCACAATACTCATCCAAAACTAACTAAGCTAGTGGCATATCCATGCTAGCATACTTTCTCCAGAGAGAAAACAATACAAAGATGCACCAAAGTCAACATCCAAAAAGAGAATCTAGACTCATCAAAGAATTGAGTCACTCCCAAACAACAAGGCAATATCAACCTCGAGCAAGGAACGCTCACAAACCACACTTCACCTCGTAAGGGTGGGTCGGTGCTATAGGAAGTGCACAAACCCAAGTATGAACCCCAAAAAATACCTTGTAGATTATGAAGACTAGATAACTCTTCCATTAAGAATAACATGAAAGTTAAACTTCTTCAATGGCCATAAACATGATGTGTCATGATTGAATTGGCCTCTACTTGATATAGGGTACTCAGAACATCAAACTGCACCTTTAGAAGTGTGAACGAGTTGCTCATTGTTCCCCACATGAAATTTTGCACTAGCATAATCTCGCATGAAGATTCTCACCCAACCAGGTGAGAAAGTGCAATGAACTAGGTGAGGAAGTGCATGATCACCAATTTCTCGCATGAAATTTCAAATCAGCATAGGATTAACTCTGTTCAAAAAGTGTCGAAAAGATATCGACAAGGCCTACGACATGATGAAGCTAAGAGAGTCCTAAAACCTTAGAGTTTTAATCACCACTCAAGATAAAACATCATAGGCAACTCATATTGTCTCGATTACCAAGACAAGCAACAGATGAAATGTCCAAAACAACAAAGGAGAAGACATGTCCAGAATGACATAAGGCATGAAAAGAAAGGTAGCTCACACACTAAAAACCATCATTACTTATATTTCCTAATTTCATTACTTAAACATAACATGAGCACTAATGCACAATGAAACTGAAAGGTTTTCATAGCAAGGGTTCAAGAGTCACTTACCATAAAACAAATACATATCTTTTCAAATTTATTTCAAGAATAACATTAGGTTTACTCATCTTTTAAACCATACAATTACATTAACTTAACATCTACTACAAGCACAATAGTATGTTCTCTATGATTCTCTCCCTTGAATGTACTACCAGAGGTTCAAGATGAATGTGATAGAGTCACAACACACAATTGGGCAGCAGTAAAACACATCTAGAATAGTCATCATGAAACATAATAAAAAAGCCCAAATGGGGGAATTGTCAATTCCAATAGTAAATATCAAAAAGTGCACATTTTAACAATAAGTCAAATGTGACAACTGTCACAAAGAGAGCGATAGATAAAATTTGATGACTATTCCAAGAGAGGGAAAAATTGAAAACCAATGCTAGCCCAACAACATGAGAAAAATACCTCTAGCCAAATAAAATAAGGCATCAATCAAACTCACACACATCAAGCAATATACCATTAATAACCTCATGCATATGTAGACTACAATAATTTTCCTTAATTATTTTCCATGCAATGCAACAATTAGATATCCACTAATTTTATATAGTTTCCATTAACTTATGAAGCAAGTCAGATTGGAGACTTAAGTCATTAACCCAAGAGATCTTAATACAACACCTGTTTAATTACAATGATTCACAATAAACACTCATTTTTCAATGAAGGGAACCGTTTCATAACTATCATGACAAAACATAGAATTACAATTAAGATTTATTATTTTACTTACAATTAGAAGGAAGCATGAAACAATGCACCTAACTCTGCAAAAGAGGCACTCAAGGCCAATACATGGACACTAATCAGTGGTTCCATCCAATAGGGTCACACACGCAATCAAACCAACCAAGGCACATCGATTCCACTAACAAAACAAGGAAAGACTCACTTACTTCTTCTCATAGTGCTCAAGTCATATCTAGTGGACAAGCAAGTCCATCCCAAGTAGATATCGAAGCAACAAAGATTATGAGCTCTCACCAAGACACTCACACTCAACCAACATAGCAACAACCATATGGGCAACATATACGTAGAGATCCCAATATTTGAACATGGGCTTTGATATCAGATGTACTGCCCCACTCAGAGATCCTTGGAATAAGGATTCAATACAAGCCAAGATTTTTTTTTTTTTTAATACAAGTATGAATGCACATGACAACATCATACATGGATCACAAAGATCGCAACAAAAGACTTCACCAACAATCTTGACAACCAACGAATCTCCAAATGCCATAGAACAAATTGACACACTAAAAAAAAGCTCCACAACGACCATGCATGGGATGAAGGCTCAAAGAAACCACCACCCATCAACTAAACACCATGCTAGAAGATAAATGTAGAATCCTGAAATTTGGCTAAGTCTGAAATCCTGAAGCCCTGTATTTGGCTAAGTCTGAATTTTTGAAGCCCTGAAATTTCCTAAAATCTTTATCTTATCTCAGAGAGGTCTGAAACCTATCTCAAAAGACTCGTCGCATACATTAAAATATATCTTATACTTCAATGATATATTTTAAACCCTTTAGGAAATCTGTGTTGAACTAGGAAGGTGTAAAACCAAAAAGGGTGTCCAAAACCAAATTTTGAACTTTTCTTAGACAAGGCTAGATACCCCCTATTTTCCATGCGAGACCAACAGAGTGCCATATTCTTGTGCGAAGATGTATAACACACCCCGCGAGAAACTGCCACCCACACGAGAAAGTGCACCAAATGGTGCGAGAAAGTACCTTGCCCAACAACAAAGACTGGTGTTGGGTTACACGCGACGAAGTGCAAACCTCCGCGAAGAAACCCAACACACCATGCGAGGACTTGCATTCTTGCGCGAGAAACTACAAGTTCGCATAAGAATCTAGAACAACAAGCCAGAAAATAATAAAGGAAGAAAACTAGAAAATGAATTACTCCACACCGAGGAGTATCGAGTCCACATAAATCAAGGAACGAACACTCGAGTGCATAAATAACAAGATGCCAAGAAACAAGAAAGAAGAGCATCTATCCATGTAAACCATAGCAGTAAAAGAATGTACTAAAAGCAACATCGCAGTGTATAGAAATAACTATTAGAAATATTTTAGAATAACTAGGGGGGGGGGGGGTGAATTAGTTATTCAAGGTCCAGATGTCCTATTCAAACTTTTCACTAAGTATAGTGAGCCCATTCAACCATTCATTCATCCAAGCTTTAACTTTTCTAACCAGCAAGTTACTATAAATCAACATGCAAGCATAATATATAATAAATCAACACATAACATAGTGATTTACGTGGAAACCTAATTTGGAAAAAACCACCAGTAACATGCTACTCAATTCTCACTCTTCTGAAGTGATGCCCTGTGAAAGGCCTGCCCTATTAAAGGCTTACAACACACTGTCAAATGTGACTTTGTTAGAGGATATAACCACCCTATTAGAAGTGGGCCTGGTTAGAGGACTTTAGAACATTCACTTGGAATGCCACCCTGTTAAAGTATTTACAAATGACTATTAAACCAACCTAAGTCCATAGGATTTCCAGATCTAATACAATTGCTAGAGAGTATTAGAAAATCATTGACTTGACTACAACATACAACTTATCTTGCAGATCTTAGATCACTTCTCAGCTCATACTCTTGCCTGGCCTTCAATCTCTGTAACTCTAACAGCTTGCCCTCCTTTCAAGCTTAGTCTCCTTGAGTCTCCATGCTCAATGTACTAGTGTAATCATCTCTTCATGACCACTTGTAGAAGCAGAGCCTTTGTGCTCTTCCTTCTCTAAATGTCTCCTCCTTGACACCCTTCCAACTACTTCGCAGATTTGGCTCTTCAGCAGCAACAATATCAATAGCTCTTTGCTTCTTGGTCTATGACTTCTTAAATAGAAGTCTTGGAGTTCTTTTCCCGCTCGATTCTTCCATTCTTTTAATTTCAATTCGTATGAGGATTCATTGCATCTAACCCATATTTTGTTTCCTCTAGAAACTTCTTGAATAATCCTTTAGAATTTGCCTAAAAATGGTTTACATAGAATTCTGTGCCACCAGCTCATCATCCTTATCTTCCAACTCATTCACAAAATTCAAGACAACCACTTTGTCAGCTCAGATTTGTCAAATCTTTGTCACTTGAAATAATGCAACAGCTCGGTACTATTGAAATACTAGTGCTTGGCACATACTGTGTTACTCAGCATCAACTGTGTTTTTTCTTGATGCTCGGCACCTGAAGATCACTCGACACCAACTAAGAATTTTCTGATGTTAGACACCTAATCTTCACTCGGCACTTGAAGATCACTCGAGACACACTAGAATTTCCTGTTACTCGGCTCCAGCTGAAAATTTTTTCGGCTTCAACTAACTTGCTCGGCACCCACTAATGATCTTAGTTTAAGCTTTGCATTCAACCTTGTTACAACTTCTTCCAAAGTGTGACCAATCTCTGTATCTTTGAGTATGCTATCAATAGATCAGTTAACCATTGTTTTAACTAATCCTTGCACTTCATTACAACATCATAACTCAACCTTTCTTGAGGTGCTCTTGTTACATCTTGTTGATCAAGTCCTCTTCATCAATCAACTAAGTGATAGTACTTGGATCTTATAAGCAAATGTCATTCCTACAAATAGCAGGTTTGACATCAATGACAAAACAATGATTGGAAACATTCTTTTAACAACAATCTTCCTTCTTTACAACAATCTCCCTCTTTGATCTTCAGCAATGAGCTTTTCAATCAGATTTCAAACAATAACATCGCAATATCTGAACAACCAAACTAAGCACGCGGTTCCTCCCAATAGTCAATAGCATCATAAGACCATTGTGGATCTTAGCCATTACCCGTGTGTAACATCCCAAGCCACCGATTAGATCATTGGTACTATCATAATAGGGACGTCACTACTAAAACATGCTACAACATAAGCATAAGAAAATTTAACATGTTAGAAGTAAAGCATAAGATAATCCTACAAAGTAGATAACATCACCTATCACATGCTAATCATCATAGTAAGGAAATGTGATAGTAAATAACATCATTTAAACATGATATCCAAGCATTCCAATGAAAGCATAAATAAAAAGAAAGCATACTCTGAAACTCGAAGTATTAAGTGAAAACATCCAGCAACGGTCACACTAGGACAAGAGATTGTCTCTATACATCGATCCCTAGTAGTGGTATAGGTAGATCCGCCTCCCAACCACGTGGCACCCATAGGTCCACACCTGTCGTGCTGATGGAGATAATGATCCAACCACAAACACACATAAAGCACAACATCCATGGCTAACACTCACACCAAACAGTATGATGACTGTAACCAAGAACCTAAGGCAATGCAAGTGGTACAGGTCCTGGTCAGACACTCATAAGACTACTAAGTAGGGGCTGACATCATGGAGAGTCGCTTGGCATCGACAAGCCCAAGCTAGTATTGGCAGCTGCTCTCCCCAACGGAAGGCGCACAATCCAATTTTAATTATCTTAAGTTTTATTACTATTCACAAATTTTATTTAGTTATCACTTACTTAAAACTTCCTCCACCAACCCTTTGAGCACAATGATCACTAGGCTACAAGATAGAAGCCCCCTCTATATGCTACCCTACCCTACCCATGCTTATCCAATGATGAGTGCCCGTAGGCATGCAAATTCTCAACCCAACCCCAATGATCATAACTTCTGAAAGTACCATGGTAGTTTGAGCCTCACAAGTCACCAAACGTACTCGTGTGTGGCACACCACCATCATGAAGATCATAACACAAGGACTGGATGAGAACACAATGCAAAATATCACTCAACTAAAAATAACTCATGAGGATGGATTCTTCACGAATCTCCAAAGAACAATAAAACCATACATCATGAAATCACTCAATCGGCCTTAATCAGGGAGTATGGAATCTACACAAATCCCAATGATGCAACAAGACCAAACATCATGAACTCACTCAATCCGCCTCAATCTGGGAGTATGGATTCTAAATGAATCCTACTGTCCACGAAACAAGAACAAAGGTCTAAAGATACAATAACAACAGGTATAAAATCACTCAACCAAACACAAAGTCAGGAGTATGGATGCGACATGCATCCCAATGCAAACATAAAAGTGAAACAATGGTCTGACTGACATCCAAATGGATGATGCACGTCCACGACCAACAATGTGCCAATAACTCGAGAAAACAGGGCGGCATGCAAAACGAGGTAAAAACCCCAAAATTTTGGAAAACTTCGAAATTAAAACCCATAAAATCCAAAGTTTTTCAATCCCAAAAATTTGAAGTTCATAGATTTGAATAAATTTAAGATGTTATATATTTCAGCCAAGTAATTTTTAAATTTTTTTTTTCAATTTTATTGCTTTGTTCATGGCCCGAGGCCTGAATTTTTCAATTTACTCTAGAGGCACGATTTCTATCCAAAATATGCACTATAATATACCATTGGAACTGAGAAAAAATGAGCTATCCATTTCTGCAATCAGTACTTCTAGATATTATTGATTATTCTTCATAACATTATAACATTTTGTCTTCTTGCTTTACTTTCTGAAATGTTAGTAACAATGGTTATAAGTATACATGATTAGTTATTTGTTTTTTCTTGTCTTTTCATTAACAATATCACAAGTAGCATACATTTTTTTTGGCGGCTATGGTTGTGATGTTTCAAATCAGATTAGAAAAAGGATAACAAAAAGTAAAAGAAATAACTTAGTACATTTTTCAGATTTCATATTGAAAATTTCTTTTAATTATATTTAATGTCAAAATTGAAGGACTTCCACATGACTCCGTCCTCTCATTGTCTCTCAAATTAACTTGTAACTTTTACTCTCATTGTCTCTCAAATTAACTTGTAACTTTTATTCAGATTAATCAATGAGATGAAATAGAAGATTGCTAGTATTTTCTTAATTAAAAGAAAAACTTACTTGAACTAGTCAACATTTACAAATTTCACTCTATACTCTTTTAAGAAATAAAAAATTTCCCGATATCTTACTCATGGGGCCAACATTAACGTCCCTGCGTATTTGTCCCATAACACAAATTTTTGGAGTATCTACTAAAACCCTACAAAATCATTTTCCGCTGTTTTAGCACCTCACACCTCTAAATCCATTCAATCTTTTCTGTGAAATCAATGGCAGCTCGTTACGGATCAGCTTCATTTGCAAGGACTGCGCGGTCTGCATTTAATTCATTCAGGAATTCTACGTCTTCGTCGACATCACAGTCTGGTAGAACTCCTCGCGGAACAAGAAGTGCATTTGAAAATGGCAGCCTAAGCATGAACAGGCGAAGAGTCGCAGAAACATTAATACCTCTACACAATGTGGTTGCTTCTGCAAAACTCGTGAGCCACTTAAGTGTCAGCTCGCGCAGATGCCGGACACTCTGTTCAGGTACTCACATCGTTTTGCACATTCCATCTCTCCATATTCTGTTGAACGTTCGCTTATATGTGGGGAGAGAGAGATATACGAATGTTCGGGGCCTAATATAACTATGCAGTTTATCCCAGAATAACTTTGCAATTTGATATGAACAAGTGAAATACCTACATACACAGTTGCTTCCACAAATTGTAATTTGAAAACTGCCAGTCAAAAACTCACATATGCGGTTAGCTTTCCTAAGTGAGAAACTGAGAGATTTGTTCCTGAACTACAAAGAATCTCAAGCACTGCATAAGTTGTTTATGTTTGGACGCTTGTAGGCCTCCTCGTTGAACCTATCAACGCTTTAACTCTTTCTTGATGGGTCTAGCAACATAAATAACTTACGCAGCCAACCTTAGAAAATTGCTGCAAATTAGTGCTCTACAAACAAACTTCTTTTGAATTCAATACAATTTCTTTTCTTTCAGAATAAATTATGCATTCCCTATTTGAACAATAGATGTTTCTATAAACGACTTCAATTTAACATATATTTTATAATATTACACTTTTTTTTAATAAGCAGTTATATTTCTATTGATAATAAAAGCTGTACATATGATGAACCAAAATGGCAGAATGCCGAGAAGATAGGCTCCTTAGTATTAGCATTGGTTAATTCTAACTGCTGTTTACTTCAGTTCATCACCGATTGTTGTTTAGTTTTCTCCCGCACTTTCAGCTTAAACCAAGTGTGTTAGTTCAACTAATTTTGCTGTATGCATGATTAGAGGATGCATATCTCCAATTCCTATAATTTACATCCATATTTTGTGCTTAATGCAAGGATCTTCACCAGTGATCTAATCTTATTCGGTATAGTTGAATTGTGTATAAATTATGCACTTTGTAATCATTATCAATCAACGAGAAAGAACACAGTGTAATCAGTAGAATTTTATTGTGAGCAGTTCTGTTTTTCTGCGTTTATTTTTCCTGCAAGTATTGTTTCTTTATTTTTAGCTAGATCTTACAGCTGTAGAAAACTTTACATGGTATCAAAGCTTAGAGAGCTGGAAGAAGAAACATTTTTTTTATCAGAGCTTCAAAGAATAGAGTTTTCAACATTTTCTCTTCTTATGTCACATGGTTATTTTGAATGGAGGCCACAGATTTTGCTTAGGCCCACGGGCAGAGGTTTGCATCGAAAAGTCATGGCATGGTTGGGCCTGATTCTACATCAGAGAAAGGTCAAGGTCATGCTCTATTTGCATGTGTCTTGCCTTCTTTTTCTCTTTGGTGATGCAATGTTTTTGTGGATTGGCCATGCCTCTTTGTGTGAATGCTTCTAATGCTTCCATTGTTGATCGGATTTATGGACATTTGACAGCTGAATTTTCAATCAGCGATTTATTCTTGCATGATTGAGTAGTGTTTTAGGGTCACTCATACAGAATCGTGTCATTTGCATCCTTGAATGATATATGCTTTGCCTCTGTTTGCCATCTATTCTTTGTTTGAGGGAGCTATGCAGATTACTATCTATTGTCTCTTCAATTTGATTGGCATATGTTTTACCTTTGTTTGCCATCTTCTCATTGTTGGAGTAGTGTCATTGGGAGACTCATGTAGACTGATCCTAATCATCATCTCGGTTTCAAAAAAGGTTCTTCATTCAATACTATGGAATTTATCATTTGACAGATGTTTGCAATTTTCTTGTTATAAAAGACCTTTCCTCTTTCATGTTCTTAGGATTTTCTTTTCGACTTAGTTAGAATTAAGGGGGGGTGTTAGCATTGGATAATTCTAACTGTTGTTTACTTCAGTTCATCACCAATAGTTGTTTAGTTTTCTTCCGCACTTTCAGCTTAAACTAAGGGTGTTAGTTCAACTAATTTGCTATATACATGATTAGAGGATGCACAGGGAATGATGTCAGTTTTGCTTGTGGACGGTGAATGAAGAAGGTGCATTAGGTTCCGCAACGCAATGTAGGAAGCTGCAGAAAACTGGAAAGCAGCAGGAAACTGGGTCCACACAGCAATACCCGAGCAATATTGTAGGAGGAAGATCAAGACTTGGATCCACTGACAACAACATTGCATTAGAATGAAGCAAGCCGACCAAGAGCATTAGGGCATCATGGGTAACAAAACCCTATTATTTTATTAGCATCGAGATATCAACCGGTAAGTCCAAGTGCCCCACTCAGTAATTGCTTTCCCCAAAATTGCTTTGTCGATTTCATATCATACGTGAGCATGCAAAAAACTTCTACACTTAATGTGTGTCACTAACTAAACAAAACACAAAAACCATAAAGAATCTCTAATAAGACATCAATGATAACGACATGGTTCTCATGGAAGGAATAAACGGGGGAATCACAAAAGCACCTTTAGGGTTTTAGACTAATAAGAAGATACTTGCACAAGTCTCATCGATCGATCAACCAAAGATAAGGGAGACACAGTCAGAACTAGATGGGATCATCGGACACAACACAGGATCTGACAGTAACAGTGTGGCAGGGAATCAGATGGTCAGTGCACTCGTAACAACAGAACAACAAGCAAGTTTGGGGGAGGCTGCTGAATACAATGCCATCTTTGGTACCAAAGGCACGGTTCTGACACATGGGAATAGTTTAATACAAAATAGCACCATCAAGTGGAATCAAGGAAGCTTCCTCATTCTTCCAAGACCCCCAACCAGACACATGAGTCCTTTCAGTCTTGGAGGAACAAATGGCAATCTACCCACAAACATTTTGAGCTTTCTACAAGTCAGCGGACCACCTACAGGAGGAAATTACATTTACATGAATGCTGAACAGTATAAAAGAATAATCAGATGGAGAAAGATATGAAAGATTAAATATGCAAAAAGAGGGAAGCTTGTAGCTATACTTCTGAAACCGATACCACACGTCCCAGACAATACAAAGATGGGGGAACAGAGTTTGAGGCCATCTGAAATCTCTGAAACAGTTAAGCGGTTTATTGATATCAAAGGTAAAGGGAAGACAAATAATTCTCAGACAATGGACACAGTGGAGGATGGGATGTCAAATAATTACAACCCCACGAGGACACCCATGATGTGGTACCTAGACATCTTTGCGAATGACTTGGTAGCTATGAAGTAGAGGGTGTGAGCACTTGAAGAGAGGAGCCAAACATAAAGTATCACAATGAAAAGAGTCACCAAAGATAACTGGAAACTAGCAATGGATGTCAAGCCACTTAGAGAACAAATTCAAAAATTGCAATTTAATATGGAAAAAGGAGAGTATGAATTAATATTGTTAAGGAAAGAAATAGGGGAAAAGAGGACAGCAGCAATTATTGTGGGAGGAGGGGCTAAGGAAGGAGATTGTAGCATCCGGTTTTCTCGGGTCTAAATTAACATCTAACATACTCAAAGAATACAGTTATAACTTCGTTTCATAGGAAGACAGTTACATCATTCATGTTCATGTGAATAAGATTTACCGTTAAAATCAGTTAAACAAAATTTCATAACTAATTACTTGATATACCATTAAATGAAATTACTTTAGAAATTGAAACACATACCTCGGAAAAACTGAGACTGAAAATCAACTAAGGATGCTTCTGCAACCACCTGGGTTAGTCCACAAATACACTATAACAATTTCATATGTCAACAATCATCTAAAAGCCGCTAGCTTAAATTCAAATTAAATACTTCTATTATTTTAAATTAGGGCATCACATACCACTGTATCAATTAGGGCATCATTTACCATCAGTTCATTTTACGGCTTCCAATACCATGGATTCAATTAGGGCTTCCAATACCATGGATTCTATTAGGGCTTCGGATACCACTGTATCATTTAGGTTTCCAGTCATCTCTCAATCATTTAGGGCATCAGATTCCATTTCATCCGAATTGCTTAACTATGACAGTTTCTCAAGATTAGATAAATACTTATATTCAATATTCATATAAATGAAAACAATTTCATAAATCAATCCAGGTGTAAAATAATGATAACAATGAAATTAACTCAATTCAATCTTACTTCCTCATAGATAAAAATGATAATACTTGTTTTTGATAAACAATTGAATGCATAGCTTATCTCTGTCTAACTCATGTCTAACATTGTGAGTGAGGTGAAACATTGTCAGGGGCTTAACCTCCCAACCTTGGACCACAACATATCCCCACACGATCTCTGACGAGAAAGGCACTCCTTACCCGGAATTGACAGAGAACATCTTACCATCCACTAGGCATCATGCTATATAATATGCCATGCGACTTGGCAGCATGAGATCATCATAACAGGGATATGCATGAGCTATTAATTAATTCATAATAAATGATAAATATTGAAATGTCATAATTGATATTGGTTCATAATAATGATGATTCTTTTCTCACACCTCTTCACCCACCTTCTCGGCTACACAGCCGGGTGAGTCCCAGGTATTCGGAATTCTCAGAGCGAACAACTCTAACAATTATTCAAGAAGATTACATACGATCATTATTTCACATACTGTGATTATATTCTTGACAACATTCTTCATGCATGAGCTAATACATTGTTTAATATTTATTTGATTCTGATATCATTCTTATTTTTACAGGTTCATCTACACCTTATCACCATAATCAGGCCATCGAGCCGGTGATTCCTTGGTGCCTTCAATTTAGCTTTCTTAAGATACTCTGCACCTTCTTCACCCTATTCTGGCTTTTAGCCTGGTGAATTCCTTGATGCTTTGGTTAATTATCTCATCTTAGTTATCAATCTTATATCTAAATTGCATGATAAATGTTTACAGGAAAGATAAATTTTTAAGATGAAATTCAGAAAATTGCATAGTATGATGATAACAGACTTGAGTACAATCATTGTTATGGCAATCAACTCATCTCTGTTTTAATATTATTTTCAATTGCATAATAAGTGCTATCAAAGAAGATAAACTTTTAACAACAAATTCAGGGAGGTTACCTATTCGGATATCAACTAGTTAACCGATTTTGAATAGGAAATAAGGCTAAAGTAATTGACTGATCTTCTACAGGTTATAATGAATTGAAAGAATTAATATGGACAACTTCTTTCGAGTCTTATATCTCAACAAGAAATAAAGACAAACTGGAAATGAAATACGATTGGCTCTGTGCACAGTTCGATGACACAGAGAAACAAAATATTTGCCAAGATGTATGAGGAATCCTGAACATCTACCTTTAGGGATGTTTGCATAATTAATATCAAACAAGAAAAGGAAGTGAAAACGTTTTTGTGGAATTCTAAAGCTATCTTACGTGACATAGACCTGTGATTATGTGGCTCGGGTTCCTGTATTGCAATCCGCAACTATAATCTCAGCCGAATGCTCTGTAAATACTTGTTGTTTCCTTTGCACTGGGTTTTGTAAGCTAGTTGAAGGTTTTTCGAATATGATATGGCTTGCACGATTGAGAACAGTAAAGGACGCCAAGGCTAGGAAGAATATAGTGCCAAGTTATGTTTAAACTCACAGCCGGCTCTCTATTTCGCCTCTCTGCTCTGAATCCTATGGTGAATGAAGTCGTTATGAATGGAAATAAAAACAAATCTGGTGTTGATGACATCGTGGCTGAGCAAAGAAATTTCGATGAATAAAATTGTGTATGAAAGGAAGGCCAGATATATGATTGAATGTTGATACATGACAAAGGTTCCAAATAAATATATAAAATGTTCTTACGGCTTCCATTAGTTACAAGAAAACCCCTATGAAAACCAAGATGACCATTCAAATTCCAAATATTAAATTGACTAAAAAGAAAAGAATAAGTTGGAAAGAATTGGAAAATTAAAATTTGAAGATTATAACAATACAATTATTATAATCCGAACATTATTATAAAGTGCAACTATTAAATTATTAAATGATAATGGTGCCAAATCATGGTTATATTTAAATGAACATTTATAAACAATTATTAAAAATACTACGACAAAAGATAATTTAAAATCCTTTAAGATACGTTTTATAAATAATTTAATTATTTTAATTAAATTATTTATTAAATAACTCAATTATTTTAATGAAACTATTTATTAAAATAACTTATGCGATTCCATAGATGTATTTTGTTCCAAGTTGCTAGGTCCTCTATTTGTCTGCCTAGTGATGGTGACGCCCTACCTAATTCTTTTCTGACAATGCTTCTACCCCTCCGGTATGCTCCCTGCAAGGAATTTCTCCGTAATTAAATTATAAATTATATAATCATAAATAATCATAACAGTTAACCTTTCATCCTAATTCCATGAATTCGCGATTAACGATCAACTAACATGTCATTTGCACTTGAAATCATAATGACCAACTAACTTACCATTTCGCCAGATTATATCAAATTAAATTGCCAACTGATTTTATGTAAACCTCAATGGCTATATTTCAAGCTAGATCAAAAATTGGGATGTAACAGAGATAAAAACTCGCAAATGAAAAATATATAAGATGCCATGGCCAATATGGAAATAAAAGAGAACCAACTCAGAGAGCAAATCGAAGAAGTTAGAGCATGGGCTAACTTAGTAAAGGGGCCAACAAACACTTCTAATGACAGCATTGAAAAACAAGTTCAAAGGCAGCTTAGAGAGGAAAAAGAAAGAAGTGAGAAAGCAGCAAATATCGTCATCAAAGGGCTACGAGACTATGGAGAACAGGAAAACACAACAGATCTAGTTAAAGACTTCTTTAAAGACCAATTAGACTAGCATGGAACAACCATACAAGCACAGAGAATCGGAAAATGGATAAGAGGAGGCAAGGACAGACATGTTAGAGTGACAATGAGGAATACAGGGCACAAAAACAACATCTTATATAATAGGAAATTTCTTAGAGGCATAAACATATATCTTGATGATGACCTCACCTTAACTCAGTAGGAAGAAAGAAGGAAGGAATGGGAAAAAGTGAAAACAGCAAGAGAAAACGACAAATGGGCATTGCTACAAAATGGCAGAGCCCAAATTAGCGACAAAATCACACATAGTAAATAGGAACTTAGGCCTACCCAGGAACATATAACTATAGTTAGCTGGAATTGTAGAGGTTATCCTTGGAGAAGAGGACCTGGGTTAGAGCCGATAGCTAAAGATAATGACATCATTATGCTTACCGAGACCCATGAACATGATGGATGTAGGGTTCCAGGTTTTGAGGGGTATAAGAAGGTATCACTGCGGAATGAGAAGATACAAAATGGTAAGGGGCATAGAGGCATCACCGTTCTAATTAAAGAAACTTGGAGTACATTTATAAACTTGGAGAAAGAAGATTTAAACAAGTAGTATATATGGATAAAAATAAAAGAGAATCAGATTTCTATAATGGTGGTTGTCTGCTACTTCGCCCCAAAAGGCTCAAAAATGTATAAAAAACATAGATTGAATCGAGAAAACCCATTCCCTGCACTCAAAAAAGACATAGCAGCCTTTAGCTCTCTAGGGGAAATAATAATAATAGGTGATTTCAACGCCAGAACAACAAAGAACCAAACTCTCAATCTTAAGGAGAGTTACAAAGAAAGCAGAGACCCAGTTTGGCTAGAAGAAGAAGGGACACAAAAATGAGAAAGATCATCGTAGGAAAGCACAGGAAAGGTTAATCACTTTGGGGCTGAATTACTAGGCTTATGCTGCCTATATAACATGGTCATATGCAATGGTATGTAAAAGTGGTCTAAATCGGGTGGAATCACATGCAAAAGGCACAATGGGCAAACTGTTGTAGATTATGTCATATGCTCGCAAGACTATGTTGCAAAGATAATTAACTTTGAGATAGAGGATTGCCCCATGGAGCTAAAGTCTGACCATAACCCCATCTTGATAAGGGTAGCCACCCACTTTAAAGATCAACATATTGTCTCAAAACCTTTAAAGAAGAGGAAGATGATTCTGATCAGCATAGTTTTAATGACACAAGAAAACCAAAATATTTTCTGAGACTCTTTTGCGGCTGTCTAGAGTTCAGGGAAAGCATCTCAAGTTTGATAAACAACATTCCATGGACAAGGATAATCTTGTTCTTACTATCATTAAAGCCCTGGAGGAGTGTAAAAGATCTAAGGCCACAAAAGAAGCCAAGAACACTTTTACGGCCAATCAGTGGTTTGATGAGGAGTGCAAAATGACAAAAAGGAGTTGGAAAAAGAACATGAACAGAGAAAGTAGAAAGGAATATGATCAGTTGATTAAAAAGAAGAAAGAGGAGTATGTGAACATGAGAAGAATCGAGTTGATTAATCTTGGTCAAAGTAGCCTCATAAAGTTTTGGAAAGAGCTTTAGCAAAGAAAAACACAGATAGAGAACAACATCATAGGAACCAAATGGTTGGAATATGCCAAGACCCTCTACTCTACGAGTGTGATTTAGGAGAACATAGAATCATGGTAACTGAGACTACAGGTGAATTATTCAAGGCATAAGGAGGTTAGTTGCTGGTAAAGCGCAAGATATTAATGGACTACAAGCTGAACACTTAAAATGGGGTGCTGAAACCCTGGCACCACACATCACTAAGATTTTCAATAGTGTCAATAGAGAAGGCTTACTTATAAATTGGACAAGCGTGGTGATCCCACTCCACAAAAGCGGAGATATAAACAACCCTTCTAATTACTGAACCATCGTAATCAATCCACTCTTCAGAAAGTTATTTGGCAACATGGTAGAGCAAAAAATCAGTAAATGGGCTGAAACAGAAGGCAAAAGAGAAAAAGGGCAAGTAGGCTTTAGACCGAAACACTCTACTATAGATCATGGCATCACTCTCAGATATTTGATAGAGAAAATTTAGGACACTCTGGGGGCCGAGGCTTTTTGTTGTTTCATGGACTTTAAAAAAGCATTTGACATAGTGCCACCTAACAAACTCTGGGACAGAATGAAAGAGTTGGAAGTTCCTAAAGAACTTAGGTCTGCTGTTCACAGATTGTATGAGCAGGTCAAAGCTAAAATTAGAACGATGGAAGGGTTATCAAAGGATTTTGGCAACAACATCGGGGTTAAACAAGGGTGTCCGCCATCTCCAACATTATTCGGGCTCTATATTGACAAGTTAGAAGAATGGATAAACAAGATCAATGGTGAGGGGGTACAGTTGGCCCACTTTGTGATAAGATTGCTCTTATATACAGACGATCTCATCATACTTGCTAGAACGGCTAAAGGTTTGAAAGAACACTTGAAAGCACTAGAAAGTTTTTGCCATGAAGTGGGAATGCAAGTGAACACTAGCAAAACCAAAGTTATGATCTTCTCACTGAAGAAGAATAGGGTTATACAGGACGAGTTCCTGTTTGAGGGTAACCCTCTTGAGATTGTGGAGTATAAATACTTGGGCATAGATTTTCATAACAAACTCAATTGGGATACATGCAGATCAAAAAGGATCCAAGGGGGCTGGAACATGTTATATTCTCTACAAAATAGGTGTAGGAACACAAAATTATGGGATTGGACAACCATGAAAGCTCTTTTTGGTTTGTTGGTCACTCCAGTTATTCTATACGGATGTGAAGTGTGGGGCGGTAATATGTTCGAACAGAAATAGTGAAAGGTAGAAAGAATTCAAAAACACTTCATCACATGCAATCTCAAAGTCAAGACCATGGTGCCGCACGAGATCTTGTTGGCGGAGGTGGGTTCCTTTCCGTTAGAAGCCGTCGCATTGGTTCTGATGCTAAGCTATTTAAAGAAAACCCAAGGTCTAGAAAGACATGGCTGGCCCAAGCTAGTCGTAGATGAAAAACTTGTTAGGCGAAAAAGCACATGGGTGAAGCAAAATGACAAATGGATGCGAAAATGGGATATCAACATCCATACTTGCCCGGATAGCATTAAAGAAATAAAGAAGTTTGTCATGAAAAAATTTCGCAATATTTTATGGACAAGGCACATAAGTCGGAAAAAATCTTATTACATTAAAGAATTTAACCCCACTTCTAGTCATGATGAAAAGGCCTATATAAGAGCACCTATTAATTGGAAAGCAAAAATGCTGATGATGCAACTCAGAACTAGTTCACGCCGGCTGTGATGTGAAACTGGTAGATGGCAAGTTCCAAAGGAAGAGTGGGCAGACGGAACGTGTTTATTCTGTAATATGAGAGCAGTAGAGACGGAGCAACACTTTGTCAAGGATTGTCTAGCATATAGTGACATCAGATTTGGTTATACAGAGATATTACAGAACAATGACTTCAACTACTTATTCGAGGAAGATCAAGTGAAGAGAACAACGACTTTGATTATAAAACTTCAGAGAAGGAGAGACAGGTTAACCAAAACTTTGTAGCTAGATTAGTTTCACTCCTGCTTTGGGGGGGTGATCGTGTAGGTCCCATAGGCTACTTTAGCCTTGTGGATGTCATTAAAATCTATCATATCATATCTTTAGTTCCTATAATTTAGATCCATATTTTCATGCTTAATGCAAGGATCTTCACCTGTACAACCAAAGCTGCTTTCAGCATAACATAAAGTGGTTAATTATCATCATCAAGAATGCTCTTATCAGCTGATTTTGTGGGGTGTCACTCTTGCACAACTTTTTTCATAGAAGCAGGCATCCATTCGATACTCATAGTTGGCTTGATTTTGGAGATTTTCTTCTAGAAGGAACACCCCTTGGCCAATCGATGATGATACGTAAAGATGGTAATGGACATGAAATTATTACGATAATAGATAGATTCTATTATTATCTATTATTATTTAATGGTTTATCTATTTGTAATCTATTGTAAGTTTTAGAATGTTTATAATATTTAGTTAGCTGTTAGTTAGAATAGAATGTTTCTATTCTTTACGATCGTTTCCTAAGGAAACATCATTTATTCTTTTGTGTACATTGCTCTATTGATTATTGTTAATAATAAGAAATATTTTACCATTTACTTTGTACTATGTTATTAGAGCCATAGTACCTTTTTTGACAAATTTTGCAAATAAAAATTCGAAATGAATTTTCAGTTTTTTTGAAAATTTATGGTTTGTTCAAATTGGCTTGTTTCTTCAAAAATTTCCTTGCCCTTGCTTCTTCTGAAATTGGGTCTATTTGGGTGGCATTTTTGGGCAACATTTCTCTACAACTTGTGCCTAGTTCCCTTTGCAAATCGTGCCCAATTTGCTTTGCAAATTGTGATCAATTTCCTCTCAAACTCACGCGTCTTTTCCTCTATAATTCGTGCGCCATTTCTCCTACAAATTGGACCTAGTTTTCATGAGTTTTTTCAGCCTCGTTCAGCCACTTTTTTTGTTGCAGATAGGATTTGTTCGTTTTTTGCAGACACGACTACACGTTTTTTTGCCCAAGATGTTTTTGTTTGAAATCCTAAATTTCTATACTTGATCCATTTATTTTTGGAAATTCTTGATATGTTTTTTGAGAGCTCAACTGGGTCATCGTTCGATTTTTCTGGTTGCCTCAATTTTCGTGTCATTGGATCTAGAATTTGACAACATATTTCTTCTGGGTTTTTTGAGCTCTCTTATGGGTTACTGCTCATTTTTTCCTGGCAAGACATATGCTGAGATATGGGAGCATCTCAAGAAACTATATGAGACTTCAGACAAAAGTAGGGCCTTCTTTCTCAAGAGCTCTCTATTTTTTGTTGTCATGGATGAGCGAAAATCGCTCTAGAAATACTTGAATAAGATTCAGGATATCCGTGATCAGTTGCTTGCCATTAGACACAAGATAGAGGAAGAGGACATTGTGGTAATAACCCTCAAAAGTTTACCCAAGTCCTACAAGCATTTTGTTGAGACTCTTAACATCACTTCTATTGGTGTTGATTTGGAGTTCATAGATTGTTGCACACGTGTGCTTCAACAAGATCGGTGGAAACAACAGTTTAGTAGCAGTTCGAGCTCCACCTCCACAGAGCAAGCTGTTTATCCTAAATCCTTTCAGAAGGATAAGGGCAAGTCTCAGTCACAACAGTCTTCTCAGCAGAAGTCCTCTGCTCTAGTATCAAAAGATTACAAGAAAAATAACATTCAAATTGACTACCGCCCTTTTTCAGATTCAGCTATTTTTGGCAGAGGGGAAGAGTACACTATTGTTGGCTAAGGCAACATTAAGATTCAGTCTGCTGGGAGGTATCTCTTTTTCCTCGATGTCTACTATGTTCTAGAGATGGAACTCAATCTACTTTCAGTCAGTCAGATGCTGCGACACTCTCCACGATTGGATATCACCTTTAGTTCACATCAGTGCACCATAAGTGATAGGGATTCTCAGTTTTTTGTTGCAATTGGCCTTGGAGGATCATGGTTCTTTTCAAACTTGTTGATTCTGGTGAGTCTTAAGACCTAGCTATGGCTGCTCGGCGGTCTTCTATCAGCTAACTTTGGCATTAGTGGCATGGGCACTCAAATATGCATTATCTCTCTCAGCTTGCTTGGGAAGAGCCTGTCCTTGGATTGCTAGAGATTCAGACTTAGCTTGGAGTTTGTCATGCATGTCAGGTTGGGAAGCAACATCGCACACCTTTTCCTGTTGGCGATTCATGACGCTCTTCTTAGGTACTTCAGCTCGTTCATGCTGATATTTGCGACCCTATGTCTACTCCTATTCTTGGGTCCAGGTGTTTTTTGTTGTTTGTTGATGATTTTAGTAGAAATATGTGGGTATATTTTCTTAAAAAGAAATCAGATATGTTTACTGTGTTTCAAAAATTTGAAGTTTTAGTTGGAAAAGAGTTTGGGAAATCTATTATTGCTTTTAGGACAATAATGGGGGAGAATTTTGTTCTAATGAATTCTGTAGCTTTTGTGATACTCATGGCATCAAGCACAAGTTAATCACACCCCACACTCCACAACAAAATAGTGTAGTTGGAAGTCGAAATAGAACAATCACCGAAATAGCTAGATCGATGCTCAAAAACAAACATGTTCTAAAGAAGTTCTAGGCAGAAGTAGTTAACACTGCAGTTTACCTTTTCAACCAGTCACCCACAGTGGTGACTAATGTAAGACTTTGGAAGAGGCCTGGTTAGGTTACAAGCTCAAAATCGGTCGAGGGAAGGTTTTTGGCTCTCTTGCCTATGTTTGGATCCCTGATGTATCATGCACCAAGTTGGATGCCAAGAGTTAGAAACTCATGCTTGCTTGGTATTGGAGTTTTCACAAAGCCTACCACTTGATCAACATTGAGACATCTCGTCTCCTGTGTAGTCGTGATGTAGTCTCTGATGAGCAACAAGGACCATTTATGTATGTTTCTCCTATTCTTGATCCAACATATCAGCCTATGAAGTCTCATGATTTGAGAGTTAGGTTTCCATTAGGTCCACCTGATGGGAGGGCTCCAACAACTTTTACAACTCTAGTTATACCCGTGATTACTATACAGACACCTACAAGTTTTCCTGTAGGATCACCCAGATTTGTAGATGCTCCACTTGAGTTTGATCCAAATTCTACTAATGAAGAATTTGATTATAGAGTGTCTCCTGATGCTAATGTTGGTCCTTCTCCTCTCCGACCTAAGTGGGGGGTAAGACACTTGCTGATCTTCGAGATGATGTGCTCATTAATTATGACAACTACTTGGAAAAAGAGCAAACCTACAGAGCCAATTAATTTTGCTCTTATGGCCAACATTCATAGTGTGTTTGAAGTTTTGAACCTCAGACATACTCCGAGGATAAAGGAATTCTAGAATGGGAACACGCCATGTAATCAAAACACTAAAGCTTGCTGAAGAATCACACTTGGGTCCTTCCTGATCTTTCACCAGGGAAGAAACCTATTGGCTGCAAATGGGTTTACAAAATAAAATACAAGTCTAATGGTACTTTGGATAAGTACAAAGCTCATTTAGTTGTTGAGGGCTTTTCTCAACGTTAGGGCATTGATTCTGAGGAGACCTTTGCTTCCATAACAAAGATGAGCACTATTAGATTAGTCCTAGCCATGACAACATAGTTTGGTTGGAAGGTCTATCAAATGGACGTCAAGAGTGCTTTCCTGAATAGTGACCTACAAGAAGAGGTCTACATGACGCAACCTCCTAGTAAAGAACATCAGGTTCTCAGATTAGTGAAAACTCTCTATGGTTTAAAGTAGGTCCCTTGAGCATGGTACATAAAAATTGATAAGTACCTCAGTAATAAAGGCTTCCCAAGGAGTTCTTCAGACTCAAATTTGTACATCAAGACTGCTGAAGTAACATCATTTTTCTGGTCAGTTATGTGGACAATTTGATCATTACTGGTAGTTTGACAACTTTGGTTCAGAGAATCAAACGAAGTTTATGCTAGTCTTTTGATATGATTGATCTCAAGCTCATGTGTTATTGCTTGGATGTTGAGGTTTAGCAACAATCTTCTTGTATATTCATTTCTCAGTCCAAATATGCCAGGGCTCTGTTAGACAAATTTCATATGTAGGATTGCAACTGGTATCTACACCCATGGAGAAAGGTCTGAAGTTATTAGCCAAGTCTGATTCTCCTCCAGTTGATGATACTACATACTGGCAACTAGTAGGCAACCTCATCTACCTCTTTGCTACTAGACCTAATATTAGCTTCGTAGTTAGCTACATCTCATAGTTAATGACAACTCCTAATGCTGATCACTGGATAACAACAAAGTGTGTGTTTCTTTATGTGAAGGGAACTACAAATTATGGACTCCTTTACTCTTGGAGTTGTAATCCTAGACTCAGTGGGTTTCACAGATTTAGATTGGGTAGGTTCTGTTGACGATAAAAAAGTCAACTTTTGGATATGTGTTCAGTTTAGGATCTTGTGCCGTCACATGGACCAATAATAATCAGCAGACAACTTTTCTCTCCTCTGGAAAGGCTGAATACAGAGGGACAATTAAGGCAGGTTGCAAAGCTGTTTGGCTTCGTCAGATGCTGGGGGATATGTAGATATCACCAGTAGGACCAACTTCTTTGTTGGTTGATAATGAAGGCGTTATCAAGTTAGCACGGAATCCAGTCTTCTCTGAATTAACCAAGCACGTGGATGTTCACTATCACTACATACGACAACTGGTTGAAGACAATTGACTTGCATATGTTTCTACAGCGAGTGGATTAGATTGCAGACATTCTCACCAAGCGTCTTGGTCTAGATAAGTTTGTCAAATTCAAAGGACAGCTTGGTGTTATGAATAGATTAATCATTAAGGGAGGGTATTACAATAATAGATGGATAATATTATTGTTTATTATTAATTAATGGTTATCTATTTGTAATCTATTGTAAATATTATAATGTTTTTAATATTTAGTTAGTTGTTAGTTTATTGTTAGCTAGAAGAGAATGTTTCTATTCTCTATGATCGTTTGCTAAGGAAACATCATTTATTCTTTTGTGTATATTGATCTATTAATCACTGTTAATAATAGACAAATATTTTACCAATTACTTTGTAATTGAAGTTACCTAGAAAGGGATGCCAAAACAACAAGGGCTCCATGGTTGAGGAAATTATGATTCTCCACTAGGCTGGAACGCCCACTCCTGCCTAGCAACCGCTAACACAGTCTCCAATTCTCCAAGAAAATCAAGCTTAACCAACATATTGGTCAGCTCCAACACTCTTCTCTTAGGCTCTCCCAAGTTTAAAAGGGATGCAATGAACCACCATGAAATGTCCATGTTTACTTTATAGTGTTCATCAACTATCATGAATTCATCGCTCAACAACATTTTAATTGCCTCCAACATGAGACCATTTGGTGCTAAGAAAACCACATTGAATCCCTGGTTGGTGGAAACCAATCTAGTACTGACCAAACACATAGGTGTATCCATTTCTGTTCTATGACTGGTTTTATTTGAAGAGAGATGTCGGATGCCTAGAAACATGCTAGCTAAACCTTTAATAGAGAGATAATATGATCCCTTCCTACCATCATTGGAGAGTAATTGACCACCTTTGCACTCATTTAATATGAATGCTGCAGAAGTATAGATACCAATCTTAAAACATGAGATGAAAATGGTATGGTAGCGGATGACAAGACATGATTTGGACTTGTTGCTGGTGCTAAGTACCACTGGGTTGATGAAGAAAAGTAGTGTTGCAAATGCTAAGAAAATCGATGCCAATGTGACTGATTTTAATGCCACGAGATGGTAAGTATGAGCTACCACCTCGGAAACTAAGATGGATTTTGGCAGTGAAGTACAAAGCCAATTCACTACTTAAGGTATGACACCTTGGTAAAGGAAGCAACACCATTGGTGGTGAGTTTGGAGAGGTCACCAGCTATTGAGCGGACTTCATGCTAAACATGATTAGCCATTGATCATGGAAATCGATCTAGTACAGAACCTCATTGAGGAGAGAGGAAATCAATCTAGTATTAATAGAACCTCATTGAGAAGAGCTTAGAAGTGCCTTATGCTAATTGCATTAATTACCACTGGAGAGTCTCCTTTGATTTCTAGATGAGAAAATTTCTAAGCCTCTCAGAGTTTAATCCCATGGAGTAGTGCTCGAAACTCCGCTTCGTTATGTTAGCAATATGAGTTTGTGGTGTCATTGATGTCAACAAAAGGTGAGCGGAGGTTGGAAAATATGTGTTCAGATGTTCATATGGCCTTTGATGTTGCTCTTGAGTGAGAATATGTTGTTTCTGGAAGGTTTATAGTTTCAGAAACTGGAATATGCAGGGAAGGGTATTTGAAGTCTTAATGCGAGAATGCTGTGTGTTCATCCGCATTTGGTGGTGATAGCTTTTTCTTGATATAATGTTTATGTTCTATGGATGTTGCACTATTATGTTTTTAGGACTCCCAACATTGCAATTGATATTGGTTGTTGCAGTTTGCTGACAGTCTTGCTGACAGTCTGGTAGCCTGTCAGGATTGGTTCAGAGAATGCCATGCATTGTTTCATAGTATTGTTTCTGGTTGTATGGTTTGGATGACATTTATAGAATGTTTGTGCAGTATCCTAGTTCAATTTTCAAGTCTTGGTTTGCTTTGTAAGAGAAGTTATGATGTTCAATTTCTTGGCAATGTGTTTTGTGTTGGTCTCTGGCCGTTTGGTTTTCTTGTTTGAATTGTGTTCTTTTTGTCCAAGCTTGTGCAGGGAGTTAAGATGTTTTTATGGGTCTTTTTGTGGTGTGTGAACATCCACATTGTGTAACACCCCGCCAAGGAACCCAAAAGAAATCAACTTAAAGTTTCACTAAGTTTGCCAAACATTTTTTTTTTGAAAGATAATAACATAATAACAATAGATATAAAATAGTGGAAGCAATAACATACACATAAACACATAGCATAAAACAGATTACAATTCTTAAGGGTCCCATGACATTGAATCACATTAAAGTTTAATTAATACTAAAACCAATATATATATATATATATATAACACATCTACATTTAAGAATAACTACAAGTTCAAATCCATTTAAATAATATACAACTATCCCAAATGCCACTTGGCAATAATCGGAATGCACAATCATCCAGTGTATAGGTCACAGGGTATGGAAGGCTGAAAAAATATACATATAAAATAGATTACATCATCTCTTTAAGATCCATGAAATAAAATACAATATAATAGGTATAACCATCCATCATAGTACACAAGAATAGAATGAAAGGGAATGCAGAATAGGGAACTCCAGCCATGGCATCGAACTGATGGATCTCAATAGTAAAAGTAAAAAGCACTACCACCCGACCTCGTGATAACCCAAAAGGTCCACTCCCACTGCGTTAAGGAGATAGTCTCAAGTCCCAAATAGGATAACAACCCCAAAAGTCAAATCCAACACCTAAGTCAAGGAAAACCTAAAAGCAATCTAACTCAAAGGTACCAAGATACAAAGTACATCTAACCTAGAGGAAACCAAAGACACGTAGGGAATCTACTATGCAAGTGGGCAAGTGTCATCGCACGAGCCAACTCTAAGGTTACCCGCCTAGTCTTTTAATACTCCGGCCCCCTAGTGACTCTATGCAGCACTAGTATCCTTTCATACTAACAAGGCATACTAAAAAAGCAAGGTCCCAACCAAGCGTCCTCTCTACTCCCATTCTAGCTTGTACTAGCACTCGAGGCATGGGCGAGAGAAAACGATGACTCTTGTTAGTTCATTTTACTCTCATTTAATGTAATGTTATCACATACTAAACAACTTACAATGGGTTACCCGAACAACCACTTTAGGGCTCCGGCCTCCACTGCAAGCCACTTCCCCACATTACATACAGATTACCTACCCTAAGCTCATAAAAGTACATAACAAAGAATCACAGTTTTCATCTCAGCCCTAAACAAGTGACTGGAAAGCATCAAAAGACAATTCACAATAACACCTTAGCCCTTTACAAGCAACTAGAAAGCATCCAAAAATAACTGATCGAAGACTCAAAGGTTATATAAGAAAAGACACATCGTTCACCTTAGTTCCACATAAGAACACTGGAAAGCAATAACCACCAATATATCAAACTCATCATAGAAACACACGACACATTACCAAGGTTGGGTATAAAAGATCGCAATCAAAAACATCATCATGACATCATAGAATAAACCCCCAAGTCTCTGGTAACATCCTGATTTGGTCAAAGCTAAGTCAATCCGAAACCCAACACACTAGAAAACATACAACTGCCAGTGTTGTTTCATAGTTTTGTTTGGTTTTGAAAACACATAGTTGTAGTTAATAGTAAGGTTCATGTTGTCATTTTCTAAGTTTTTGACTTTAGAAAGATTTATAAATTTCCTCTATAATTGAACCCATATTCACTTTTAAATTCGATCACCCAATTACCACTAACTCACAAAATCGATGTCTCTATTAAGACTATGAGACAAAATTAAATAATAATTACTAAAAAAATCAAATAATAATTATTAAATAATAACTAACAAATTATTAATAAAATAATACAAGATAACTAATAAACCTATTCATTATTTTATAATAAAGCGGTTTTATTTAAAAATTACTAATTAATATCCCATAACAAATTAATTAATTAATAATATTATTAATTAAATTAATGATAATAATTTGAAACTTTAATTAAAATATTTAATAAATATAATTATTTATTAAATTTTAATTTAACATAATAAAAAATAATTTAAAACTTATTAATCAAACTAATTAACAAAAACTAAATTTAATAATATTTACTAAGTTAATTTTAAAATTTTAAAATTTAAATAATAATAATAAAAAACAAAAAATTAAATTTAATAATTTTTAAGTGCTTTTAAAGGCCCGCCGGCCTGTTGCGTAAGGCAGCACGATTGCCGTAGCAGCCTGTTGTGACTGCAACAACACTATTGCTGGCCACATTGCGGGAAAAACAAGGAAGTGGGTGGGGGGTTGGTGGCCCCGCCCACCAAATTACTATTTATTTTTAAATTTTGTTTTGTTTTTGTTAAATTAAAAACAACAAACAAAACTCGCCTCCCTAAACAATTTATATATAATTTTTTAATAATAAAAACGTGATCAAATACTCTGATAGGGAAACCTAGAAAAAGCATTCGAATTTATTCTAGAATTCAATTTTTAATTCAAAATCCATTTGTTTAAAATATAAATGAACGAGGGTTTCAAAAACTCCATTCCTCAAACACAGATAACTTCGATATGAAGATAAATTAAGATTCACAATAGGATTTCATCAGTGATAACAAAAAAATCTACAAGTATCCAAGAACGGATCTATCCAAACACGAAGCAAACAAAAGATTGGAAAATGGAAAGCTTATTGTGTAAATTAATCACAAGATTCTACCTGAATCTGATGCTAACATGCAAACACGCAATCGCACGAAGAATGTAAGAAAACCTGATGCAGAGATAAACTTAACGGAAGCAAAAAACAGAAGGATCCAGTACCAGAAAGAGATAGATAATAATTATTCTTCTAATTAATTCATCAAATGAACAATATATACACTTGCTCTCCTACAAATTTCTTCTTCCCATAATTTCATATCCAAAAAACTTGCCCTAAACCTAAACCTAAAAACTCTATTTATACTTGTTACGAAATATTCTAGATTGTTACAAAATAAAAAAAACTGACCCAAAGAGATCTCTTGCCAAAACGGCTTACAAAATGCTCTAGGTTATTACAGAATAGGAAAACCGACCCCACAATGGTCTAGACAAATCCCAAGATAAACTCCTCCAGTCGGCTCGTGTAGAACTGATGCTCAGTAGTGACTGATTGGCATATGTACATTCTTTATTTGGATGCTTCTGCACCATACTTCGGGGAGCAATAGAATCCAAGTCCCTTGGATTGGCCTTCCTCTTTCGTGTCTTCCAATTCTTTGGTATTTGCTGTTTGTACTCTTGACCAGTATCCAAATCAACTGTCATATGTGCGTAAACTTTTGCCATATTTAGATAGAACTCCTGCAAACCTACAATGAATGGATTAGATGGAACCTCATTAAATATGACTTCACCAATTTGGGTTACTGTAGGAATTGTTGCATCCTTTGTTGTGATGTCTTTATGCTGCAATATCTCCATGTGTGGAGACAAATTCATCACCATTGGAGCCTCCTCTATCCTCTTAGCTTCATCACAAGTCTCTTCATTGCTGCTAGTATCCTTTTGATAGGCCAGACCACCTTCTTTTTTAACTTCAAATGCCATTTCTTGGTTGCATTAAGGACCATCACATCCATCTCTTTATGAACCGCTTCATCACAATGCTCATCAACCATTTCAACCTCTTGTCTATCTTCAAGAACTTCTGTATCATAAGTTTCATCAAAAACATGTTGTTGCTCACCTTGTAGATCTGCATCACTGTGTTCATTTGATATGTCAGCATCGATTTGTTCATCTGGTATATCAACATCAATGTGATCAGGTTGTTCTTTCAACGAACAACTCTTCTCTTCCAATGTCTCAGTATAGGCTTTTGTAATTTGAATTGGTTGATGCTCCAGATCTGTATTTTCTTTTTCCATATTTTTCTGCAATTCCTCTTTTAGTCGCACTAAATTTTCTTCATGCTTTCTCAGTTCCTGCATTAGGAATCCCATTCATTCTTTCATCTCTTGATCTATTTTGGCTTCCTCTTCTCTTTTCTTCCTTTTTTCTTCTGCTCTTTTCCTTGCTTCTTCCTTCTTGTTCTGAAAATCCCAATATGAAATCCATGCATCGAATAGTATCTTCTGATCATGAGATAAATCTCCTCTTGTGACCATTGTCTCTTATCTAGGTTCTCTCCACTCAACCTAGTCTTTTGGCCACACTTACAAGTTCTTTCCTCAACTTGTTACAAAATCCAGTTCACCTTAGAAGCTGAAAGCTTTCCCCAAGCTTTTCCCAAGTGCCGTAGGAGTTTTCCCCAAGCTTTGATACCAAAAATGATGCAGAGATGAACTTAACGGAAGCAAAAAAAAAAAGGAACCAGCACCAGAAAGAGATAGATAATCATTATTCTTCTAATTAATTCCTCAAATGAACAGTATATACACTTGCTCTCCTACAGATTTCTTCTTCCTGTAATTTCATATCCAAAAAACTTGCCCTAAACCTAAAAACTCTATTTATACTTGTTACGAAATATTCTAGATTATTACAAAATAAGAAAACTGACCCAAAGAAATCTCTTGCCAAAACAGCTTACAAAATGTTCTAGGTTATTATAGAATAGGAAAACCGACTCCACAATGGTTTGGACAAATCCCAAGATAAACTCCTCCAGTCGGCTCACGCAAAACTGACGCTCAGTAATGATTGATTGGCATATGTACATTCTTTATTTGGGTGCTTCTGCACCAAAACCCCTTTCTTTTGAAAACTTTCTTCTTTGAAAATCGCTTCTCCAAATCCCGGTCCTTGTAAAATGAACTTTAGATCTCTAATAAAGAGTTCTCCCCTAATTTGGGGCTCTGATTTTGCAATCACACAAGGGAACTCGCTGATCAATTTTTTTTAATATTTTATCAACTTTTACATTTTCATGGACACTTTTTGGAATTTAAAATATCTTTATTAAATTAATTTTCTCTCTCTTTAATTTAATTTTTGAAGTGTTTTTTGATAGAAATATTTATCAAGTAATAATAATATTTAGCATTTATTTAAAACGATCTCTTAGATATATTATTATAAAATTAAATAAATATTATTACGCTCCAAAATTAGAACTAAACTTTATCTTTAAATTTAATTATTCTATTTAATTAGTTAAATATAATTAAATATTGAATTTTGTTTATAAAATTCCCATTAATCAAATCATTTATAATTCTTTTAATTTGATTAAAGTATAATAGAAAATAATCAGACCTACAAGACTGAAATGAAAACCCATAATAAAGAACAAAAAACTAGATCAAACTCAAGGGTTATAATCACAAATTTACATCACTTGATGAATTCGGAAGGTGGACAATGTTTACCGTACAGGGTAAGAAGTTTAACACATGTATAACACGACTTAATACAAAACAAGTACTTTATTCATGTATGCATCTGCTGATTACAATCTGATTACAATGACTACAATGATCCATGATGATTCCAAAGTCCATCTCGGACGTGTACATATATCTTTCCAAAGGGGTGACTAAAGCGTCATGCGCCCGTTCGGATACTACTCTACCCGTCTGCTACATTATACATTTATCGACAACATCATCCCCCCCAAAAGAAAAAGTCGTCTCTGGACGACAATTACAAAATCTCTGAGACAAATTAACAACAAAATACATTAACTGACTAACTACAACAAGATAGATCTGTTTCTGTCACATCACTTTCACATTCATCTCATGCCTGCACTAAACTGGTCTCCAAACCACGTTGCATCTATAGCCTTTGCTAACACAATACTGTCTCCTTAGCTGACCTTGATAGCCACACGTGCCGCTTTCTCTATTTCCAACTCCTGGGTACATTGAGCCAAGTGTCGCTGTACTGCCTTCAACTGGATGATCAGCTCCTCTCGAGCTCTTTATGCATCCACCAAGACGGCCTCACGCCCAAACACGTACTCCCAGTGCCACCTCTGACACACAGAAACTCATGCCTACAATCGCAGCTCCAGGTCTCATCAACTGGTTATACTTCCCATCATTGATAATCCGCAACGACTGGGGGTCTAGGGGGCAACGCCCCCAATGGGGTCAAAGGGCAGCGCCCCGGGCGCGCTTCCTACCAAGACCAAATTAGCACTCCGAAACCCACACAAAATTGCATGGAACACACTATTTCTGTCATTTTCTTCCAATTCCACACTCTTTCGGGCAACTGCTTATGTCTACCCTTCCCTTTGGCATCATGCATTACTCATTCCAAACTGTTTCAATCTGTCGTCACTTTTTTTTTTTGCTCTTCCACTTTCTCTTTCTTGCAGACTTGCTTTGTGAATCGGCTACAACAATTCCTCTTCCTTTCCTGATACCCTTCATACAACTATCCCAACTTCTCCCTTGCCGTATGTCGTATGACCTTACCTTTCCTTTGGTCACCAAATCCGTATGGACAGGCCGTATGGTCTTTTTTTGTTTCTGCTTTGTTATTCCTTACAGATGCTCTTATTATGCCCAAAAAGCCGTACGGTCATCAATGATCACTTGTACATTGACTTGCCCTGGGACCGTACGGTCTTCCTTTGTATTCTTTCCCACTGGAGACCGTATGGCTTATTCCTTCGCTATTCCACCGTACGGTATGGTCTTTTTTCACTGGAGGTCGTACGGCTTATTCCCTTCGCATTGGTCTTGTACTTATCTGTCGTACGGTACGGTATGGTCTAGTACGGCTCCACTTTATAAATATCAAAGTCTCAAGGCCGTACAGTCATCTAAAACTTCATTCGATTTACAACACAAGTTCTTTTGGGGCCGTACAACTATCTAGGGGAGCCGTACGGTCATCTAACTCCTTCCACTTTTCTTTCCACGGCCGTACGGCCTTTTTCTCTAGACTTTCTCTTATTGTATGTCTTACTTTATTAATTTTGCTTCTTTTCTATATAGTCTTTGCTAAGGCCGTACGGCAGACTTCTGCTCCCGATTACTTTAATATTTAAAATTTGTCTCTAATACATTTACTTTATGCTTCATTTTATCACTTCATATTTTTACAACTACAATTTATCACTTGACATTTTAAAACTATATTCGACTTTAATATTATACATATATACATTATTTACAAACATCTTTTCTTTGTTCAATTATTTGCCTGGGGAGGATCCTTCCTTTCCCTGTATATTTTCAACTTTGATCCATTTACGGCATGTGGTATTTCTTTTCCGTCTAGTGTCCACAATTTAATTGCTCCATTATATCCAACTTCCCCTATCTTGTATGGTCCAACCCATTTAACTTAAAATTTTTCAGGCCTTATTTCATTTTGTCCATTATACTTCAGTACCAATTGACCGGGTTGAAAGTTGTTCAGTTTTAGGTGCTTGTCGTGCCACGCCTTCCTCCTTGCTTGTGTAACTTTGATGGCCCACTGCGCCTACAACTGCCGCTCATCGAGTTTGTTTAGATTTACAGTCTCTCCTGTAAGCTCTCCATGTCACCTAGTTTATTCTCGATCGCTATCCTTAAACTTGGTACCATGAACTCTGTCGGCACCCCTTCTGGCCGTCAATGACACCTCCACTCCGTATTGCTGCAACTTTTATTGAACCCTTCCTCTTTGTTTCCTTTGCAGACCGAATGATATGTCTTCCTTGTTGCCGGCACCTTTCTGCTATATCTGTGGTTCGACGTAACACTTTCTTTCTGCGTAGTCGTATGGTGGAATCTTTCCTTCTTTGGGGGTTCATACTGTATGTTCTTCCCTTCAGCTTTAGTCGTAACCACCTTTCCTTCTTTCGCTTCTCTATATTCCTTCGGACATTCATTTCCTTCTTCTTTCTTATCTTCATCAACCCTTAACATATTACAGCTCGAAAAGACCTCATAGTCTTCCATTTGCCAATGTAGCAATCCGTTTACTGAATCTAGGTCGTCATCAGTTGACCCTCCTTCTAATCTCAGCACCCCTTCATCTAGTTCCATCCTCTTTTTCCCTTCGTCATCACTCTCGCCTTCGCCTTTAGAGTCCGAGGACGCTGCTTCTTCTCCTACCATTTGCGTATGCAAATCAATTATAAATCTCCTACCTCCTTTCTCCATGGATAGGGTGTTCCTTTTCCAGTCATGCTTTACTTTAGCTTGCACCAACCACCCCCGTCCCAGGATGGCGTCGTACCCTCTTCTCTTTAGTGGGATGACCACGAAATCCAGTAAAAATGGTTGTGTCCCAATTGTTACCGGCTGTGCCATCAGAGTGCCCAAGGGTTTTATCCCATGTTGATCTGCTGTAAGTAACTGAAAGGTGGGTGGCTATAGTGTTGGTTGTCCAAGTTTTTTCCAAATATCTTCCGGCAGCACGTTCACTCCCAATCCTCCATCTACTATTGTATCCGTTAGCACTGTACCTAGAATGCCCATCTCCACAATTGCTGGGTGTCTACCTGTCATAAGTGCTAGTAACATTGGGTCTGTTGCTGCTGCTGTAGTTGTTTCCTTACTATCCTTTGCTTCCTCCATCACTCTCGGGGACGGTGTCATATTTATAATAGCCGTATGCAACTGTGGCATGGTGAGAAGATCATTTAATTTAATTGGCACTTCTGTTTGCATTATTTGTTTCACCATGTTTTGTTCCGCCAAGTTTCTTTTCGGAGTTTCAGCAGTGTCTTTTACTTGTGACTTCTCTGCTTTCATCTGCTTCTCTATCTTTGTTCGAGCTTTTTGTGACCTCTCCTTTTCTTCTTCCGCATTCGGATATTTTGCTTTCCTCGCTTGCTTCCGCGTGATTGCCAACACGTTCTCATCACATGTTTCAATACTTAATAAATTTACCCCTTGCTTTGGACATTTTGAATCTTCATGGTCCCCTGGACCACATCATCTGCACAGTAGTTGCGGCGTCTCCTTCGTAGTACAGTCCCTTGCGAAGTGACCCCAAAGATTACATGCCCGACACTGTATCATCGGTCGTCCACTCGCATCATATTGTATTCTACTCCGGCCTCCATTGTTATTGTTATTGTTTCCACTCCTTCTGCGTCTATTATTATTTTGATAGCCACCTGAAGTTGCGTCATTGCCCGTGTTATTGCTATTGTTCAATGCTTCCTGCGTTAGTAACACCTGTTGGTGTCCCTTTGCTTTCAAGTTAAACGAGCACTCTTTCAGGGAATGCCCCGCCACCTGGCAGATGTCACAAAACTGCTTCTTTGGGCATGAACCCTTCATATGGCCGTCCTTGCAATCTGTGCACCACAGTTCTCCTTTTACTGTATCCAGATTCTTTTTCAAATTTTTGAATTCTTTCATCATCCGAAGCATGTCTTTCTATAGTGCTTTCACCTTCTTGTTCAATCCCTCATCACTACTACTACTTTCTGAGGATGAATCGTTTGAATCAGAGGATTTATGCTTTTTCTTCTTACTCGTCTTTTGTTCGCTTTCCAAATCCATGGCACGAGTATACGCATCGGTGTACGATGCCGGTGGTACAATCTTCATTTTCTTTTTAATAGCCAGCTGTAGCCCTTCCACGAACCATCGTTTTTTCAGCCCATCCGTTGGTTGACTCTCCATCTTTCCAATCAATTCTTTCAGTTGCCTGGCATAGGTTCGGATTGTCTCATTCTTTCCTTATTTGGTGCTATATATCTCCGCCACTATTTCATTATCATCTCGAAGCAATATGAATTCTGCTATAAATTCTTTTTTAACATTCTCCCATGTATTAAGTTTCTGAAGATTGGTGTTAGAAAACCAATCTATCGCCACACCCCGTAAGGTTGTTGGAAATTGTCTTACCCAATCATCCTCATCTGTCACACCATTTGCCGTCCATATGGTTTCACATGTTTTACAATGTTTGATAGGGTTTGGTGAACCATCACCATGAAATTTGGGTAACTTTTCTTTAGGGCCTGCCATCGTTACTTTCCTTTGATTTTGAGGTACTTGTGTACTCGCGCTGTTCTGAACTCCTGCACTGTTCTGTGCTCCCACGCTGTTATGGACTTCTGCACTATTCTGGATAACAGTCTTGTTTCCAACAACTGCATTGTTTGGTGAAAAGTCTTCAAGTGATGTTCTATTCTCTGCCTGTATCTGTTTGTCCGGTGTATCGAGAATGAAGAGATCACTCCACGCTCATGCTTCCTCGGCACTTCAAGCTGTGCGAGTTGTTTCCCTTCCATTCGGACACTCCTCTCGGTGTATACAGATTAAAGAACTCTTCCCTTGTTTCCTTCACCAAATTCAAGCGTTGAGTTTCTTCCAGCAATTCCTCGACACTCCTCAGCCTACTAGGTGAGTGCACTCCCTCCGTCTATGGCTCTTCACCCCTTCAGTGCCCCTCAGCAATCTGCTGAAGTCTCTGTCTGCGCTTTGCTTGCTATGTTAAAATTAAAATTTCTTTTGCTATACTTAGTTCATTTTTATCTTTTACCTTGTTCCGATCCTTGTTTGGCAAATTCGGCATTAATCCTCATTCCTTCGTTCCAGGTACATCTGGCAACGACACCAAATCTTTACCGTACAGGGTAAAAAGTTTAACACATGTATAACACGACTTAATACAGAACAGGTACTTTATTCATGTATGCATTTGCTGATTACAATCCGATTACAGTGACTACAATGATCCATGATGATTTCAAAGTCCATCTCGGACGTGTACATATATCTTTCTGAAGGGGTGACTAAAGCGTCACGCGCCCGTTCGGATACTGCTCTACCCGTCGGCTACATTATACATTTATCGACAACAGAGAACTCAGATTCTTACTCTACTTTTTAGGACAAATGGTTTAAGGGTAGAATTTGGACTCGAGAGTTATCTCCCCTCTCTTACCATTGAGATATTGTGATAGGATATGCTCATCTTGGCAATTCAGGGAAGGATACCTGGTACCTGCAATCTGCATAAAATCCACACATGTACATATACATATATTCTAAACTAAACAGGTAGTGGCAAGAAGTGGTGCATCGTGTAGATCTTGACTAGCAAGTGACTACGACTCTCTTCCTCAACCATATTAGAAACATCATACATAAAATAAAACATACAAGTACACCATACACATGCAAGTATGGGTTAAGTATCCTCAAAAACACATAAATAATCCATCTAACTAACATCATGAAATATCTGGAATTACTGTATACAATCATCATCATTGAAGAATAATCATGCATACATGAAATACCAGTACCAAAGTAATCTCATCATATAATCAATTGAGCAAGAAACAATAGCCAACAATCTCGGAATCAAATACCACTAAACATAAAACATAATCATAAAGCTGGCCTAAAAGAGTTCGGCAGTAATAACTGAAAAGCAAAACTAGGGGTAGGCACTACACATTGAATTATGTTTTGGGTTGATTGATTATGTGTTACATTGTTTATCTATGCATTACATTTAATGTTGACTTTGGAGGTTGGGTTGTTCCATGCGGACCGTTTGGGGATGCTAAAAAGATGTGTTATGATGTTTTTGGCTCCCATTTAACTCCTGAAATGGACCAGAATCACAGTAGTTGTAATTGGCAGCTGACTTGGTTGGAATTATGTTTGTTTATTTAACTGACCTAATTGAGGGTTTCGATGAATAAGTTGATATATATATATATATATATATATATAAAAGATGATCTCAGCATGTTGATGTGTGGATCGAATGGGAATCATGTGTAAGAGTACGTGTTGAGTGCGTATGTCAGTTTGAGGATGCACCTTCATGATCATATCATTCAGATTGACAGAGTTTGAGACAGTGGATATGCGTATGGTGTTTGTCATGAAGTTGGTTGCTTGAGACAATGGTTCAAGGACAGTTTAATGCTTGAAGATTTTCTGGGGGCAGTTTGCTGAAGGCTCTTTCATTTCAACTCATATTATTTCTGTTCCTGTTTTAGGACAGTATGTTCTTCTTGGCAGCATAGTGCAGATCTGTATCTTGCCTTGAAGCAGCGAGCTTCAGCTTGCAAGTCCTTTGTATCTTGCCCTAAGATTGTGATTCTCAGCTCGCAACTCCCTTGTATCTTGCCCTAAGATTTCGCACCTTAGCTTGCAAGTCAAATCAGGATTAGCAAGCTACCTTCGCCATGAGCCTAAAACTGTAAAACAATAGTCTAATCAGTTTCATATAGTGAATTAGATCTCACTGTGATTTTTTCCACATTGGTTTTCCACGGATTTCATCTTCTTTGATGTTAATCTGGTCAAAGTAAAGTGATATGAATTTGTTATTGAAAAAGTTAGTATATGCTCAAGACTGGTTCAACTTCCCTCTCAGTATTGTTCTGTGTTCAACACATTTTTGATACCCAAAGCCAATGGAAGGGAAGAGGCAACTTTGGTATTGCCCCGAGAGTCCTGAAGTATACATCCTGCCCCAAAGGATCCAAGACTCCCTCAAGAGGCACTATTAAAGTTGAGCTTTTCCCAGCCAACTTATCCATATTGCATGAGCTAGGAGAGCTCAAGAATCAACTCAACAAACCCATTAAAGGGGGAATACTATTCCAATTTTTTAACATAACAATTTTTTCAATATATGTAATTGCCATCTTCCTCTTGAAATAGTTGAGGAACGTAATCCAAAACTTAACATATAAAACTATTGCAAATTTATACACTGCAAACCAACCTTCGTTGAAGCCAAAGCAATTGCTTTTCATTTAGAAGGAATGTATGCACTTTTTTTCATACAACAATGTGTCTATGGGTGAATTTAATTTCATATATTTTTACCATCTCATTCCAATTTTCTGACACAACAATTTTTTTCAATGTTTGCAATATCAACCTGTCTATTGAAATAGTAGAGGAATGTCAACAATAATACAGCCTAAAATGGACTAGAGCCAAAACTCTCTTGAATTCAAAGCTATCTCTTTTCCTTCAGAAAGAGGTTATACACTTCTTTCATGAATAATTTGATCATAAAAGCAGCTAGAGCATCACTGAGTCCGAATGGTAACACTTAAACTCTTAATGCCTCTATCAAGTTATGAATGCAGTCTTATAAATATCCTCCTCTTTGAGTCTTGGTGATATCCGGATCAGAAATCTATTTTGGACAAGATTACTGCCCCTCTCATTTGATCAAACAAATCGTCAATTCTAGGTGGTAGATGTCTATTTTTGATTGTGACCATAGTTTACATTCTGTAGTCAATGCAAAGGTGTAAGGTTCCATCCTTCTTTCCTACAAAAATCACTGGTGCTCCCCAGGGAGACACACTGGGTCTACTTAATCCCTTAGCATGTAATTCCTTAAGTCGTGCCTTGAGTTCCATTAGCTCAACAGTGAACATTCTATATTGCACCTTAAAAATCGGTTCTATCTAGAGTACCAAATCAATAGAAAAGTCAAACACCTTTGTGGGAGAAGTCCTGACAATGCCTCTGGAAACATGTCCTGGAATTGTCATAGATCAGGATATTTTTTTTGCAAATGATTCTGTCATGTGATAATCTTCCACCTTCCTCTTTTGAAATTGGGTTGACATTTATTAAATCATTTAATCTGTCATGATAGACTACCTCCTAAGGATTTCTTACTTCTTCCATCTTAACTACAAATATCTGATATCCCTTTCTTTGCTCCTTTTAATTTGCATAGCTTAAATTTGCCAGACTTGGATTTCTCACTAGACATACCCATTAGAGTGAACATTAGGAAGAGTCTTCTAGAGACCTAGATGATCATTAGATTCATAAAATTTGTGGCATTGGCCGTCCGAAGGTGGCTTGTGTGAACTTATATCGGCCACATTGAGCATAGAAGACAACTTTTATATATCTACTTCCTTCACTACAAGCTGATTGTTTTCAAACCTGTCTTAGAAATGGCATGACTTCTAGCATTGGTTCAACAAGTATTTAATTCTCTACGAGGAGCATTCATTCCTTAATTGCCTTTCTCTATTTTTCCTCAAGGGAGGAGGAAAATTTGTAAACATAATATTGTTGAGGTAGTTACCTTTTTTGGCTCACTGATCCTTCCATCCTAATTACAAGTCCTGTCACCTTGTCCTGTTGTTTCTCTTTGGTTTCATGAAGAATATGTTCTATCTTGTCTTATTGTTCAATCTTTTGACAATACATTCTACCATTTTTCTTTATAGAGTCATATTTTGCCCCGCTTCCTGAAGATTGAGAAAGCTACACCTTTATTCCCAATTTATGGTTCTTGTTCTCAAGGGTATCATATTTCCTCATGTGACAATATTTTTCTCTTAGTACTTATTGAACAATTGGTTCCCATAAATCTTAGTTATTTTGTGCCAAACTCGACCTTCTTGCTTTCCTACAGGTGGCTGCCACTCCAGACAGTTGGTAGGTTTTCCTTATGTTTTAACATTCCCATAGAAGCTTCTATGGAAGCCTCCGGCACCTCCTGACACCCAATCCCCTTATAAGTTCTTTTCATTTCAACAATTTCCTTAACAATCATTTGATTTCTCTATTTAGTTTGAGTGACAGTATTTGAGCGCTCTCCTCAATGCTCTCTATGACTGTTAGGTCTTATCTTCTTTCTTGGTCTTATTCTAACAGCAAACAATTATTCTAGGGCTTGGAGTCTAAGTAGGTTTGGCTCAAGGGTTTCTAGCTTAAATATAATCGAGTTTATGTTTGCGGAGCTACTAAGTTGTTCGAACCAAAATCTTCACTATCAATTTCTTCCTAGATAATATGTCATAATGGAATTGATGGTTTTCTTGATCTTGATCTCGTTCATTCCCCTGAGACTTTGTCAATGAAATAAAGGTTTTGGTGTTAATATAGTTTATGTTTGTGTTCATTAATTTCTAGATTGAAGGCTACTTGCTCCTCTCATTCCAAAATCATTGGGTAACCTCTATTAATGTCTCATCATCAGATTTGATTTATCTACAAGATCTGCTTTTTGCATGATTATTAGTCATCCATAAATGAATGATTCTTGGATCTTAGAATTTCTATTATCGAGAAATTGGGTAGATAGCGGTTTGGCATAACCGAGGGAAGTTATATGGGTGTGATGGTTCACCTTGCACCCCCTCGAGTACTATATGTATGTATCCTCTTAATGTGAAAGGACATGTTATGCATTGGAAATGTGATCTTGCATTCGATGGTTAATGAATTCATCAGCCACTTCTGAATTATCTACAATTCTCGTGTTTAATCACGTATTATAGATTTATGCAGTAATCCTTGTTACCCTAGAGGGTAAATGTTTGGCGTTGTTGCATAATTGAATCTGGAAAACACGGTAATGGAATAGAAGGGACTACCTGTGAATGACAACAGGGCAACAAATGAAGAAGGAATCACAAAACTTTTTGAAGGGGAGTACGATTTGACAATCGTCTTCCGTATTTTCCTGCGGGCTGCCGTTGAGATATTCGTATGATTGGAGGCCATGCAAGAGGAAGTTACAAAGGACTTGGTGTGGGATAGGCTTTTGCAGCAACTGCCTTGTCTACTTGTGTAAGCATTCATTGCACAACGAGTCCAATGGGAAGAAGTTGAGCGCGAACAACGACAACAGATCCTTTGAAACTTTGTCGAAAGCATCATCGGGATGGAGAGGACCATGATACATCCCGTCGTAGGGCCAACCCATGAGCTTTAAGCCTTGGGGGTGGCAAAGAAGACTTGTAAATCTGTAATGGAAAAGGTCACATTGTCGATCCACTTGTCTTGTACAAAGATATAATAAATAAAAAGTGTTTTGTTATTTTTTGTTATTCATAGTTACACCACCCTAGGGGATGCGAGGACAACGGAACATGGGAACAAGTTTTCAAGACAAGGGGACGCAGGGTCCTTAATTTGGGGCTGATGGGGTATGGGTGTGGTTGTATATAATATACATATGGTACTTAAAATGATAGTTATGAAAAGATGTATTGCAATATAAGATATAAAGATTTAAAATATTACATACTTAAACATTGCATTGAATTGGATCATCAAACATTGAACATAAATAGTTGAATCAACAAATTGTCAATACCAGGACATCCCCCAATCCTTGGCAGAGATGACAAAATTTGGTGGTGCTTTTGAAGATAGGGGAATAGAGTCCCCAAGTCCCTGATGCGTCCCCATCTTCAGGACATCAGGCAAAAAGGTGGGGGACGCGTCTCTATGTTACTATGTTATTTATGATCTTTTCTTGGAATAAATGCCCAATCTGTTAAATAAGAATAAAATTAAGAAGGATCCAAATGATGCAGTACACGCCAAACACCAAGCCGAGCAAAGATAAAGGTTTAAGCAACTCGCGGAAGGGAGCTACGAAGGTGTCATGAAGGGTGACCATGGTAGTACCGCAGGAGGTATAGGGACTGAAGAGGAAAATGGTTTGCCAAGACATTGACGGGTGAGTAGTGAGGAATAACTAGAAGAAACACGACAAAAGCTAAGTTGGATTGAGGAAACCAAAGAGGAGTTCATAAATTTCTCTCATACACCACGAGTAGAGAATCGATGCAAGAGTGAAGAGGGAAGCAACGTGGCTAGAGGTGCCGAAGCAGCATGGGCACAGGGTAACTGAGACACTCAATTTGTTCCTCACACACGAAATGAGTGAGTACAGTTTGGTCACTGAACCTTCTTTTCAGAACCTACCACACCACAATGCAACACACGAGTGCAGGCATAGGCACAGACACAGAATCTGCATAGGGCACAACTGATACAACCGGTAGTTTAACCAGTAGTACAAGTATCACAACCAAAAATCATGGCGGAAAGTATGCAAAAGTTGCCCAAATTTATGGATCAGGTGGAGGAGGATCTGGTCCGCCATTGTCGAACATGTGAGATGATTTGGACTGCAGGTCCAAATGAAGTGTCTAACCAGGACGAATGGGTTAAACAATTCCCTGCTACACTTAGAGAGGGAGCCATTGATTGGTATTTGGTGTAGATAAGATCGGGTTGATAACATGGGATGCATTGAAGGAGTTCCAGAAAGAGTTCAAATTACTACGATACGACAATGAGATACTGGTAGGAATCTATGGTACCAAGCAAGGGAAGAGTGAGTCCGTTAGAGCCTATGAATGACGACTGAAGGAGTTATTGGGTAAGATGAAGTGTGCACCAGCGGACAAATTCAAGAAGCAGTGGTTCATTGAAGGACTCCGAACATCTTTCCAAAGGAAAGTGAAGATTGTGCCTCCTACTTTGTATGAGAATGCCTACAATCATGCCATGGATTTGGAAAGCAAGTACAAGACCTCCAAGAAGGCAGGCAAATCATCATCAAAAGATGAGTCCTTCGAAGGAAGTAGTGATGAGGGCTCAAGCAAAAATGTACATGCCTTGTAGAAGGATCTTTAGCGAATGATGAAAGAATTGAAGGCAAGTAAGGGAGGGTTGAGCAACAACGAGGTAGGAAAAGTATGGTGTACGAACTGCAAAGAAGTTGGACACACAAAAGGTTCTCGTCCTAAGAAGTCTTTTTGCGACATCTGCTAGATTCTGGGACATTCTACTAAAGAATGTCCCTACAATATGAGGGTCAGAAACTGTTGTGAGGTTTTCACACATCGCCCCAAAATCTTGGGGACCCCCTTTTTAATCGCCTTTAGGGCCAGTGGAGAAGGTTAGATGTATTTTTCACTCGGTTTCAACTTGATTTTCTAGAGCTATCAATTCTATCCTTAGGCCGAATAAGTTCAAAATTGATTTCAACTTGGCAGGATAAGATTGTGAATTTTGTACTTAGACGATTTCTTTTGAAAATTTGGATTTAATTGTAAATTTGAATGATTTTCAAATAAGGAAATTTTTCGTTAGACTTAGGTTCTTGGAAAATCTTATTTTTCTTTGGTGAAATAAAATTTAATTTTGTAAGATGAAGTTAAATTGCAAAATCGATTTTTACTCTAGAGGCAATTTTATTTTTTGTCATAAAATTTTAATTATTTAGCAAAATCGATTTAGAGGAAAATTGCAAAAATTGGCTTTAATAGATTAAATTTGCCTTGAAAGCTTTTGGTATTTAATGAAATTGGTAAATTAATATTAAGAAATGGCTTTTGGTTAGCCAAAATTCAATTTCAAGGATGTATTAATTAGCAAACCCTCATTAAATAGAAATTTTTAGCATCCCCAAGGCACCATTCAATTTCGTTTTGCAATTTGTGGTTAATTAGTAAATTAAAAGTGCAGTTTTCATTTTAGAAAATTAAAATTTTGGCAAAGTATTTAAAGTGGGCCACTAACTTAGCTTTAATTTTGGTTTTTTTTTCCTCTATAGGACCAAGTCGGCCAGCCTAGGAGGAAGGTGAAAGCTGCTATAAAGGGAGTCCCCTCCCATTTCATTTTCATCAATTCATTTGCTCCTCATGCTTGGGCGAATTTGAAGCAAGGGCAGATTTCCAGACTTGGGCGAATTTGAAGCAAGGGCGAAATTGGTGGAAGGCAGTTTTTTGGCGATTTTTGGGCAATTTCTCCATTGCCATTGTTGGGCGATTTGTCTAAGGGCCAGATTTTTTGCGTTTTTGGGGATTTTTGCTCCACTTTGTGGGCTGCGATTTGTGCCCTAGGTGGCAGATTTTACAGATTTTGCTCCTTCTTTGCTTGGGTGAATTTTGTGGAAGGGCAGATTTTTTTCATGCTTAGCCGAATTTTGTGGGAGCCGAATTTTGTGGGGGCCAAAATTTGTGGAAGACAAAATTCTGATTTTCTAGAACAGCTGCAATTTTTATATCAGATTTGGGCAATTTTGTTGGGAGAAGAGATACATATGAAAGTTTGATTTTTGCATAGAAGGCAAGTGTTGGATAAGCTTAGAGGCTTTGTTTTCTAATTTGCAAAGGGATTTGTAATTCTTTGATGTCATATCCCGGGTTCCGAAAAGTTGCTGTAAGATTATTAGTTAAGGTGAAAGTCATCATCTAGAGTTGCAAGGAGTGCTTAAGCTGACATCCATTCTTTCGCTCTTTTCTAAGAATTGCACTACTTGGTTCTTCTTGCCTTTTGGTCCACCACTCTACCATCCCGTAATAGGGCGACGAGCATGGAGGATGATAGTGCAAGTAAGAATCCCAAGCGGGCAAATGCTAAGAAAGACAAAGAGGATATGACGCCCAAAACTTCCTTCTTCTCGAAAATGAAGAAAATAACCGATACTAATATCGCTACAGTGGACATGATACGGATGAGGGACAGACTAAAGGAAGGACAATCCCCCTTGGCAAAGAGGATATACAAGAGCGGAATTGTACATGCGGCAGCTTTTCCTCCTACTTTGCCTTGTCCGGAATTGATTATGGAGTGTGCATCCAGATTTGATCTAGACAGTAAATCCATCATTTTTGGCGAAGGGAAGAGAGTGTTGGCCAACATTGGCGAACAAGCAATTGAAGAGACATTTAATATTCCCCAGAGCAAGGGCATGACAGTTGTAATGGTGGATCAGGCGGCCAAATCATTTCAAGGTAACCAAGAGGCCTACTTCTCACATCTAAAGCGGAATTGGATACACGAAGGAAGGAAAGGAGTTAACAAATCAACAAGGCTTACAGTGGCAGATTTCAAGCCGGAATATGGCGATCTCATTGTTCTTCTCAGCCGGATCATGGGCCTAGCTCAAGCTATGCAATTCGAAAACTGGATGTACTTCTTCATTGATGAAATTGAAAAGGGAAAAGGAAAATTTGATTGGGCTAGGATCATAAGTGAAAATTTAGAGTTGCAACTTAGAACAGTTCAAAACCAAAGGCAATTCTACATGGGATCCTATCTGTTTTACTTAATTGCTAGATTGTATGAGAGTCCGGGACTTAGGGCCTTAGGAGAGATTGGTAATGGGCCGGGGCAATATTTGGTGCATGAATGCTATCCGCAGCTTCATTTGCACAATAACAAGGATTACAAGATGTTTTGCGATGCATTCGCCATGAAGACAGTAAGGGTATTACAAGGGGCGCCTGCTAAGAGACTTTCATCGGAAGCAGAAGCAAGGATTAAGAAGTTTGGGAGTTGGTTCATCCAATTCCCGCAATTCACATACATTAGAGTGGCAGGAAGTACAGTTTGTCCCAAGAGGCTTCCAAGATACCCGCCCGACGAGATAGTTTTGATGGAATTGGCTAGGCAGCTTGAGCACTATGATAGAGTAATGAGGAATGAGGGGAAAACAGGCGTTTCCTTCTCAATTATAATTGGCAATGATAGTTGCCCAAATCGGGCCACCTTTGAGGCTGCGGAAAAGGAACATTGGAGTTATACTCATGTCCCATGAGAGATAACTTTTCAAGAGAGGAATTGTGTATTTGATATTCTGTATCAAGCATCCAATTACTAATATGTTATGTAGTGACACAAAACTCGCATCAACAGAAACCAACAAGTATTGTTCACACAAGAACAACCCTCCATTTTTTGGACGAGTACCCAAAAAAACAACAATAATGCGACTTCTGGTGGCTATAGGAATAATTGGCGGGGAGGCCGAGGGAACAATAACTGTACCCGTATCTTGTACAATTCTAAAAGGAGACCAATGATACAATGCCAAAACTACAATCAATGGGGACACTTCACCTGGGATTGTTAGAAGGAAGAGACACTATAGAAGCTGTTTAAGTGGTGTGGACCTGGCGGCTACAAAGACACCAACTGCTCAAAGCTTGGCATCAACCTCCTTGACATTGAACAAAGAGTTGAGGAGGAAGAGTTTCTGGCAATCACACATGGACAAGCTAAGAGGGCAGTCTATCCTGACCCTTGTACATACAAACAAAGGGCATTGGAGGCAAAGGCAGAAATTGAGAAAGAATTGATGACACGTAAAGAGTGAAGGGATAGAGTTGGTACCCCGGCCTGAGCAACGGCTAAACAAAATATTGTAAGGCAAGCGATGCAACTGGAAGTACCATTGAAGGTCAAGGACCTCTTGGAGACTATGCCTCATTTCCGTACAACCTTCCTAAACACTCCAATGACCACAACAAGTACCTTGAAAAGGAACGAGGCGCTTGGTAGTTTGGCAGTAGATTCCATGATACTTGCGGTGAACAACGAATGACACCCTGTCGTGGTGGAGATGGGCATTCTAGGCACCATCCTGACCGATACAATCGTGGATGGTAGATCAAGAGTAAACGTTCTGTCAGAAGTGACTTGGAAGAGCCTCAGAAAGCCTAAATTGTGGTTACCGACCTTCAATTTCTTGGGAGCCAACCAACATGGTATCAAGCCCTTGGGAACTTTAATGGCACAGAAAGTCACAATTGACACACAACCCTGTTTACCCTAGACTTTGTGGTAATCCCTCTTCAGCGTAAGGGATATGATGCCATCTTGGGGCGAGGATGGTTTGTGACGGCTGAGGCAAACCATATTTGGAAAAGGAACACTTTATCCTTTGAGAAGGGTGGAAGTTCGTAATTGATCTAAGGACCTAGATGGTTGGAGAGGATATGGCATCCTCTTCAGAGTCCGATCCCGCCGACAGAGTAGATGAGAGGAAAAATGACATGGAAAAATTTATCAGTTTCACATCTGGTGGAATTATGACAAGTTGATTTTGGCTGTCCAAGTGCGAAGGAGGTGAGCTCCGAGGTCTAGTGTTGAACTTGGTAGCTCTAATACCATATGTAACATACCAACTATACTATTGTAAATAAATAGGAAAATAAATTTTCTCTTAGGAGGAGAGGAAATATGCTTTCATAACTGAAGTAATTGTCTTCCATTTCCTATGAATGTGAATAAGAAATTCCATTCACTAACTAAAAAGAGGTTGATAAGTAGGAGATATTTTCCACAGCAAGTCAAATTATGATATTGCTATCAAGATTTAATTGTGTAGTTTTTGAGTCAAACTCATTGACCCGTGTTTCATGAGAATGACTTTGACTCAAAAACTACACAGTTAACTCCTGATAGCAATATCATAATTTGAAGTTACTAACTACTTTCACATGAACATGATTTTAACTAGCTTATTTTGCTACTTTAATAGCATAAGAAGTTTGATAAGGAACACAAGATTAGCTTTCATACGAAAGAATCTAATGTTATATTACTAAGAATGTAACTACAGAATTACTACCAAGGAATAATTCATGAAGTGTGAACTTGCTGGTTTAATCTCTTCTGAACTTCTTTTAGCTTCCATTGTCCATAAGGTGTAAGAGTATCATCGGGGGTTTTTGCCACCCAATCTTTGTAGACGACAATTATGCCAATAGTAATGAAATATACTATTGTTAGTTTAAATTGGAAGTATAATAAAACCTTGTTCCAGAGGGGTGTCAGTTGCTGATGGTTGGCAGACTTCCGTCAAGTCTATTTTTAGTGAGACTGGAGCAAGTTATGTTGTGGTGAATGCACACGAATACTATGCTATGAAATATATATCATTCTGCCATCTATTGCATTATGTGATTCCATGCTAGCTCTAGTTATTCATGTTATGTCATTTATATATATGCACTACCGTTGAAATTACTATTGTGTGTACTGCACAATCCATTTCGAGTTAGGCATCTAACAATCTTTTTATACAATTGTCACCTAACGGTGTTTCCCACAACTGCCTGATGGAAGTGGTTGGGCCCTTCCAAGGGCATGTGAACATGGCTCAGATTTACTTGCCATTCAAGACTTGGTGTAGAACCCACAATTGTTGTAGCCAGCCAAACTATAGATATCTTCACCTATCAGTGTGGCCTTCCTAACTAGATTGCCATACTGGTTCTAGTGACTGATAGTTTGGTTGTTGTATAGTACCTTGGCCAAGGTTGTAAGATACAAACATAATTCCTACGTGCATTGAATGTCACCACCAGACTTGTTAAGTGTCGTACAGAGACACTGTGATGGATTCATTCTTCATACGTGATCATGGTTATTCAAAATCTTGACCAGTACACATTATCCCACCCACCAGGTTGATCAAAAGTCTTTTTGGTTGTCTGCTGTCCTGAACATTTGCAGATCCAAGATTTCACAGTTTCTCTCAATCAGATAAGTGTCTAAGGGGAGGAGTAGAAAAGGTCTCATGGCATATGATTAGATATCACTGTTACAGAAAAAATGACAAGATTCACCTAAATCAAATTGATGTACCACACAGACTCGAGAGAGGGTTGACTGTCATGTTATAGTTCTATAATTTATTTAGGATTTTCTCCAAAGCAGATTATACTATTACTTAAGGCATAGACAAAAAAAATGCTTATTCGATTCCAGTCCAATAGCAGATATAATTTCCAAAGAGGAGTAGATAAATTCTTATAGATACATCACACAACAAGCTTTAATTTTATAGGCTCACAATCAAAATGCTCAAAAAAGGCATGGAATTCCATGAAGGATAGTGGTTCAACCTGACAGGATTAAGAACCTGAACTTGTTTTTCTAATGGCTTAATGCATATTGATATGATGTCTACCCCAATCAGATCAAGTATAAATTCCAATCATCCCTTGTCTACATATGATTTAATTATCTTTTTCCTGTCATAACAATAATATGAAAGCATATATTCCGAGGATCCTTCCTTTGACATAATAAAATAGGAATGCATATAATCGAACGTTTCTATCCTTATCATGAACAGAAACTATGAATGCATAGGATTGAACAACTCTATTATGAACAGAAAATATGAATACATAGGATTGAACAATGCTTCCATGAACAGAAAATTTGAATGCATAGGATTGAATGATTTTATTATAAACAAAAAAATATGAATGCACAGGATTGACAATTCTATCGTTAACACCAAATAAGAATGTGCAAGATTGAACAGTCCATTCTTATTACGAACAACAAATATGAATGCATAGGATCGAACAATCCTCTTCCCATTATGAACAACAAACATGATTGCATAGGGCTAAACAATCCTTTACTTTTTTAATAACATATAAATGCATATGATCACAAAATGATAGTCAGAAAAGCTAGTTCCATGCCTACGAGCCAAGACCAACATCTCAACTAAAGTGAAATGCAACACAAAGAGAGAGAGAGAGAGAGAGAGATGTTGAAGCTTTAGTAAAATAAACCTGTGAGATTAATTAATATAATAATAATGATTCACATATGTATACAAACACACACACACAAAACTATAATCAACATTTGTGGGATACAATTAAGTAATTGTGTATTGTCTTTGATGTTACACAAATGCCATATCAGTTATCAGACAGAGTCTACCGAGTTCTGTCGGTCAGGAAAACAGTTTACAGAGTCTACCGAGCTCAGTCGGTCAGTAAAGCCTTTTGCAGTGTATACCGAGCGTTCCTGTATGTCACACGGTAAGCTAAGGAAAGTTTAGTTCTTACCGAGATCACTCGGGTATCAAAGGATTTTGTAGCGGACGGTTAGTGTTAACCGAGTTCGCACGGTAAGCCAAGGAAAGCTTAGTTTTCACCGAGCTCACTCGGTAGAAGACAGATTTTACCGAGTCTAGTCGGTTTTCAAAGGAAGTGGCAGGTTTACCGAATTCCTCGGTAATTGTAGTTTTTACCGAGTTCTGCCGGTTGACACAGGAAGCAGTTTTTTTTTTTTGTATTGATCGAACAGTGTCGGCCAATGAAGAATTTTGTTTTGATTATTAGTTCAAGCCGACTTTTGAATATGTTTTGTCAAGTTGGTTGGGCCGACCTGGTATTATGTATAGTATATAAAGAGGTGCTCAAGATGCGGAAAAGTGTGGAATAGAGAGTGTATACGGATAGTGCAAGGAAGTGCAAGGAAGAGACTTATGTGTGCCTAAGCAGAGTTGAGCAGAGGGAAATCTTGGAGCTGCAAAGATATATTTAATCAGTAAGGATCTTGTGGAGCTAAACTGAGATCTGTATTCAGCAAGATAAGTTGCATGTATTTTCAGATCATTCATTGTTGCTTTCTAACCATTGTAATAGTGATTCCAAAATCTCCTAACAGAGTTGGTTTAACAGCCATTCCATAAATCCTTTAACAGGGTGGCAATTCAGTTGAATTGTTCTAAAGACCTCTTACAAGGCCACTCCTAACAGGGTGATTAAATCCTCTAACATGGTCACACCTAACAGTGTGTTTTGTAACCTTTAACAGGGTTGGCTCCTAACAGGGCTCACTTCAGAAGAGTGAAAATTGGTGACTAGTTGCTGGTGGTTTTTCCCATATTGGGTTTCCACGTAAATCTGGTGTCTACTGTGTTCATGATTACTTTCTTTTGCATGGTCGCTTATTTCAGTAAATGCTTAATAAATTAACTAAACTTTAAGCAGTAATTTATGTGTTTACCGAGTAGCAGCAGCAACTAAGTTTAAGGCATCTTTGGGACTGTTGAATTTGTTTTTGTGGTAACTGATTCACCCCTCCCCTCTCAGTTACCCCATCTTCATTTTCCAACAACATTATCATTATATTAATTATATTAATGAATAGACATGTCCCATGAAGGGACATGTCTCCTCTTGGCTTATTCCTCATACAAATACAAAGATATCGCTGCCATTTCAAAAACACATACCAATACATCAGGCAGTGCTATTATATTTGCAGCGATCCTGGAAAACCAACATGGTATTAGAGCCAAGTTCGAATTTCCAGAAATTTCAAATGAATTAAAGTTTGTTGTGATAACCACTGCTGATTGGAAGACCAAACCACATAGATGTGGATGGATAGTTGAAACCGATGGTGTTCTTTTGATTATGGAGTTTGTGTTGAAATAGAACGCAGTTTATATTCTTCATTGTTAATATTGCCAGCACTCATTGAACCCATTTATGTTTGTGTGGATGACTGCTGTATGTCATGTCTGCCAAGGTATCCCTGTCAAAGAAGATTATTTTGAAAGTATCATAGTTGTCGGGCTTAATGAACAAAACAGTCTAATAATGGTGCATCAAACGTGAATTGTGCGAATTGGAGTTGAAATTTATTGTTTATGGCAAATAGAGTGTATCATATTTCAATCTCGTAGAGGGAGCAGGGCTGTTGGGCCTTAGCATTCTTTATGCAAGGCACTTTCTTCATTGGAATGTCTTTTTGAAGAAATATAAACCACGACAGTTGAGTCTGCTTGTGTCTATTCGACTATGGAGTATTGTTGGGCATTTATGAGTGCCAGTTCATCATAGATGAGTTGGTTCCTTAAACGACACACATAAATTCCTAAATATTGATTGATAAAATCAGCTGTTTCAGGCAATGGCAAAAAACAAAAAAAAACAAAAAAGAACAAATGGAATAATCATGGCAACCATGTCTCTTTGGTCGATGATCAATTTGAAAAATTATCAAAGCCAGTGCACGTCCCAATAGATTGGCGGTCTCAATCTGTCGAGCTCCATCGAAGAAAAGGCATTTGCATTACCCACATGTGGTTGAACAAGCCCAAACTCCATCACATTCGGTCTGTCTAGTCATTAGCATACAACACGAGACTTCACTGTTTTATAGCCCTTGAATTGCCCACTTGTAGCCTGTGGATGCAAGCGAACCCGTTTGCACAGAGCACTAGGCAGATCACCAAGCGGGTTCCTCCCATCCAAGTCGGACATCGAGTTGCACGCCTCCACATCAGAGTGATCTGAAGGCCATGTCAATTCTCAGACTGATTGATGCATGTGGAACAAGGTACACTGACCAAGGTGAATAGGCATCACTAGCACAAGACATTGAAACAAAAGACCACAACCACGTGAAATGAAAGTTGGATCCCCATGTGAGCCGTACTTGGTCCACGTGCTACGATCTTTGAAATACGCGAAGGCCACAATACTAGATAAGGAAGTGTCTGAATTCGACAAGGGATTTTGGGATTACTTATATCGCCACAAAAATATGGCATATTAAATTGTTAAGAAAGGACTAAGTTAAAAGGTTAGGTATTAAATTATTAAGAAAGGACTAAGTTAAAAGGTTAGGCCCCATTGGTGGTGGGATCCTTAATTCAAAGCTCAAGGACATTGACTTGTTGAGGGTCAACATTGATTTCAGGTAATGTATATTTTCTTGCTATTAGTAAGGTAAATGGAAATATATTTATAGAACTCCATTTATATTATGGTATTAAATACATGATATTATATATATAAATAGTATGTATATTTTTTGTGGACTAGCATAAATAATTAATCTGATATTTAATAAGCAAATAATATGTTGAAAAATGTAGATTAAAGTATATGTGTATATGTATGTAAGTATGTATGTATGTATGTATGTATGTATGTATGTAGAAGATTGAATATATTCATATATGTTCAAAGTATATTTTTATCTATATTTTATTGGAATGGTCTTATATCATTTGAATAATATATTGGTCTCTTTCTTATTATTTAAATATATAATATAAGAGCTATTTGCCTTTATCTTTTCCAAGAATGTTCTTATAGGAAAATGAGGGAGATTGATTCGAAGGGAGCTTGACATTTCACTATGAGGCAACCTTGAAAGAGAGGGTCAGATAGAGGAATATATTAGTTGTCTCTCTTATTATTTCAATATGTACTATAAGAGCTATTTGCCTTAATCTTTTTCCGAGAATGTCTTTATAAGAAAATGAGGGAGATTGATTTGAAGGGAGCTTGACATTTCATTAGAAGGCAACCTTGAAAGAGAGGGATTAGATAGAGGATATTGTTCAATCAACCTTTGGCTATCTCGATCGTATTGATTATGAGGGAATAGACCATGTAGAGATGGATTCTCTTGTGATCAAGAAATTGTAGTAGTCAAGAGGACTGTGAATCATGAATCTACTTTACGTCTATTTGGGCTTAACCCTTGCGTACATCGTGAGGAAGTGACAACTTCTAAATGGTTATCACTTGTATTTGCAGAAGTTACTGAAAGGTAACGATCTTACAATAACTTAATTTTTTATTATGATGGGGATCTTACGATGTTTATGCAAATCATGATAGGTTATACTTTGCATGGTGGATGTTTATATGGTAAGCATTATGAGAATGCGTGTGTACATACCTTATAAACATTTTTAAGTATATGATGAATGTTATGTAGATTGATGTTCTGGAGGGCCTTAAACAGACAGCATGCGACTTGATGTTCTGGAGGCCATTACTCATAGTACTTGGTAAATATCTTGCATCTCAACATTTTGGAAGGCCATTACTCAAGGAGTATTTGGTGAATATCATTGATAATCTAGAAGACCGATACTCATGACATCAAAATTTTTTGAGTACTTGGTGAACATCATGTGTCGATTTTTTGGGACACCACTACTCATGATATCAAATGTTGTATCAAAACTTTTTGAGTACTTGGTGGATATCGAATGTCAATATTCTAGGAGACCAATACTCGTGATATCAAAATGATGGATATTTTTTGATCAAAGATATCCTTAATCTTGCTAACTTGATATTGCTTTGAGGTAATACATGTGTTTATCCTCTCTCTAAGAGGGAATGTTGATGTTTGGTAGCTTTAGTAGGATAAACCTGTGAGATTAATTAATATAATAATAGTGATTCATATATGTATATATATAATTAAGATTATCATTATATTAATTATAGTAATGAAGGGACATATCTCCTCTTGGCTTATTCCTTAAACAAATACAAAGAGATTGCTCAATCAAATCAAAGAAAGAGAGACAAATAATCCCATCCTTCTCAAATCAAAGAGAACAAGCTCCCCTCAAAGCGACAATCCCCGGATACAAGAGCACTATGATCAACTAGTATCAAGAGAAATAAATTACAAAACCCTAGCTCAGGCAAAGAATTCCCTCCAAATAGATGAGCTTTGCAATAAAAAGACAAACGATGGCTAACGAGTAATTCCTTCTTGCTTGCGGTGGTAAGGAGTTAATCTCGCCACTTCCCCTGACTTCCCTCCATAATTCAAACATGAGCCAATGGTTGAAAAGAGAATCAATAGCAAAAAAGGATCAAGTCACAGAAAAAGCAAGTAGCAAAAATTACATTTCTAATATATATAAACATTAATTTTGTGTGCATCTATGTAACTAAATGCATACACGCTTTATCAACTTATTGTCAACTTACATCTTGCATACTCAACTTCTTAATTATTGTAAACATATCAACCTTGTTGTCTTACAATCTTCATAACTTTTCACTCAATGATCTTCTGATTATGCTGTCTTAACCAAGGCATCTTTAACATGTCTTCAATCTCCATCTTAGTTTGCTCAAGCCAATTCCATCTTCATGAGGAGATAGAATTAAAAAAACAGTACTTGCTTTACATAAATGTTGTCTGAAAGATTCCTTAACTAAAGTCCTCATAACTCTATCCAGTCTTCATATTTTTGTATGCGCTCTCAATTGTAGCTTTAGACATATTGTAGAACATAACCTCAAGTGCGCATAAGCTCATCATCAATCCACGAATCACACCAAATGCTTCCTCCTCTTTAACTTTACTAGTCTTCATAGAATAACTAGTATGTTGACATCAATGACAAACACTGTCATGAATGCAACATATAACAACCATTGAATCATATCTCCAATAATGCTAATATAGTAATATACTCCCTTGTAGGAATATCATCAGCATTCATGCTAACAATCTCTCCCTTTGACATTGATGGCAATATAGATGAAAAACATATAAGTTCTATGAATATCAAATATACGTCTTTCTCATCTACCTTTACTCCCCCATTCATGCTACCCATGAATGTAAACATACATCTTAGTCTTAGATAGTTTGTAAAGAGTTTTTCATGTTCAAATCACAACCGCATAGTAGTTAGCAATCAATATCAGCAACCAATATGCACAAGGAAAGTGCTAATCTCACCCATACATGAACATCTTTCTTTGAGAGAATAACTTCTCCCCGAAAGGATGTTTTTCATGTACATATCTCTCCCCCATTGACATAAATGACAAAGGTATGATTATGTCAATTCTCGAAGTTCAATCATATCCAAAACAATTTGTTCAAGCTTCAGTGTCCAAAGACACTATTGAATACCAATACCAAGAGTCCTCAATGACTCAGCTCAAACACAGATACTCCCCCATAGGAGAAGCACCAAGCATCCAATACAGATAATAATATTGCTCTAGTACCAGCTGGACTGATGCAGTCTCTACATCAATTACTCAAAAGTAGGTTGGGGCATAACCTCAAGCATACCTCTCAAGTATTCAAAGGTATCCTTAGCCAAAGGTTTTGTGAATATATTTGCTGTCTGCTCTTTTGTGCTAATATATTTCAATATGATCTCTTTTTCTATAACTTTGTCTCTCAAAAAGTGATACTTCATATATATATGCTTTGTCCTTGAATGTAATACTGGATTCTTTGACATACTTACAGTAGTTGTGTTATCACAATGTATGACAACAAACTCAATGAACTCTATCCTAGTGTCTTTCACCATCTGCTTCATCCAAATAATCTGATTACAATTATTTGCTACTCCTACATACTCAGCTTCTGTCGTGCTCTGTGAAATGCAATCTTTTTTCTTGCTCAGTCAAGAAACCAATCTTCCTCCCAAATAGAATGCACCACCACTGGTGCTCTTTCTATCATCTACACTTCTTGCCCAATCAGCCTCATTGTATGCACATAAAGTGAAATCATGTTATCTGTCATACTATAGTCCATAATTAGGTGTGCCTTTCAAATATCTGAAAATTCTATGCCCTAACTTAGTAATTCTATCCATCAAAAGTAATAACTTCAATAAGCATTTGTATAAGAATCCTAAGGCAAATTTTTTATGAAGAGTCAGAAAATTGAAAATTCATTGAAATCTGACATCTGAAGAGAAAGGAACAAGTCTGGAAACATTCATGTATCAGTTCTAATACTTGATCAAATTCATTTCAAAATCGTGATTCAAGGCCCCAATATGGATTAGGAATGAAGTTGCAGATTGAACATGGTGACCAACCAATCATTTTGAAATTTGAATTGGTCTTATCTAAGCCCCTACAACTTGTTAAACTAACAACACCCTATGTCCAGGGATCCGCTTGTGACCTAGGAATGATAGATTCATGCATTAAAATCATGCTAACTCCCAAAGCCAACTTTGAGACGTCTGAAGACATACTGTAACTATACCTCTGTGAATGAATCTATGCATGAAGCTTAGTGGTTTTGATGCCTAATGACCTCATGAATACTCAGCAATATCAAATTTATGAGTTGGAAGGGCTGGGAATTTACTATGAATTTTAAAGAAAATCACCCTTGTTGCAGGTGTTTGCAGACCTGGGTCTGCAACTTAGAATTTCATAACTTTAATAGCCTAAGATAAGCCTCAAAACCATGCCAAAAGGCCTTCGACACATTCATGATAAGATTGTGATCAAAAAACAAATCCAGATTTAAGTTAAAAAAAAATTCAATTTGCAAAGGTAGTCTTCAGACTTTCATTCATAACTCATGAACCTCAGTCCCCAGTGTCTGAAATTGGTTGCGAGTGATGAGCATTTAACCAAGGAAGACTCAGCAAACTAGAGTTGGTGGGTTTGGGCAGCAAATTATTTTATATGATTTTTTCAAAAATCGCCCATGTTTAGGAAGTTTGCAGATTTGGGTCTGCAACACCTTTTCTTTGGCCCTCCAATGGCCTTCAATGCCTCAGAAGATATGCTCCATAGGTCTGCAACCAAAGCTGGACCAGTTTAGAAGCTTAGATGAATATCTCAAGTTTGGCTCAAAATTACTTCCATGGAGGTCATCCTCAGATTTCAGTCACTTTCATGGCTTACCTCAAACTTACAGTAATGTCAGGCCTCCTTTCGATGGCAGCCACCTTCCTTCTTCACCTAGACTCCAATCAGAAATGTTGGTCGTGCCTCACCTTGGTCACTTGCTCTAGACTTTTCAGCCACTTAGCTTTTGTCTTTATAAATCCTTATGTTTTTTTTTCCATATTGATGGCCTTTCAAAGGGGTTTGGCTTGTTGATTTACCTCCCACAAGCTATGTGGGTTAAAATTTTGATACCCTTCTAGAGGCTTCTTACTTTCATTAATTTCCCTTTATTTGCTTTATTTAATAATAAAAAAGACCCTAAAAGGGAAAAACGACCTTGGAATGGATTCCCCTCCAAAATTGATTAAGTCCACATTTCCCTCTCCAACACGTCATCTATGGATCCAAAGGGCACATCCATACTCTAATTCCAGTTAGGCAAAGTGGGAAAAATAGATGAAGGCTTGGATAGGATTCATCTTGTACTTAGAAAAAATCTGATCTCGCTTTGCCATCTCAAAGGGAAAATTGACCCCAGTATGGACGTTCTTGGTACTTTGAAAAATTTCACAAAATAACTGTTGGAGGGAAGATCCACCTTAGATCCATACTCGCCACCCAGGAAAATATGACCCCTCGGGACAATTTCCACACTTAGAAAAATTTCCATGTTCTGCTCTTGGTCTTGGAGGAAAAACGACTCCTGCCTGGATAATTCCTAGACTTTGAAAAATTTTATGTTCGCACTTGGGGGAAAATCATCCCTTGTCTGAATTTTTCAAACACTAAAATTTTTTTTAGCCAAGATCATCCAAAGTGGTGGAATTCATGTTATGCTTGGATTTTGACCTCCAACACTTCGAATTTTTCTGAAAATGCGAAAATAAGATTGAATTTTCATGTATAATCTGCAATTTGGCCAAAATATGAAGGGAATTCATGTATAGTCTGGATTTTGGCCAAAATATGAAGGTAAATTCATGCATAGTGTAAAAGAATTTAGATCTTTGACAGAGCAACTATGTAAGTAGTAATTCTTATATGTATTTAATTTCAATATATTAACCTGCTATGCCATGCAACTATAATGAATTAACAAGCACTTAGAATAGTGAACTGTATGTGATGGTTATCTCCAGATCGACTGTGATATAATTCAGTGATAAGTAGTTTGGATCAAATGCAGATGATATTATTTAATCTCCTGCTGAGATACTAATCATGCCGTTTTATCGATGTTCTTTCAGCAGCAGCGGTAGAAATCTAAATATAAAGCAAAGAGTTACACCCACATATGGACATGACTCTACACACTGTGGTACAAGTACCATGTAGGGTCATGTTTCTACATGGACTTTTGATTAGTTAAACATAACAATATATTAACCCTGATAATCTGATCGGGAGTTATGCAACACATGTTATATAGTATGATGTCAGTGATTTATATTACCACATTAATAATATGAGAGGAGCCCAATAAATATGAGGTAAACAATATGATATTCAGTTTGGTAAATCATGATATATATAGTAGTCTGATTTACCACATGCCTCAGTTCGATTGAAGCTACAACTTTAACACTCCCTCTTAGCGAGGGAGTATTGAATCATCAATGTTTCATCACCATAGTGATATTCACTTGATATGTGCATTGACATCAAATTGTGATGTCTAGCAAAAGAATAAATTATCTGATTTCCGGCACTCCGGGACAACAACTTAATGAAGTTGATCAGATAAAAAGTAATCAGAATGTCATGAACTCTATGATGACAAGTATCATGATCTCCGGTACTCTGGGACAACAACTTAATGTATTCTAATCATGATATGTTCATTATCATGACCACCGGCACTCCAGGACAACAACTTAATGTAGTCTGTCATGATAACAGGTCAAGCTATTGATAAGATCGTCACCTTACAATAGCAACCCTCCACATATATCACTGAAAGATCTTCACCTTCCATGACATAATTCACACATGAGAGATAGTAACTCTTTAACATAAAATAAAATAAAATAAAATGAATATAAATAAATGCATCTTACAATATGATTAAGATCTGATATCAACCTTCTCACCTCCCTCAACAATTGTTTCCTCCCTCTGAATCTGAATCAACCTTCTGACCTCCTCAACAAGGTCTCCTCTAATGAGTGTTAGACTCCCGCTTTATATACAAGGATACTCATGATCTCAGTCATCAAGGATATTTGCTTCAAGAGCCTCATTAACAAGGGATTGCACCTCGAAATTCTCCCTTTGAACAACTACCCTATGAAGTCAAATCCTCCAGCTGCACTCTTAGAAGCTTGAGTTTTGGCTTCTTTGCTCTTCATCCAAGAATGAATCATCTAGTATGATTCACATATGACAGAAAGCGCTAGACCCAAAACCACTTTGGAGTTTTCATAAGATTGAGTCCTGCATAATTCTTCTTTTCCTGCAAGAACATCCATGGAGACCAAGGAAAAGAACAAGATAACAAGGAAAATGTATCTTATTGTTGTTCATGCATATGATGAGAGGATACAATAAACCAATAAATGTAATACTCAAAAGATAATGAATACATATACACACATCAACATCCTTGATACAAGTCTCTCCAATGAAGGTCCATATGTATCAAATCAAATGATAGTTCAATTTGGAATTCTGATGGTGTCCCTTCTTTGACATGTTCCCTTCTAAGATGGTTCAATTTGGGAATGGAACATTGGTTATTATTCCCCCCACAATATAAAATTCCCACTCATTCCATTTTATAGAGTTTTCAGTCACTTATCTTTGTTTCTATACTTTGTTTCAATGTTCCCATTTTGGCATAGGCTAAGTTTGTATTTGTTGATTGCAATTTCTGGAAAACTTAATGCATTCTAAACATATCCATTTTGGGAATGTCACACTGTGCCTTTTGTGCATAGCCTGCAATCATTTAATTTTATTTCCTTGAAATTTTCTTCAAGGCGTCCTTGCCCAATATTTCTAGTACCTTGTTTGTGACCCCAAATTTTACATGAGTGTGTATACATCCTATCCACAACTTCCACATTTCATATGTATTCCTTTTGTAGAGGTTGCAGCATTTGATTGAGGCTTTTGGTCAAACAGTTCACAATAGTTCCACCATGACTTGATACTCAAATTTTCAATCATAAAGATCAAATTATACAATGCATGATAGACAACTGAAGTATAGGCGATCTTGCACCCAATTGTGTCAGGATGTATTTGGGCTGCTTCAATTGTAATGATCCTGAGAACCTCTTTGCAAACTTTGATTCACGTACATTCTGAGAGCATCTCATTTCATTCCATTAGATGATATACTTTGAGGCATCTTGTTCAACAATTTATGCATCATGTTTTTGAGGCATTAAATCATTATATCCCATGAGATTCATGTTTCATTTTAGGCATCATGTCAAGTTGTTATCCAGCTCTACCTCAAAGACTTTATATGCTGTTGAGGAGTCTCCCTTTATTTTGAATGCTACCATCTTCTACAACTATCAATGACTTCATCATCTACAACAACCAAAATAACAGCTACACCATTCCACCCAGTATACACTTATTCACAACGATTGGCAATTATCTACAATACCAATATGTAGTTAAGTCAAGTGACTTTTGGTTAAAGTAGGATAAACATATGTTTATTAATGAATCAACACCTTCCACCGCATCAATTAACTCCACATTTTTTGAGATTTGTTTTATTAAATTAAAACTATCGTGTAGCCATGTATGTGTTGGAAACAATAATTCAATGACATCCAACAAATATCATCTTCGATCAAATTGAATTTCTTATATGTTTAACGGACTGGCAGGAAGACAGCTCCCGAGACTTGAGGAGAATAAAAACATAAGAATTGTTTATCCATTCTTTATGAGCTATTCATTTGCAGATGTTAGGAAAATATCCACAATAGTATGAAATTTGTTCCCAATATTTGTTGCTAGTTAGTACCTTCTTTTTGCATTGATTATTAACCCTCTTCCTTTCTCATTCGTTGAGTAGGATGTAGAGATGAACTTGTGGAACTTTTTCTGGCCCTTCGAATTACTATTGCATTCATTGTTTCATTTTATCTTTAAAACCACCAATGAATCCCAACTGAATTTCAATGCACAATACGGATACCTCCATTAGGCAGGAAAGAAGACAACAATAAAATACCATGTCCTTCATTCTCCATTCAGAAAGGCCAGCGATAACCAACAGCCTGAAAAAACTTTTGACACTCTAAACATCAACCTGCAATTTGGCTTATCCAAACTCTGAGATCACGGTGACCATAGAGCCTCTTTAGACCAGAACAGGGACACAAATCAGGTTAATACACAACTCAGATTTGTATGATAGAGATTGATAACAATCTCCAGAGGACTTCTATTCTTTTCTTCTACCAATTCTAAATGCAAATATCATTCCTCAATGTGATTTGCTGCTATTATGACTTGTTGTCCAGATCTGAGCCTGTATAGATTACAATTGAAGTTGAACGGCTGATGGTAATCAGACTCCTCCACCTGGTAATCTGTTGTTTTATCCTGCAGATTGAAAACTCGCTGATAATGGTCCCACAATACCAAATTTCAAGCACTAATCTGTTTTCTATCACCAATGTCCAGGCTGGGAGGGATTGGTAATAGTGTTGGGGCTGTATGGTCAGGCTTGTACGCTATTACAATCAGATCTGTATTATCTTACTTCAATAATTGATACCAAATTGAAAGCACTGCTGAGCTATTCTATTCCCAGATAACCTGGCTCTGATACCATGTAAAGGAATTTAGATCATTTGACAGAGCAACAGTGTAAGTAGTAATTCTGATATGTATTTAATTTCAATTCATTAACCTGCTATGCCCTGCAACGATAATGAACTAGCAAGCACTTAGAATAGTGAACTGTATATGATGATTATCTCCAGATCGACTGTGATATAATTTAATGATAAGTAGTTAGGATCAAGTGCAGATGATATTATTTAATCTGCTGCTGAGATACTAATCATGCTGTTTTATCGATGATGTTCTTTCAACAGCAGCGGAAGAAATATAAATATACAGCAAAGAGTCACGTCCACCTATGGACATGACTCTACGTTGTACAAGTACTACATAGGGTCATGTCCTTACGTGGACTTTTGATTAGAAAAAAATAACAATATATCAACCGCGATAATCTGATCAGGAGGTATGCAATGCATGTTATATAATATGATGTCGGTGATTTATATTACGACATTAATAATATGAGAGTAGCCCGATAAATATGAGGCAAACAATATGATATTCAGTTCGATAAATCATGATATATATAAAAGTCTGACTTACCACACGCTTTGATTCGACTCAAGCTACAACTTTAACATATAGTGTGGATTTTGTGTATTTTTATAACAGAAAATTGATTTTTCTTAGGATTTTAGCCATTTTGAATGTAAAACAACTAATTTTTATAAGGAATTTTAGACTAATTGTCTAGCCAAAATTTAAATACACTTAGGATTTTATGTTTAATCCATTATAACATGATCGTGATAGACTTCAATTTTAATGTTCCCACTTTAAAATCATAACTTGGACATTTGGTTTTTGCTTTATCCCTCAATCTTTTAAAGCTCTAAATTGCAAATTTTACTGCTAAAACCTAACTGACCTAACAACTACGAGAAAAAATAGGGGGTCTCCATTTGCAATGGGGTGATGGTGTGAAAACCTCACAGTAGTAATAGGCGGAGGCCACTAACCTTAAAGTTGATCTCTCTAGCTCTTCTAATCCTCTCATCAACAAGTTTGGAGTGGACAAGCGACTCCACCCCTACGAGAGAAGGGGTTGGCTCACCTCCATTACAAACTATTGCTCATGACTTTAGTGGAGATTCTATTTTTCGTTTTCAATGTGGTTTGTTGGCTGTCCAATTTGTGCTACTTTTCTTTTAATGTGTTTGATCTATGTTACCTGCTCAAAGTGTGAGTTTAGTAATTGTTTGCACTTAGCAATCTCCACTATTGCAGAGGAAATTGTAGCAGAGGTGTCAGTGATATGATTTTGGTTCAAGTCCAGCTATTGTTTTAGTTCAACACAATCCTTTTTCCACATGACACAATCTGTTGATAGTGCATTGAGTTTCTCTAAGAGGGCAATCACTGTGTATTTAGGAGTTCAATTTTCAGATTTGAGGCCAAAAATATGATCTACCAGTTCAGAATTGGGAGCAAACTCATTCCTAATGTGTTAGTAGGTTTGCAAAGGGGTCAATGTTACATCCAAATTTTTTTCGCCCATTTAAAATAATCATATAGCCGTTACATATTTCATTCAAGTGTCAGCTGGATAGTTAAATTAGTTGAATGTTACGATCATGTGAAATGAAAATTATGGTTGTTCATTTTAATTCATAAAAAGATGGTGTCTTTTTCATTACATTTTCAACTGAAAATGAATATTTATTATTTTAAAAAAGTTATAAAAGTTAGTTGTTTAGTGGAAATGGTAGTTAGCTGTTGTGATGATTATGAAATAACGTTTTGCTTATAGTTATCTTGATTTAAATTGAGGAGTATGTTATTATTGTGGGAAAATTCTTCTTCAATGCGGGAGAAGACAAAAGGGGGGGAAAATATTGCTAAACAAGAGCTAAGGATTGGGGCACCAAAAGTCCATTGACAAGCCATCAACTATGGATTCTAACCATCTTGGTTAAGGATTTTATGACTAGGCAAGCAAGAGTATACCTTGGGCAACCATGAGCTACCCGGTCAGTTCATAACACAATAAAAGCATTTAAATAATATAAAATTGCGACCTTATCTATCTAAGATCGTTGTGTAGCCTCCTAATTATATTTTCATACATTGACACCACGTTATCTTAACATATGTACTTGCACCTACATGTATATGTGTGTGTGTGTGCGTATGTGCGGGCGCGCATAAACCAATATATTGATACATAAGAATTACGTGATTAAATTTATGCACATATATGTATATATGTATATATGTACAAATAGCATGAAGCCAATATATATTAAAAATAATGAGGAAGGATAACCTTTATAAATATCTTTAATATTGGCTCATTATTTTGAGTGATTGCCATCTTTTATTAGGCTCATAATTCTTTTAAAATTCAAATTGATGGAGTTACTCTTTTATTTGGTTGGAAATTAATTATTCTTTAGACCGATAGCTGGCTTGTACCCGCCACCTCGGTCTCTTTCTTGTAACCGAAAGTACGTTTACAAGCTGCTTATTTATGCTCTCGCCAAGACCATGCGAGTACCTTTTTGTTGTTCAAGTTTCTTTGTACTCTACAAAATTCCATCTCACGGCAACAAGCCGAGTCTCCATTAACAATCGAAGTCATTGGGGAAGCTCTACAATTATAGTGAGTCTCGCAAACACTTCGGTATTGTCGATTTCATTTCCAACATTTTCAGTTAGCATTTCACCTGCATCACGTGATCTCAAGTTCACTCTAGGCAATGCAACATTCAATTACAAGTTATGCAATCACTATTTTCTTGCTATGTTGCCATTTATATACATTGCTCGTTGCTAATACTAATTTTACAAACAATGGTCTTACTACGTTGCCATGGATTATTTGCTAATGAAATTGTTATACAATCACTGAACATCATTTTGATGCAATGCATGTATATTGTTTGCTGGTAATACTGCCATGCAAAATCATAAGTTGTCTTTCTGATCACTGTATATATTTCGTAATTACTTTCCATTGGTATATTTTGTGCAAGAAATGCTTTATAAGCAAGTAGCGAAACACTTTTGTGCAAATTAATCAACCTGACTTATAGAGAGGTGTTGGCAATATGCCTCTTAGATAAGATCAGCTCGTGATGCCATAATTTTAACATTATATATAGAATACTCAATCTGATACCTAATTTGTATACGATCTTAGGATCTCCTGGGATATACCCCTAAGACCGGAAGGGTCAAGCCAAATGGGTGGGAGGAGAAAACATCCTTATAAGAAGAAAGGAAAGTGATTAAATTGTATAACTGTTTAGGTAAAATTGAGTTAGCTCATGGTTGCCTGTTAAGTAACTCTTGTTGTCAAGTTGAGCGGTGTGTGATCGGGCAAATTAGGAACCCACTGAAATCCTTGGCTAAGGTAGGTTAGTAGCATGCTTGTCACAACCATCAGTAGAGGTCAAAGTGCTAGCTGACAGAGGGGAGATTGATGGAGGATATCCATAGCATTGTTTGCTGCTTGGCTGACACTCTAACATCGGAATGCTCGGGTGGCAGGACCATGGTGCCCCAAGCCTAATCCCAGGGTAGGGAGGGCCTTTCTCGATTGAGATTGTATGGGGGATAAGTTAAGGTCTATGGTTGGAAGGTTAAGCCCATCTCAATGCTTATCCTCTTCACTAGATGTCGAGGCTTGTTCAAGACAAGGATTGTCTTCTGCTTCATGTATGGTACTTGATTCTTTTGTACATTTCATTGTCTTAATTTAGTATCATGTTGATTAAATAGATACATCATTATGTTATTTTTGATGATTGTAACAGACTTGGAATGAAATTACATATGGAAGTTATAGTAGTTTCACTTCATGTGAGCTAGATTAGTTCATTATTATTTTTATAATAAATTGATAGATTTGCCTTCATGTGAAGTAACCGACGTAATGGGCAGGGGTCCTAGCTCGGTTGGCTAAATCTTCCCTGTTGTAGGGGGTTGGTCACGGGTTCTAGTCTCCCCCGTCCTCGTGGTACCGGTGGGCGTGTCACGCCAGCGCTACCGGTCACGTTAAAAAGTTTATCAGGCGCACTAAAAAAGTAAGAAGTAACCGACGTAACTACCATTATGTCATTCTATTATGAATCTAGATTTACTTTAAAATTTGGTTCTTAAAATGGCTTTGGAAAATAGCATGTTACAGTCGTCTCGTGTCGCCATTGACTAGCTCCATAAGTTGTCTTTCTGATCACTGTATATATTTCGTAATTACTTTCCATTGGTATATTTTGTGCAAGAAATGCTTTATAAGCAAGTAGTGAAACACTTTTGTGCAAATTAATCAACCTGACTTATAGAGAGGTGTTGGCAATATGCCTCTTAGATAAGATCAGCTCGTGATGCCATAATTTTAACATTATATATAGAATACTCAATCTGATACCTAATTTGTATACGATCTTAGGATCTCCTGGGATATACCCCTAAGACCGGAAGGATCAAGCCAAATGGGTGGGAGGAGAAAACATCCTTATAAGAAGAAAGGAAAGTGATTAAATTGTAAAACTGTTTAGGTAAAATTGAGTTAGCTCATGGTTGTCTGTTAAGTAACTCTTGTTGTCAAGTTGAGCGGTGTGTGATCGGGAAAATTAGGAACCCACTGAAATCCTTGGCTAAGGTAGGTTAGTAGCATGCTTGTCACAACCATCAGTAGAGGTCAAAGTGCTAGCTGACAGAGGGGAGATTGATGGAGGATATCCATAGCGTTGTTTGCTGCTTGGCTGACACTCTAACATCGGAATGCTCGGGTGGCAGGACCATGGTGCCCCAAGCCTAATCCCAGGGTAGGGAGGGCCTTTCTCGATTGAGATTGTATGGGGGATAAGTTAAGGTCTATGGTTGGAAGGTTAAGCCCATCTCAATGCTTCTCTTCACTAGATGTCGAGGCTTGTTCAAGACAAGGATTTTCTTTTGCTTCATGTATGGTACTTGATTCTTTTGTACATTTCATTGTCTTAATTTAGTATCATGTTGATTAAATAGATACATCATTATGTTATTTTTGATGATTGTAACAGACTTGGAATGAAATTACATATGGAAGTTATAGTAGTTTCACTTCATGTGAGCTAGATTAGTTCATTATTATTTTTATAATAAATTGATAGATTTGCCTTCATGTGAAGTAACCGACATAATGGGCAGGGGTCCTAGCTCGGTTGGCTAAATCTTCCCTGTTGTAGGGGGTTGGTCACGGGTTCTAGTCTCCCCCGTCCTCGTGGTACCGGTGGGCGTGTCACGCCAGCGCTACCGGTCACGTTAAAAAGTTTATCAAGCGCACTAAAAAAGTAAGAAGTAACCGACGTAACTACCATTATGTCATTCTATTATGAATCTAGATTTACTTTAAAATTTGGTTCTTAAAATGGCTTTGGAAAATAGCATGTTACAGTTGTCTCGTGTCGCCATTGACTAGCTCCATAACTTTGTCATAGTAGGCAAAAATGTTGCAATTAGAGACAATAACTATACTCTTTTATGTGAAGTGCTACCAATAACCAAAAAGCATAACGCCAAAGGAAAGAAAGGTCCGTTACCAAGGGAAGGGGAGAGCATTGTAGTCGTTAACACATTATAGGAAATGTGTTTTCTGCATACAATGTAGGATGTTGCCAATCATATTGTAAACATCTCTGTGCTAGGATCCAACAGAATCCATGCTAAAAGTGTGTTTACTGTAGACAATGTGAGACCCAATGTAAAACTTGCAGACAATGTGAGATGATGCCAATGCTAGTAAATGTAAATTTTGGGCAAGGCATTGGAAACGCAAGAAGAGGTGGCACAAAAATCCTATGGTGTTGAGAAAGCCACAAAAAGGAAAACCACAACTCAAAGCAAATTGGTAAGAGAGAGGAGAGCAATGTAGAAGCCTGGGGATCAGTAGACAAGGAATAGTTGTGAGGAGCCACAACAAAAATAGCCTGCAATACCATGATGACGGTAATTGAAACTTAAATGTCAAAAATGATGGGATGGAATGAAGCTCAGTTCCCAGGTAGGAGTAGTTGTAACCAAGGAAGAACAACCAATGAGCAGACACAAGAACACAAACACAAACACAGCTGATGAGCAACCAACCAAAATGAAGCAAAGAAAAGCAAAGATCAGACAAATGGAAGCAACCACGGGAGAAGGAGAGAAGACATGACCATGAGCGACACAAGAGAAATGTAACCATCTAAACATGTAAGCAACTCCCTTTTTGGATTGGATGATTGGTAAATAGATATGGCTCTAGCTTAGATGACATTACTGACGTTCACCATGTTTTCACATACCTTTACATTGATGATACTCTCCCCCCACTTGCGGGATGGATCTTCTCCTGCATCTACTAGGTAGGAGGACTAGATACCACCATCTTTATAATAATAATTCATTAGCACAATTCAAATATACAATAATCATTCATAATGAAATGCATCACAATTCTTTTCCAATATTCCACATACAATAATCAAATCATCAAAATCATATTTCATGAACTCAAATAAATTGATAAATCCCATAACCGTCTAACTTCATATTTCATATGACATAGTTATGTTAGAAACTCACAAGGAATGGATGTAATAAAAGGTGGATAGCTAATAGTGTGAAAACACCACAAAAGGTTGATTGCCCTCAAAAGGTGGAATCACATGTCAACTAAAGGTGGTTTACTCTCTAAAGTGGAAAATTTCGATCCACTATAGTTGGATATGATAAAATAATGGCATGATAAGTCCACCTAAAACGGAAATGCTATGACTACTCATTTGCAAGTCCTCAAACAAGCTTAAGTCAAGTGTAATTAATCACTACTTAGGTGACAATTAACCAAAGTAAAATACCTTAATTACACCAACAACCCCCCTTAAATGCAATTTAGGGAGAATGTACAAAAGCTAACAATGCAAGATGGGTCATGGTTACTAGTTGATGTTAGGTACCCATGTACAAATGCAACACAATCTCTCATAAATGTAGAAGGGTAGAAACCTAGTGGGACACAACTTCCCCCTAAAAGGGAGATTAATAGACAAAAGAATGAAAGTACAAAGCCCCATGTGAGGAAAAAGTCCCCCAATAAGAGAGAAGAAGAGAGACCAAGTTGCCCCCTTCAATGTTGAATGTACATCAATGTTAGATGCTTCAAAATGGATGTAGAAGATGGTCCACAATTGTCTAACAACATTTCTCCCCTTGGGTAGAAACAAAACCAAAGGTATATGAATGAGTTTCCCCAATTCTAAAATGAATATGTAGCAAGAAACCTCAAGGCATATGACATCTTTGAAATCTGGTATGTACCCTCATGTCAGGTGAAAGTTTCCCCTTGCGAATCAAGCATACTAGAACACATTGCTAAAAAGACAATCCAGGATCTAGTGACGATGAATGTAGAACAATTTCCAAAGACTCATCCTCTGAAGATAAGGAGACAACCTCCAAACACTGGTCAAGAGTATCCACAATCACGTCAACCTATGAAGGATGATCATGTAGAGAGTAAAGAAGTGGGTCGAAATGTTCCCTCACAAAAGCTATAGAAGGATCATATCCATCAAAGAAAAGATGAATATTATCAATGGTGTCTCCCAAATCTGCAAGAGAGGACTCCACAAACAAACTTGCAATGTTTGTCAAGTACTCATCCCAAGGTACTTTGTCTGGAAGGCAATGCCCTTTTACATTGAATTACAAGGAGCCAAAGTTTTAGCAACACAAGCATCCTCTAAATTCATGTTATGGGCATTAGAAATATATGATTCATCATACAAAGATTCCAACCTGCTATTACCTTGTGTGCAACTGACCTCATCAGCCTGCCTGTCAAAGCTAACCTCCAAATCACCAACGTAGAAACTTGCATGCTGTGTAACATCTTCTATGTGTTGCTGAGAAGGCTATCAATAGTAGTTGACTGTTCTTCTTTTTCAAAAGCCTCTATTAGATGACTTGGGTCTATTGGAAATCCTTCATACACATTTTTGCATTAGTCTTTTGCAAGGAAAAATTCAAAATTCTTCTTTTTTGCCATATCAGTCTTATTTTGGAGTTTTGGACGGAAATTCATTAAATCACTGAAGGCTAATTCTTTTTGAATTTTCGGAGGGAGTTTTTTGTACTCAACATACATATCAAGTATCTCTGATTTGTAATACCATCTCTGGTTTTCGCTTTGCTGAACACTTCACACGACTTGTGAAGCATCTTCATTCTTTTCCCAAATATTCTCCAATTTTAAGGAAGCTGATTTCTTTTCTAATTTTGTTTTAGGATGTCACATTTTCTCTATATTGCATGTCTCATGCTGAATTAAAGAAGAATTTGTTAGCTTTGAAAAACCACTCTCCTTCAAAGGGAAAGATGACATGGATTTATTACCATTTACATCATTAGGTTCTATTCGATTCTGAATTTCCTCCATACTTGAGGTTCTAAGCCACCGAACTGTGCTTGCTACTTGAGAGTTGTAAAACAACCTTCCCAATTTTATATATTTACTATAGCATTGATCCTTAGTTGGCCGTTATAAGCTGTTTGCATTCCCGTCACAATTCTCATTTGAAAGGTATTTGAATATGTTGAAATGTGGTCGCTTCCTCTTTAACTTGATTAGGATTTTCTTCAATTATATCACCTTCATTTGTTCTTGTTCCTAGCTTGACAATATCCTCCACAAGAATTTTTCCATCACTATCCTTTGCCAGATTGCTGATCAAATCCTGAACCGATTCTTGGCCTAAAGTGTCCTTGAGATACAAAGCAGTTGAAGCTAATTCTTTTGCTGCTACCTTTCCATCATAATCTTTGTCTAATATTCGACACCGATCACCAATTTTTACATCAACATCGTCAAGTTCTTTTTCCAGGTTTTGAAGCATATCATCGACCCTATTTATGAGTGAGGATGAGACTTCGCTACCGACAGAGATTTCAGCTATATCACTCTGTGCCCTTGCTGTGCGATATGCCTTCTTGGTGGCTTCTTCCGCTTCGCCCCCTTCCTTATCAACCATGCTATTATAAAGCTCTACTCCTTGTTGACAAGAAACATAAATTCTACATGCTCCCCATTGACTAAAGAAGCTGAAGCTAGTACAGCTAGAGCATGACGAAGCTTGCAAAGTCGTTCTTCCTTGTCAATAGCTTTCCATTATAATCTCTGTCTAATATTCGCCACTTACCAATTTTTACATCAACATTGTCAAGTTCTTTTTCTAGGTTCTGAAGCATATCATTGACCCTATTTATGAGTGAGGATGAGACTTTGCTGCCTATAGAGATTTCAGCTGTATCACTCTGTGCCCTTGCTGCATGATATGCCTTCTTGGTGGCTTCTTCCCCTTCGCCCCCTTCCTTATCAACCATGCTATTATAAAGCTTTACTCCTTGTTGACAAGAAACAAAAATTCTACACGCTCCCCATTGACCAAAGAAGCTGAAGCTAATACAACTAGAGCATGACAAAGCTTGCAAAGTTGTTCTTCCTTGTCGATAGCTTTAGATTTTGCCAGCCCTTGTGCTTCTCTAGCAGTTGCAACATTCATCTCTTGCAGAGCAATATCTTCATCTCTTGCAGAGCAATATCTTGTTGAGAGGTTGCTTCATCCTTAAGTCATGCTAGCTGCTCCTCTTCTTTCTCCTCGATAAGTTCTTCTTGCATTTCTAGGTACTCCAATTTCCTTCTACGTTCTGCAAGAGTATCTTCACTGGCAAGTGATGTGGCACCCACTATGTCTACCACATCATTTGGAAGGGAAGAGAGTGTCGCTTGAACTGCCTCTTTTGGCTTCACTTTTCCTGAGACTGTAAAAGCTTTGGAGAGACGAAGGAACAAAATGATTAAGGGATAGGTCCAACCAATCTCTTAGCTGTTGTCGCATTTCTTCCACGGATAGTAAGCCTAGCTTTCCCCGATCTCTACAAGCTTGCCTAAGTTCAACTTCAGAGAGAGACTTGATGCCCTAACTTTTTATCATCTTATCATCATTTTTTATTCGAGCATGCTTGGACCGTAACATGTATAGCAGATATGCATTAGTTCCATATGGCTGAATTCCCATATATTTACACACGTTCAAAAGTCTTGGTTTGCTAATGTTGCCCAGAGTCAGTTCGTCATTGAAAAGTTTTGCGAAGCCCAATATTTCTTCATTTGAGACCTGACCTCCTATTTGTGCCTTATTCATAAAGTCATCAATATCTTCAACAGTCTGTTGTAGCTCTCCACTGCAAGATGTTTTCAATTCTTTGGCCATTTCTTTAACTGTATCCTGCAAGAATTTTGCATATTCAATTCTAGCATTCAATTGTCGTTTGAGAGCTTCTTGTAAATAGATTATTGTCGTTATTCAAGTATGTGTAATGATTTTGGTGTGAGAACCCAACGAAGTTGATTCTGGAAGGTGCCGTTACGTTCAAGATACTCTCTACTCACTCTCGATATGTGCTAGGATAATGGATAACCATTGGCCGATTTACATACCGCTGATACCACTGGAGCAATCGTGGTGAGTTGATTGTCACAGACTGTCTAGTTAGGCTAACCTTGTTTTATTTGCACCATCGTTTCATATTCATTCAAACTCGTACATTCTGAGATGTGACACAGTCGGTGACCCTCTAATCTCCTTCGATGCAGCTTGCTTACGGCTGGGTTAATCTAGATGTTGCAACAGGGACTCATATAATACCTCCAACTTGGGAGTGTCAACATGCCAATAAATCCCACCTGGGTGCCATTAAATCAAGTTGTGAAGGTTCTGTCAAGGAACAATTCGTCAACCCAACTGTTTTAGAGTTGTCGCCCCTTCTCAGCCTGCCGTCTATGATGGTTCCACTCAAGAAGGGGGGGGGGGGGGGGGGGGGGGACGATGAATCTTTGTGTATGTTCCTCATGCAAGGCTGGTTACCAGCTCACATTTCTTGCAGCCTACTCTAAGGTGCGTTAAACCTCTGACACTGTCCTATGCGATAACCACTGTTACTAATGCTGCCGACTCCCCAAAAACCTATCCATAGGAACTTTTGCTTGGGTGTCGTGCTTCTTTCCTCAATTTTGCTATACTTTCTAGAATGGCCAGTTTACTTTGGTTGAAAATACGGGATGCCTGCCTTACTTGAAACATCCCTGATTGCTAAGAATATAACACATCCCAATATTGTTAACTTTCCGAATATTCTTTGTTGTGGCTTCCAACTGTGATAATGCAAATAGGCATCTTTAATTCCCCGCAATTGCATCTTCCAAGAATACCATTCCATTGATTTTTTCTTTGCTAACGCACAAACAAATTCCTTCAACTGGGCAAATGAGAAACTCCACAGACTGTACAGAGAGCATAAAAATTCCTCGTCCAATACAATGGTTTGCAATACTACTTTTACCCAATAAAGTTTCAAATTTTATTGAGTTCTTGAAGAAACCACAGATTTGCTTTCCCAGGTCTAGATGTCCAGAAAATTTAATATCCTATCAGATCAGATAAAATATTTCAGGATTGTAAAACACTTCAATTTCTTGACTTTATAGGCTGGCAGGATACACATCTCTGATACCACTGAAATATCCTAAACGGATATTGACCTGATTTCGTTCTCAAGATAACATTCAGATCATAAACATATGAAATTGCATTATAAATAAACCAGCAATGTAAACCATAGGAAATATCCCCAATAGATATTTATCTAGCTTTTTGAATATAATATTCAGAACTCAAACATATGAAATTTTGTTACAAACCAGCAGTATAAAAAACCAGTAAATTCTCATAAAACTCTCTAAAACATGTTATTGCATTATACAACAACAATACCAGCATTCAAAATCCAATCTTAAACACAGTTTTGCAGTCAGATTGGAACACTAAGATAAGAACTTGTAAGTGCACACGAGACACCTGAAGTGACGTCTCCACAGACAATGGGTTTGTGTCCACTGTTTGCCGGCATAAGGGGCTACATTCTCACACTGGCTGAAAGCTGAAGCTTTTCGAATAACTATCGCAAGAGAGAAACTGAAATCTGAATCATAAATTAGGCATATTAAATGACCAAGTCTCTTTCTCCTTTTATCCTCATAGCTGCAACTCTTCAACTCCCCTTTTGGCTTTTCGTCTTATCTCTCTTTGTCATTTTTAGCCCACTTTGAATATTAAATTGACCTTTAATATTTTTCAGTCCACACTTTCATAGTCAATTTTAATATTATATGAATGTGTCCTTTAAATTTTCTAATGTCCCGAAAAGGGAAATTACATTTTGGCATCTGGTGAGTTTTTTAATAGACACCATGATACCCAATAAAATGAGATCTCAGAACAGTTTGTTTGATTTTTTTTAAAAATTATGCAGTCTGGTAGGTATTTGGAATATACACTTCAACACCAGCACAATTAGATTATACAATAGTCTATTTGATTATATATTTCTTAATTTTCCTTTATTTGTTTCATATTGCCTTCGGAATAGACACTATTACACTCGTACAATGCAATCTTAGAATAGTTTGTTTAAATGTTAATTTTCTTAACTTGCCCGAGTTTTGCTTCTTAGGCAGTGCGGGATAGTTTAATGATTCAAGCTCCAGGATAGTGAATCCAGTCTTGCCATTTGCACTGCAGTTTATTGTCTTATGGTCAATCTAATTTTTCCTTGGAAATTTATAGTAATGAAAAGGAATACCTACAGCAATGAAATGTTCTTGTGTAAAAGTCAATTAGCAACTTTATAGATGAATGGTGTTCTATTGAGATGTCACTTTTGCATTCCAAATTATAGTCGAAAATGCCTTTGTGAGTAGCCTGTGCATATATAGAAGCACAATTTTTTGGATGGACTTTTAGTTGCAATAAATGAACAGAAAAGTTGACATTTTTTTCCAAAATCAATGGATTCTTTTTAATTTTATTTTATACTAGGTAATTCAAATCTGGTGATAGCTCTATTTTTTAGAAGGCAACTGTAGGGATGCTCTAACTTTCTATAAGTTCGACCAAGGTTAGGTCACCCAAACTATTCCTAATTTTCAGGTCTTTCCTTGTACTTTAGTAATTATAATATTTGAATTTCTGTTCTCTTATTCTAGCACTGTGGTATTGGATGAATATTGCTAATCGTCTATATATGTCTGCAGGTCTCCAGGGTTATTTCTTCTCTTCTATAGATCTCTGTAAAACTCAATGTCTTAAGAGGCACATGGAATCTGTCCATAAAAATGGATGCAGTGGAAATTGAGTAATTCAAGGCACGTCTCTGGTTTCTTTGCATGATATTTATTATCATTCCTTAGTTGGACAGCTTGTAGTCAGTTTGATAATAAGTTCTATGGCATTCTATTATTTTTTGAAAGAATGAGCAGTATTGTTTTTCACTTGTGCTTTTTCTATTGAGCTGGATTCCAATCCTAATAAAATAAAAATATATTTTGAATTTCCATGTTTTCCTTTTCAACATTTGTACTTCGGATTATGATCCTAAATTTTTCATAGCATATTTGCCTGATATTGTCGATTTTTTTTGTTTTCATTTGCCATATTAGAGAGAATTCCATTATCTATGATTGTCTTTTGTGCATTTTCTGTCAAACAAGTAATTTTTTGACTTGTCCCATGCGATTATACAATGATTTCCTAGATGCCTTTATTCCTGATGTATTGTTGCATGAAATCTTGTTTTTTGGTAGTCCTATCCTCTTGGCACATGCTGATATCTTACTTTTTCTATGACATAGACCATGCTGAGGTAAGGTAATGACAAGAAAAATTCTTCTAATAGATAAGGGATGCTTGTCCTATTGCTCACAGGGAACTACTACTTATCAAGTACTTCTATCAGGCTAAGGAAGACAGTTCAAGGGCTGTCTGGCCGAGGGCATTAATGATCAATGACATCACTAAGAAAAACTGGTTTTGGAAGATAAAGCAATCTAGTTTTTGTACTTCATGGCATTATTTTGCATGGTGAATAACTTATTGGATGCTGGACAATTTTCTGGGTATTATGTGATATTCATCTGCAGGCTTTTGTGTGCAAGAGAACTCAAAAAAAAATTCAGTATTTTGCTGGCTGTAGAAAATTTGTCTGTTTCAGTAAGTGGCAAAGGCTTCATCTACCATATTAAATTTGTCTCATCTCTACTGTTTTCTCTAAGGGTCAAAATCCAAATGGCTCTTTATGACAAGTCCCAAATTGTCACAACAGTTCGGTGTCCAAGGATGTTTCGGCTCCCATCTTTTGCACTTCTTGGTTTGTTTTCTGAATCTTATCAACTCCCAAAGTATTGTTTGTTGTAATATTGTTTATAATTCCCTTGGGACATGCATAGGGCATCCTTGGTAGCTTATATGCATGCAAGAGAGCTGTAGTTGGAGATTTTTAGTTGTGTTTTTTGGGCTTTTTGTTGTAGCAGCAGAGCCAGGAGTAGATATTTGGAAAAATAGGGGTTGTTTTTAGAGTAAGAGTAGTGGTATATGAGCTCTGTTTTAGAAAGTCTAAGCATTGAGACCTCTTTTGTTCGCCAGTTGCAGTACTATTAAGTGGTGTTGTGCTTACATTTGCTGGATTTTTCACTTGAAATGGGTTTCTCCCAGGTATATGTCCACATTTATTGTGATCACTGTCTTTTCAGTTCCTTGCTTGATTCATGTTATTTGAATTTGCTCATGTTTTCTCCAACTAAGAATTAAACCCATTGTTGACAAACAACCATGAGAAATATTCTCCCTGTTTAGTTTTACAAATCACTTAGTTACGTATTTTTTAAGTTGTTAGAAGTGCCACCAATAGTCTTGTAGCGAATTCTTCACTACCTTGAATTTTTTCTTATTTTATTAAAATCACCTTGGAACATAGCATTTATTTTTAATTATTGTTTGCCCGGGTATCCTTTGATATTTTAATGTGAAACTTCCTCTCATCCACCCATATCACCATGGGACACATTTTCTAAAAAGGGAAGTCTATTTTTGGTTAGAATGCTATTTATTAGAGTCCATTGGATTACCCTATTTGATCAACTATTGAGATTTCCTTGATTTTTTTGGCAATCTTTACGTTTGAGATTTTCCACTTTTGTAAAGATCTTTTGGCTCTTGAGTAATGGAAGTTCTATTTTGACTTTGTTTATCATACCTCAATCTAGAGAGTGTCCTCATAAAAGTCAGCTGAGCTAGCCTTGACCATAAACTTATGTATTTTCATGTTCAATGGTTGGTAAAATGTAGAAGTGAAAGTTGATTGAACACTGATTTTTGGTGCAAAATCTCATTTTATATTGTTTCTTTGCCCCTTATTCCGTTTTTTACCCCTTACCTTCTCACTCTCTTCTTAGCAAGTATTGGACCAATTTCTAGTTTAGATAGGTATTGTTCATAAATCTAACTTGTTATGTTTGGTCTTTTGCTAGCTTTTGGTTAGCTGTTAGGAGTATGTTGGAAGTGGCTGTTGATGGTTGTGGGCTATTTGGCAATCTTAAAGCACTTAAAACAGGATTCCCGTGGTCTTGGAAGAAGACTTAGGACACAATATTTCTAGGCTAGAATTTGGATTATGCAAACAATACCTTGTAATAAAGCATTAATTGTTTTTCACCTACAACTATTTGCTAGTATTGTCATCTTCCTTTTTTTTGGCAATTGGTAGTGTTGAACATTTAGCAATAAGCCTTTGGCATTGTTACTTAGAAGAAATTGGGTGTGAGTCACAAAGAACTTGTTGGTCAATACCTACTGAAAACTCCGCTAGAGATCAACAAAATTAAGTCCTTAAGCGCAACCAAAGGGGGGAGAAGATCAAAACATAGTTAGGGACATAATCAAATTAGATGATCCCTTCAATTGTAGGAAACAAAAGAATGAAGGTGTACTATGCTAAAATATTTCGAGCAAGAGAATAACAACTAATTGATATATATGTGAATACAAATTTGTTGTTCATACAAAAAGTAATTGAAACAATTGCATTAAATGAATTTATAAAAACGTTTAAATAAATATCTCATCATAAATTATATTTTTCTTCAAACTTGATATAAAATACAGAGTAAATAATTCTTACATAGCATATGCTAGCATCTTGGAATATGTTGTACCACAATGGAACTTGGGAGAAAAAGTATCACTACGACATTTTACAACATGTTGTCTCAACCCTCGATTTTTATTATTATCTTGATTTAGCTGTTGCATAATTACCTATTAATCAAGATGAAGTCGAGTCTCCTTACTCTAAGCATCGAGACTCTTTAATGTTTCCCCCCCTTGAAAACCTTTGTGTCAAGTCTCGACTTAACAAGATAATTGAGTACCTTCACCCCATGTTTCTTGTTCTGATAAGGATTTTATAACTCCTGATACAGTTACCACTAAAACCAAAGTCTAGAAATCTGTTGCCAATAGGAAGTCCAAGAGTGTCATAGTGGTTAACTCCCTTGTCTGATCCCACTAGGTCAAAGACTACTAAAGACGAGGAAAGAAGAATATGTTGAGAAGACAATTATAGACTTGGATCAGGAGAAGAGTTGATGAGGAAATGGCTTATCATAGTGCTAATTCTCCAAAGGTAGATATATAGTATCAAACAAGGGACACCATTGATCTTGGTGACATAATGGACCTTGTTGATTCAATTTCATGGTTCACTCAACTCCAAAATAGGCTTTCCCTAGCAAGAAGACTTTTGATGCTACTCCCAAATGGTTGGAAACCACAATCAGTAACAAACAAAACATAGTCCTAATTTCTTTGCTATTGGATGATATGGTAAGCAGATGTTTGGTGAAAACCACCAAAATGAAGAAGTTAAAAGTTACTTCTAGAATGAATATTGATTTTGAAACAAGGAAATGGGTCGTTAAAAAGGCCAAAACATTAATTGCGGATGAAACTCAAGGTCCTACTATTCTACTTTTTAAAACTTTAGAGTAGAGTAGGTGGACTTAGGAGTTATATCTAGATTGACAACTAACCATCAGTTTGCAAATTTTTGCCAAGAACATGTAAATAAACTTTACTAATTCTCACCACTGCATTTTGATCTGTAACTAGGGTATTTCGTCAAACAGTTATCAAACAATCTCTATTCCTTCAATAGGTATACGTTTAGAACAATCTATACCATTGTTTATTATTTCAAATACTAGAAGTTGATAAGATTAACCAGTAATATTTCAAAAGATCCACCAAGAAGGGACCAAATTGAACTTAAGATCATTTGATACTCATAAGACATTGATAACGGTAAGACAAAAAATTCCTCCACTATATTCAACTATGTAAATCAATAGTATTATAACTTGGACAGTGTCAATAATATGCAGAAAGTAAGGGAAATGACAGACCTGACTTAATTGTGTGACGTTGGGAGGTGTTTGATTGTAGTACTATAACATGTAACCAATGTCGGAACTTCCACTAGCTACCATCTGCTATGTTCCTGACTACCACTTGACTAATGGAGGGAGTCGGCTAACTTGTGAATGATGGAAATGGTCAATGCCATGACCAACCTGTTACTGCTGTGAGACCCTATCATTGAAGGGAGTCCAACCTACCACGATCTCTTTGCCGGACATGAAGTTCAAATGCTTAATGTCGGTGAAGTCTGCTTCTTGTGTCCTTTGTAGTAACTTGTGGCTTCTAGCCTAAGGCCAGTCATTGACCCAAGGTGGTATCCTTATTGGCGGCATTCCAACACTGCCGAAAATGTAACAACATGCTAGTGGGAATAGACGCTAATGGTTCATTTGGTGCTTGGAATGTCGTGTCTCTTCCTACCTGTAGAACACCCTCCAAATGCCATGATGGTGCTCATGTACCAAGAGGAAAATCCCATTTACTACTCTCACCCAAACACTTCTTTTACAGCCAATGACTGTTCTTCCAAATGAAAATTAGATAATGTACTCTACCTTACATTGCTAGGTATTTTGACTGTACTTACCTCTAACTGATCCCATTATTCATCTTTGTCGATTTACGCTTGGACTATACATTAGCTTCAAAGATGAAAATTTGGGGTGACATCCAACTTCCTCGGAAAACTAAACTCGAGGGATTTCGTCCTCAGAGTTTCTGACCAATCACATTAAAGCAACCAGAACATGTCAATGCATTGATCTCATAAATTCTTGTGTGTTCAAATCCCAAGGCAAAGTCTCTTATTTATAACCTCAAAGTGAGGGGAAAAGCATTGGAATAAGAGATGTGGGATAAAACAACAATTTTGTCCTGTAGTCACTTAAGTTACTTTATAAAGTAAATGACTTTATAAACATAAAGTAACTTTATCCAAGAACTTTTAATTTAATAAATGATGCACTAATGATAAAACTCCTGTCTGACTAGTAAGCATCCTGACTGTTGATGCTGTTAATCTATCCAAATGTGGAGATAGATTAACTCGGCATCGTAACACTAGTACGAAGAAGGGGACATGACAGTCCTCCCTTTCCAGGATTGCTTGCCTTCAAGCAATCTCAATGTTGGGTGCTGCAAAATAGACTCACCTTCCCAAGTGGCGTCCTCATACGATAAGTCTTTCCAATGAACTAGATATTCTCTGACAGACTTGTTTCGCAACTTCCTTTCCCTGGTCTCAATCACCTCAGCCAACTCCAAAACAAGCTTACCCTCCTCATCAAGTGGAGGCAAATCCTCTGAAGGAACAATCTGCTAGCCAATGGCCTTTTTGAGGCATGAGACATGAAATATGTTGTGGATTCGGTTGTCAACTGGAAAATCCAACTCATAAGCAACCTCTCCAGCCCTCTTGTTGATGCAATAAGGTCCATAAAATTTAGGCTTAAGTTTTTTTGACTCACTTCTCTTTAGGGAGTTCTGTCTATATGGTTGTAGACGAAGAAAAACCATGTCACCCAACTTGAAACTCCACTCAGTACGATGTCGATCAGCATATAACTTATGCTAGTTCTATGCCTGTTGAATATTATCTTTGAGGGCTTTGAGGATATCATGCTGATCCAAAATCCAATCTTTGGCTAAGGGTGCCCTATTGTCCTGTAAAGCTAAATCAATGAAAGAGAGAGGTTCGTAACCATAAAGAGCGCGAAAAGGAGTCATTCGAATAGACATATGATATGTGGAGTTATAGCAATACTCCCCCAAATACAACCACTTAACCCATGCTTTTTGCTGACCTGTAATGTAATTTCTCAAATATTCCACCCATTTATTCACTATTTCGATTTGACCATCCATCTGCGAGTGATAGCTAGTACTGGGAGTTAACTCTCTACTTGTCAATCTAAAAATATCTTGCCAAAAGGTGCTGAGAAGCCTATTGTCCCTATCACTCACAATAGTTGTGGGTAATCCATGGAGACAAAAAACCTATCGAAAGAACAACTCGTCCACCTGAGAGGCTGACCAGTCCGCAACAATAGCAAAGAAGTGCGTGAACTTAGTCAATCTGTCTACCACCACAAAAATGCAATCTCTGCCCTGGACCCTAGGCAACCCTGTGATAAAATTCATGGAGATACTCTCCCACCTTTGAGCTGGAATATGGTGAGGCTGAAGTAAACCTGCAGGAAAACCCTATTCTGATTTGTTCTGCTGACTAGTCTGGCACTCTAACATGTTGTAATACATCGTCCTTTAACCCCTTCCAAGAGAATCTCTCTCTAATCTGCCTGTAGGTTTTGAAAAAAATTGCATAATATCCCTTTTTAGTTTAGATTCGGGTAATAGGTCGATTCTATTCTTGTAATATATAATATCATTCGTTACCTTGTACCGATCATCCTGAAGTATACCATCCATAATTTGACATGCGTGAGTATTTTAAAAATATTCCACTAACAACTGGGATCTTCAATTTGCTGAAATCTCGGAAATGACACAACACTCTAGCACTGGGGGTCTTTGGGAAAGTGCATCAACAACTATATTATTTTTTCCTTTGACATATTCAATGTCAAAATCGTATGCTTGGATCTTGCTGACCCATTTTTGTTATCTTTTGTTCAACTCCTATTCCAGGAAGTAACGTAAACTGTTATGATCAGTCTTCATTGTAAATTTACTTCCCATCAAATATTGTCTAAACTTGGTAAAGGCATGCATTTGGCCAACATCTCCTTATCATATAGAATATAGTAACTCACTGCCCCTAAGTTTCCTACTTTCAAAAGCTATGGGATGACGATCCTGCATCAAACTGCCTCAATTCCGCTTCTCGAAGCATCAAACTCCAAAACAAAAGGTTTAGAAAAATCAGGAAGTGCTAGTACTGGACATATGCTCATCACTTGTTTCAGTCTATCAAAGACTGCCTCTAAATCCTCTGTCCATCTAAATGCCCATTTTTGTGTCAGATCGGTAAGGGGTGCCGCTACTTGGGAAAAACCTTTGGAGAATCGCCTGTAATAAGAACAAAGGCCAAGGAAGCCCCACAACTTAGATACATCCCTTGGTGGTGGCCAATCCAGGATTGCCTGTATCTTTTCCTGATGTACCTTAACTCCCTTTGCACCAGTCACGTGACCTAGATAGAGAATCTCAGTTAACCCAAATTCACACTTAGACTCCTTTGCGAATAAAAAGTGTTCTTCCATGAGGCTAAGGATCTTATCTAAGTGCTGCAAATGTTCTTCCCAAGTCCTGCTAAAGATTAATATGTCATCAAAGAAAACAAACACACTCTTTCGTAGTTTCTTGTTAAAGATATGGTTCATGCATGACTAAAAAGTGGCTGGTGTGTTAGTGAGCCCAAATGGCATCACCAAGAACTTGTAGTGTCCATAGTGACATCTAAAAGCTGTCTTATGCACATCCTCCTCTCAGACTCGTATATGATGGTATCCTGATCGAAGATCTATCTTGGAGAAATGAACAACTCCACGAAACTCATCTAGTAACTCATCAATGCGTGTAATCGGATACCTGTTTTTGATGGTTCTCTTATTAAGGGTGTGGTAATCTATACACATCCGAAGGGTGTCATCCTTCTTAACTAACACCACTAAAGAGGCAAAAGGGCTGGAACTAGGCCTGATATGTCTCATATCTAGAAGTTCCTTAATCGTCTTCTCTATTTCTTCCTTGTGATGCCTAAGGTGACGATAAGGAGTGGTAATGACAGGTTTGGCGCCCTCCTCTAGCTCAATGATATGATCAAACTTTCTATTAGGTGGAATACTTGAGGGTAAATCCTCAAATACCCTCCTGTGCTTGTCTAACATTGTCTAAATGTCACAATAGTACTGTTGTCCTGTATCCTCTGTCTCCTTAGAAAGAGATGAAACACTGCATCGCCCATTCGATATCATCGTGCCTCAAAATGGCTTCCATCCTGTGAGCTGTTATCAATATGGGTCCACTATCTAGTATGGCTTTTAGGATTACCAACCGATCACCCTATGAGAATTCCAACTGCATGGTCTCATGATCAAATGTGTATTTGCAGAGAGTCCTTAACCATTGTCTACCCAGAATGGTGTCCAACCCATCCAAATCAACAACATAGAAATCAGTCTCTAAAAGGTAATCATCAAACTGTATCTAAAGACTAGATACTTTCTCAGTGCAACTCAAAACCTCACTACCTGCTACCTTCACTTCGAATTTAGGTATACTAACTGTCTGTAATCCTCTTTTAGATACCATCCATGTGTGTTTATGAAATTATGGGATGCTCCTATATCCAAAAGAAAAACAATGTGCTGTCCCCTAACAACACCTTTCACTCTGAAAGGATGACATGCCAGATCACTAGAAAGAGTGGCTATAACAAGAGGCTGTTCCGTGGTGGCCTTCTTCTTCTTATCTTTAAGGGGTTGTTCTTCAAATTTTTCCTCCTTGTTGTCCTCAACATCATCACCTTCCTGTTGCTCTCCTTCATCCTCGGAAAGAACTTCAACATAGTGAATCTTGCCTTTACCAAGGCATCTATGATCGGGGATCCAAGGTTCTCTACAAGTGAATCACAATTTCTTCCTCTTGAGTTACCTGTCTTAAAATCCAATCTGGGAGGATTTGGTTTTTGTTGGTTTTTGTTCCCTTGGGATGATATAGACCCTCTATAGGGTTTCTTCAGAGCCTGCAATAGTGAAGAAGGTGAATCCAAATCATGGGCGATCTTAATCGCGTCATCCAAGGTGTTTGGTTTAATAACCTTAACCAAACCCCTAAATCTGTCCTGTAACCCCTTTGTGAACAACATCACCTTGCGTTGCTCTATCATATTTGGCACCATCACTGATATACGTTGGAACTCATTAATGAAGTTATCCAAAGACCCACTATGTCGTAACCAAGCCAAATCCCTATAATAGACTTCAATATCTTTCCTATCAAAACTAGCAATCAGCTTGGAGTTGAAAATCTCGTATGAAGTTATCAGGCCATGATCTTGGGTGACTAATCCGTGATGCCACCAATCATATGCTGCTCCCTCAAGGTGCATTGTTGCAAATCTGATGGCTTCCGCTTCTGCCATGGGTTTAAGTGTCAAATAGGTATCAAGCTTGTGAATCCAAGCTCTAGCATATGTCTGACTATTGCCATTAAAGGTAGGGAGAGTTAACTTGTTCATAGCATATTTTAGGTCCTTGTTTGGTGCTCTTGGTCTCCTATCCTGTTGATGTCTATCAGCCTCCCTTTTTTGATTTAGGTACTGGACAAACGTAAGATTTTGTTTAATAGGGTCGGAAAACAAATCCCATTAATCAAACATTGCCATAACATTGTCTGGTAGTAAATTTGTGCTGGTGGTGGCATCGTTTCTTCTTCTGCATTAAACGTTGACATTAAAGGCCTGTTAGTGTTATGTGTGGAATCTCAAACAACTCGGGGAGATCCAGCTACTCTACCACCTTCACTGTGATGGCTTGGAGCTCTTCCATGGACTGGGGCCAATTGCTACATAATACCTGCTAGTTGCTGAAGAGCATTACCAATGTTGTTTTGTCCATTTCTGATAGCCCTCAATGTTTCCCTTACTTCACATTCCTATTCCGTCTCATTATGTGCCATTCAAACATTGTTTTCCTGTTCAGCTTGTCCTAAATGATCAACTTGTTTAGTAATATCAGTTTGTTCACCTGTTCCAAATATTACTTTCTCATCCACTGTAAAACTATTTTCAATCTCAATGTGATCTGAAGAACCTGCTTGTTCTGGCTATAGATAACTGAATTTATATTGTCTTTTACTCATTCCTGACTGTCATTTTTTAAATAAAAAATAGATCTGCAAATTTTTTTTTATTTCCCACAAGATGGCAGGTCTTGTGGCTCTGATACCACTGTAATAAACTTTACTAATTCTCACCACTACATTCTAATCTATAACTGGGGTATTTTGTCAAACAGTTGTCAAACAATCTCTATTCCTTCAGTAGGTATTTGTTCAGAACAATCTATACCATTGTTTATTGATTCAAATACTAGATGCTGATAAGATTAACCAATAATATTCAAAAAAATCCACCAAGGGACCAAATTGAACTTATCATTTAATACTCATAACACATTGATAACAGTAAGACAAAAAATTCCTCCACTATATTCAGCAATGTAAATTAACAATATTATAACCTGGACAGTTTCAATAATATGCAGAAAGCAAGGGAAATGACATCCCTAACTTAATTGTATGACATTGGGAGGTGTTTGACTGTAGTACTATAACCTGTCACCAATGTTAGAACTTCCACTAGCTACCATCTGGTATGTTCCCGACTGCCACTTCACGGATGGAGGGAGTTAACTAACTCGTGAATGATGGAAATGGTCAATGTTGTGACCAACCTGCTACTGTCGTGAGACCCTGTCACTGAAGGGAGTCCAACCTACTGTGGTCTCTTTGCCGGATGTGAAGTTCAAATGCTTAATGCCGGTGAAGTCTGCTTCCCGTGTCCTCTATAGTAACCCGTGGCTTCCAGACTAAGGCCAGTCACTGACCCAAGGTGGTATCCTTACTGTTGGCGTTCCAACACTATTGAAAATGTAATAACATGCCGGTGGGAGTAGACGCTAATGGTTCAATTGGTGCTTGGAATGTCATGTCTCTTCCTACCTATAGAATGTCCTCCAAATGCAATGATGGTGCTCATGTACCAAGAGGAAAATCCCATTTACTGCTCTCACCTAAACACTCTTCTTTTACGGCCAAAATGACTATTCTTCCAAATGAAAATTAGATAAACACTGCTAGGTATTTCGAGTATACTCACCTCCAATTGATCCCACTATTCATCTTTGTCGATTTCTACCTGGACTGTACATTAGCTTCAAAGAGGAAAATTTGGGGTGACGTCAAACTTCCTTGGAAAACTAAACTCGAGGGATTTTGTCCTTAGAGTATTTGACTAGTCACATTAAAGCAACCAGAACATGTCAATGCATTGATTTCATAAATTCTTGTGTGTTCAAATCCCAAGGCAAAATCTCTTATTTATAACCTCGAAGTGAGGGAAAAAGCGTTGGAATAAGAGATGTGGGATAAAACAACAATTTCATCTTGTAGTCACTTAAGTCACTTTATAAAGTAAATGACTATATAAATATAAAGTAACTTTATCCAAGAACTTTTAATTTAATAAATGTTGAGCATCCTGACTGTTGATGCCATTAATCTATCTGGATATGGAGATAGATTAACCCAGTGTTGCAACACTAGTATGGAGAAGGGGACATGACAGTCCTCCCTTCCTGGGATTGCTTTCCCTCAAGCAATCTCAATGCTGGGTGCTGCAATATAGACTCAGCTTCCCAAGAGGCATCCTCATATGGTAAGTCTTTTCAACAAACTAGATATTCTCTGACAGACTTGTTTCATAGCTTCCTTTCCCTAGTCTCAATCACCTCAGCTAGCTCCAAAACAAGCTTACTCTCCTCATCAAGCATAGGCAAACTCTCTGAAGGAACAATCTGCTGGCCAATGGCCTTCTTGAGGCATTAGACATGAAATACGTTGTGAATTCGGTTGTCAATCGACAAATCCAACTTGTAAGCAACCTCTCCAACCTCCTGGTGATGCAATAAGGTCCGTAAAATATGGGCTTAAGTTTTTTTGACCCACTTCTCTTCAGGGAGCTCTGTCTATATGGATGTAGACGAAGAAAAACCATGTCACCCAACTCGAAACTCCACTCAATACGAAGAAAAACCTTGTCACAAATGCTAAGGGTAATGGCATACTACATAGCTTCTATCTGCAGTTGTAGCCCACAATCAATTGCTCAAGATCCCATGTGCTTTGACCCAAGATCATCAATTGGTCAAGTTCTCGAGCAAAAAGTGATATTGGATGTGTGTGATGGTTGGCTAGGAGAGATACGAGAAGGAAACAAATACATTGCATATTTTGGGAAGGTTTATGAGGATACCACTACATCTATTAGTGAATTAGAAATGCAAGCCCTAGCTTGGAAGAGGGAAGAAATAAAGTGGGTGACTATAGTGCCCCAAATGACTGAAATCTAAAAATACGAGGTTGCTAATTTTTAATTAGAGAAATCTATCAAGAATATTGATGATGGTAGCTTGTATGCTTACAAAAGACACATTGAATGGAAGAATTTAGTGATGAAACATGGGAGAGCGAAGTTTACTAAACTGAAAAAAAGAATTAAGCGATCTCACCCAATTCTTCCTAGATAATCTTCGATGCATCAATGTAACATATGCAAAAGAAGATGACACCCTGGAGAAGGACATGGATGGTTTGCTTAGAACCTTCGGGGAAGGGATCAAAGAAGTGAAGGAAACAAAAACTTTGGCAGTAGAAGACTTTTCAAATGTGACACAAATTGAATCCTTGTTTTATGTGTGCTTAGGTCACCTACCAAAAGGTATGACAATTGTAACACAATTTAGGATGGCAAAAGAAGTACAGAGGCAACAAATCATACATATCAACATTCCTAATTTCAAGGCAGTCTAGGAGTTTGTTAATGCACACAAGGATTGGAAGGTGACACATACCCCTCTCACCCATCAAACCCAATCAACGAGACCTAGAACGACTACTCAACCTTAGATGTGTTGTCATGTTTTCTTCACTTAGTTTAGGACAATTGTTACTATCTATTATCTATCTTTAGTTCTAAAAACTATGTTATTCTCTATACCTAAATTAATTGATCTCCAAGAGTCTATGATGGTTTATATATATATATATATATATATATATATATATAATCAAAATACAATGTAGAGGTTTGAATGTTTAAATTCAGTAGACTATATGTTTCTTTTTCTGATATTTCCAAAGTAAATGTTTTTATCTTTGAATGAAAAGAAAGATAGTTATATTGGCAAATCTAGATGTGCACATCAAATTTTTTTAGGACAAAAAATATGTTTGAATTTTTCAATTGAATCATTGAATCTACCTTTACTTTTGGATTATACATAAATATGTTTCATGTTCTACTTTGTGGTCTATTGAAATGAGAATGAATACATTAGTGTTATGGTGAATGGAATCTTTGTGTTATATAAAAAAGTAATTTATATAGAAATGAGTTTTGTGTTCATTGCAAGTTAATGGATGGATATTAGCAAATCCTTATGTACTTTCACGTTTAAAGTATGCATGGATGTTAGTTTAGTTTTCCTCCATTGAAACATCTTACACAAAGTGACTCCTCTGCTTACTATGCAAAGCCTAACCAATTTTATGTCTCCTTTTTTTTTTGAATGGTCATAAATTTTGCTATTGCATCATTGATCTTGGTGCTCCCATCATTTTGTCCTCCTCCATGGCTAAAATCCCAGGTCTCACTTTCACTAGGATGTTTGGAAGGTGTTATTCTATGATGGAAAGCATGTCACTTTGCTAGGACAAATTAAAGATGCATAGGTGGCTCTTGTAACCTTCCTAGACAATAGTTTGAGATTGACTATCTTGGTGATATATATTTCTGCTAGCTATCACATGCTATTGAGTAGGACTTTTTCCAAAGACCCAGGAGAAGAAATCAAGATGGTCTGGTCAAAGGTCATGATTGCCATAGGGAAGTAGAAGGTGAGGTTGAAGCTTGAAGAAAATTGCAAGTTTATACTATTCTCCTTGAGTGACCCTAAAACCCAAATACAATATTTAGAATGTGAATTTGGCAATTACTTCTTTTTTAGGGACTAAAGAGGAAACATTCCTACAACAACACAAAGTGAAAATCCATGAGTTATAGATTTTGATGGCAGTTGTTCAATAATTGGGCTTAGACTAGGAATGGTCTTGATTTCACCTCAATATGAGAAGTTTTGAATTGTGGAGTATAAAGCCTTGTCGCTCATGTTGCAAGAAGCAATAAAGGAATAGGTGCATTACTCAAGGTAAAGGGTGATGTAGAGTTGATTGTAAAAGAAGTAAGAAATCTCTTTATTGTTAAAAGTGAGAGGTTAAAGCATTGTAGGAATAGTGTGCGAGAGGAAATTGAATATTTTGATGCTTTTTCCAGTGAAGTCATCCATAGAGACCAAATTACTAGAGAAGACTCCTTAGCAGTTTTAACTTCCCTTCTCATACTCTGCCTTGATGTAATGTCCCCATTTTAGCAGTTGACCAAGTGTGTGTGCGTTAGCCTTGTTCTACATGGTCCCGAGGGCTAACGAAGGGTTTAATGGGATCTTGGAGTGTTTTGGCCTAGTCATTTCCAGTTTGGGCAAAAAACGAAGTTGATTTACTCAGTTTCAGGCATACTTACTATTTTTAGTAAGTCGGCAGGACACAGTGCAGGTCAATTTTGGTGATTGGATTCGATACTCCTCGGTGAGAGCTTTCCGATGAGCTACCACTTGCATTATTCGAAGTCCGATTGCTAATACATTTTAATGCCTGAAGTTTTATTAAAGTAACGTCTAATTTAATTATAAAATATTAAAGTATTACTTTAATATTTATTTTATGGTGATGTGTACCCAAGGGAGACATAAGGGGTATTTTAATATATGTTTTATATTACACATCTTTATCCCACATTGCCCATATGAGTTGAGCAGACCCGTGGGAATAGAATAAAAGGAAGCATTTGTAGCTTCATTAGACAGGTTGAATATGAGAAGAAATTGGTGTGTGAGTTGCAGCTTTGTTCTTGGCATTTGAGGACGTCTATCCTCTCTTGTAACATTCTAGACGTCATTCCCTTGGGGTTTGGCCTTTGGAATTCTTTCTTATTGGCTTCATTATCAGGCAGTTTAGTTGCATTTTCGGCTACAGGCAGATTTGATATTTTGCTCATATCTTCTTCACTACTTGTCCGACGCTTATGCCGCTTGGAGGGAATGGTATTATGAAGGTAGTGGACTGATTGGAGGACAAAGTATTGTAGCAGCAAGTTCGTAAGCATGGGCTGGAGTATTATGACAATATTGCTGAAGTAATTAGTGAGTTGATAAATTTGCCATGTATTTGGTTTTATGAATTTTGAAAATAACATTTTATTAGCAGCAGTTCATTTGCACTTTGCATATTGTTGTAGTTTCTTTCTTGTTTATGTTGTATGATACCAATTCCATGCACGAAACACAACAAACAAATAAACGTTTGATTTCCAGAGTTATAAGGGGTTTTAAGAAGTTGAATGCAAAACTGTTTGACATAATTCCTTTCAGCAATTTGGTTTAGTTTTTGGGACATTCAGGGGTGCTCATTATAGTGGTATTAGAGCTATAAGTCCTGCCATCCTGTGGAGGTCTTATAGGGAATTTGGAACAGCCGGATAGAGGGAAAAAGTAAGTAAAAAACACAGGCTAAGCATTTATGTTTGAGCATGCGACAGGGGTCTTATAATTTCCGCGATACCAGAGCAAGACAAAATAGGATTTCAGACTTGCAAAGCAAACAGTCTAGTACATCCGTGCAGGGGGACATTGAATTCAACCATACAGACACAGAGGAGATATTCTGTGATCAGGACAATAATATGGGTGATCGAGATGACAGGAATACAGGATTAGGCGGAGGCAGAAATGCTGGTCCAGATCAGGGGGAGGTACTGTTCCGACAGTTACTAGATACATTAGAGCAGGGGCAGCGTATGCAGCAGGAGCAGAATAGGCGAATGGACATGATGTTGCAGCTCATGGCTAGACAGATGGGTGTCAATATTAATCCAGGTGATGCCAACAACAGAAACAATAACAACGAGGGAAACAATAACCATGAAGGCCAAGGCAACAACAATTGTCCTGAGAATAACATTAATGGTAATAATGGACACGGCAACAATGGGAATGAGGCTGATAACTTTACACACGTTGCACGCCCAGCACGGACTACGAGCTCGAGACCTCTTCTACCCACTTTTCCACCCAGAGATCCGGTTCATCCAGTAAACGAACCGCAGATTACCGAGTTACAGGATCAGTTCAGGAGGGACTGGGAGGCTAGTGGACCAGAGTTTCAGGCGGATATTTCTCTTAGAGATTATATGGACTTGAGGATGAGACACATGCCTAAAGCAGGAGGGAGGAATCAAAACTTTGAGCTGAGGAAGAAAGTTGGAAAACTTTCTTTACCTTATTATGATGCTTCAGGGAAGATGATTGCACGAGCTTGGGTGCAGAAGGTAGATACATACTTGCAGCTAAATCCTATGCCTGAGGAGGAGGCTATCAAGTATGCGGCTATGCACTTGGATGGCGTTGCACATGAATGGTGGCATCATGGCATGGTGACTTTGGGGCATAATCAGATTACATCCTATGAGGAATTCACCGAAACATTGATTGGGAGATTTGACACTAAGGATCCCGAGTTACATTTCAAGGAGCTAGCACAGTTAAAACAGTCAGGTTCTGTGGATGCTTACATTGCCGAGTTTCAGCGCTTGTCTGTACTTGTTACTGATATCTCTCCTAGGAGATTGGTGGTGTTATTTTGTGATGGTCTTGCTGATCCATTACGAGGTTGGGTGAAGGGACATGATCCACTCACGTTAGCTGAAGCAACTAAAAAGGCACGAGGTTTAGCCCCTTCGGTATACAAAGGAAAAAACCATTCAACAGATTCTTCCTACCGCAAGGACAAAGACAAAAAATCATTTCAGAAAGAGTATAGCAAACCCAAAGAAGGATCAAAAGGACTAGACAATGAAACCTTGAATGAACTTCGAAAGAAGAAGCTGTGCTTCCATTGTAGAGAGCCTTGGGACTTATCTCATAAATGTTCTCTCAAGGCTAAGGCAAATCAAATGGAGTATTTTTCAGCAGAAGAGTCAGAGTCAGAAGGGGAGGATCAGCACTCCAATTCAGATGAGGGTAACACTATAGAGGAGAGAAACATTCCTAAGGATGATAGATCGTTGGCACGCTTGACAGGGGCCCAAAAGGCAATCACATTTAAGGTCAGGGGTACTATCCAAGGGCATAAAGTGATATCTCTTATTGACACTGGGGCTACACATAACTTCATAGATGCATAGTTGGTAGCCAGGAGAGGGTTACAGACAGAGGAGCATGATGGGTTTAGAGTCATGGTGGCTAACGGTGATAAGTTATTATGCACTAGGAAGATATCTAATCTTTGCATCAGGTTTGGAGATGGCTATGAGTTGGAGGATGAGTTCTATGTTGTGGACATGGGAGATTATGATATCATCCTCAACATGACATGGATGGCTTCACTAGTTGAGTTCACACTCAATCTAGCGAAATTGGAGATGAGATTCCAGCATGAGGGCAGAACTGTGGTACTTAGAGGGTTTTCAGATGGAGGTTGCAGAGTAGTGTCCTTGAGGAGAATGCAGAGACTTTTTCGTCATGATGACATAGAGTGGGCGACAGAGTGCCACATTATGCCAACTTCACCAGAGCCACAAGAAAAGAGTCATCCACTAGATGTCCAGAAGATACTTGATAGACACGCTAAAGTATTTAGCGATATTCCTCATGGGGTTCCTCCTGACAGAGGGATGGAACATGTTATTGAGCTCGAGGAGGGAGCCAAACCAGTTATGATTACTCCCTATCGTCATCCTAAGAAACACAAGGATGAGATAGAGAAGGCGATTAAGGATTTGTTGGAGATGGGGCATATCAGGCCCAGTAAGAGCCCTTTTGCTTCAGCAGTAGTATTGGTAAAGAAGAAGGATGGGACGATGCACATGTGCATCGATTACAGGGCATTGAATAAGAAAACAATTAAAAACAGGTATCCCATTCCTAGGATTGATGAGCTGATTGATGAGTTGCATGGGGCATGCTTCTTCACCAAAATTGATTTGCGATCCGGATACCATCAGATCAGGATGAGAGCAAAGGACATTGAGAAAACAGCCTTCCGATGTCACTATGGCCACTTTGAGTTCATGGTTATGCCATTTGGTCTAACCAATGCACCTGCTACATTTCAAAGTTGTATGAACCAGGTATTCAGGAAGCAGCTGAGGAGATTTGTCTTGATCTTCTTTGATGACATCTTGCTCTTCAGTAAGACCTGGGAGGAGCACTTACATCATCTAGAGGAGGTGTTATCTATTCTGGAGAGAGAGTCATTGTATGCCAAGGAATCTAAATGTGAGTTTGGCATGACTGAGCTCCTTTACCTGGGGCATATCATTAGTGCAAATGGCGTTCGGGTTGATCCCGAAAAGATTAGAGCTATTGTAGAATGGCCTACTCCCACAAACCTTACACAACTTAAGGGATTCTTTGGTTTATGTGGTTTTTATAGGAGGTTTGTTAAGGGATTCTCACAGATTGCTACACCCTTGACAGATCTTACCAGGAAAGGAGCCTTCGTGTGGACAGGGACAGCACAGAGGTGTTTTGAGCATTTCAAGCAGGTAATGTCTTCATGTCCAGTTCTAGCTCTACCGGATTTCACGAAGCCTTTTGAGCTTCATTGTGATGCATCAGGTGATGGGATTGGAGCAGTATTGATGCAAGAGAAGCATCCCATTGCATTCGAGAGTAGGAAGCTCCGAGGAGTTGAGAAAAGTTATTCTGTCTATGACCGGGAGATGTTGGCCATAATGCATGCATTGGCCAAATTTCGATCATATTTGGTAGGTGGACGTTTTGTGATCAAGACTGATCACAACAGTATTAAATACTTCATGAGCCAGGGGATCTTAATGACCGGCAACAAAAATGGGTGACTAAATTGCAGGCTTATGACTTTGACATAGAGTTTGTCAAAGGTAAGAAAAATGTGGTGGCTGATGCCTTATCTCGGAGACCTCACTTATGTGCTCTGGCAGAGATTTCAGGAGATTGGAGAGATCGGATTATAGCAGAGTATGTCGGAGATGCTTGGGCTTCTGGATTGATTTCAGGTACCATACAGGATGATCGCTATGAGGTGATAGATGGATTGATCAGAGTTCAGGACAGGGTTTATTTGATTTCATCATCACATTTGAGAGAGGTGATACTGAAGGCATTTCATGATGCACCCACAAATGGACATCCGGGGGTCTTCAAGACCTACAGGCAGATCCGAGAGCGGTTCTCATGGAAAGGGCTCAAGGATGATGTTCAGAGGTATGTCAGGGAGTGTGTGGTTTGTCAACAGAATAAGTTAGAACACACATTTCCTGCAGGTTTATTACAGCCCTTGCCCATTCTTGATAGGAAATGGGAAATTATTTCGATGGACTTCATCACTGGTTTACCACGAGTGCAGGGAAGGGATTGCATCTATGTGGTGGTGGACCGCTTGACGAAGTTTGCTCACTTCATTGCTATTCCGTCCACTTACACAGCAGCACAGGTGGCAAATCTTTTCTTTAAAGAGATATTCAGGTTACATGGGTTGCCCAGATTCATTGTCAGCGACCGGGATAGTAAGTTTATGAGTGTTTTTTGGCAAGAGTTGTTTAGGTTGTGTGGTACAGATCTTACACCTAGCACTAGTTATCATCCGCAAACAGATGGGCAAACAGAGATTGTGAATAAATGGGCGGAAGGATATTTGAGGAACTATGTAACTACACAACAAAAGGCTTGGATCAGATGGTTGCATATGGGAGAGTATTGTTATAACACCACTTATCATATGTCCATCAAGATGACTCCTTTCATGGCACTCTATGGTTATGAAGCACCTAGCTTTATGGATTTAGTTTTGGGGGACAGTAGAGTGCCCAAAGCCAAAAACTTATTGTAGGATACTCAGGACATCCTGAAAGTGCTCAAAGAGAATATACAAGCCCAGAATCAACAGAAATTGTATGCTGATCAGCACCGAATAGAGCGCAGTTTCGAGGTAGGGGATATGGTTTACTTGAGGCTACAACCATATAGACAGTCATCGCTCAAGAAGAGCGGAGCTGAAAAGTTGAAACCTAGATTTTATGGTCCCTACAGGGTGATTCGCAAAGTGGGCAAAGTCGCTTATGAGCTTGAGCTTCCAGAGGGCAATCGAGTGCACAATGTGTTTCATGTGTCTAGGCTTAAGAAAGCCATTGGTCAGAGTGTAGTGCCTTCTGCAGATTTACCCCCTTTCGATGAGGAGGGGAAGCTTGTGTTAGTACCTGAGGCTATTCTGGATACCAGAGAGAGGAAGCTTAGAAATAGGATAGTGAAGGAGTATTTGGTTAGATGGAAAGATCTGCCGGAGGAAGATTCTACATGGGAGAGTGAGCAGGTTATTCAGCAGGCTGGACTGAGATTACTTGAGGACAAGCAATTTCAAGGGGGGCAGACTGTAATGTCCCCATTTTAGCAGTTGACCAAGTGTGTGTGCGTTAGCCTTGTTCTACATGGTCCCGAGGGCTAACGAAGGGTTTAATGGGATCTTGGAGTGTTTTGGCCTAGTCATTTCCAGTTTGGGCCAAAAACGAAGTTGATTTACTCAGTTTCAGGCATACTTACTATTTTTTGTAAGTCGGCAGGACACAGTGCAAGTCAATTTTGGTGATTGGATTCGATACTCCTCGGTGAGAGCTTTCCGATGAGCTATCACTCGCATTATTCGAAGTCCGATTGCTAATACATTTTAATGCCTGAAGTTTTATTAAAGTAACGTCTAATTTAATTATAAAATATTAAAGTGTTACTTTAATATTTATTTTATGGTGATGTGTACCCAAGGGAGACATAAGGGATATTTTAATATATGTTTTATATTACACATCTTTATCCCACATTGCCCATATGAGTTGAGCAGACCCATGGCAATAGAATAAAAGGAAGCATTTGTAGCTTCATTAGACAGGTTGAATATGAGAAGAAATTGGTGTGTGAGTTGCAGCTTTGTTCTTGGCATTTGAGGACGTCTATCCTCTCTTGTAACATTCTAGACGTCATTCCCTTGGGGGTTGGCCTTTGGAATTCTTTCTTATTGGCTTCATTATCAGGCAGTTTAGTTGCATTTCTGGCTACAGGCAGATTTGATATTTTGCTCATATCTTCTTCACTACTTGTCCGACGCTTATGCCGCTTGGAGGGAATGGTATTATGAAGGTAGTGGACTGATTGGAGGATAAAGTATTGTAGCAGCAAGTTCGTAAGCATGGGCTGGAGTATTATGACAATATTGCTGAAGTAATTAGTGAGTTGATAAATCTGCCATGTATTTGGTTTTATGAATTCTGAAAATAACATTTTATTAGCAGCAGTTCATTTCCACTTTGCATATTGTTGTAGTTTCTTTCTTGTTTATGTTGTATGATACCAATTCCATGCACGAAACACAACAAACAAATAAACGTTTGATTTCCAGAGTTATAAGGGGTTTTAAGAAGTTGAATGCAAAACTGTTTGACATAATTCCTTTCAGCAATTTGGTTTAGTTTTTGGGACATTCAGGGGTGCCCATTACACTTGATTTCAAAGAAAATGCCTATAGGGTAGAGATTAGATACATGCCTAGTGTTCTTGATAATGTTGATTACTAGCAAGCCTTTGAAATTGGGCGTGAAATTAAAAAAAAAAACTCTAGAAAATGTTGAGATGTTTGCAGGCACCTATTTGGAAGGATCAAAAGCTACATATAAAGGATTATGTCCTGATCTTGGGACTGATACATAAGATGGTGCAATCCATTTAAAGGAAATAAGATCCCCAAAAGTCTAGAATCTTTGTAGTGGTTATTCACTCAAAGATATGAGAGAATCAAAGGAAAACATGCTCGAACATCTGACAACTCTGGAGATTGTGAGAGGGTCACTATAGGTAGTGAAGTACAACCCAAGTGGATATCGATTGGAAAAAGTTGTACTATCAAGGCAAGCTGTAGACTAATTGAACTCTTGATAGAATATAAATATATCTATGCCTGAAGCTATGATGACTTGAAGGATTTTAGAAATGGCGAATTTGAATGTTGTGTCACCTTCAAGCCAAATGTGTCTTCATTTAGACAAAAATTAAGAAACTACAAACTGAAGGTTACAGAGGCCATTATAAAGAGGTAGGTTAAATGCTTAAAGACAAGATTGTATATCCTATTCACCACTCACCTTAGATAGCAAACATTGTGCTTATGTGGAAAAAGAATGGCGAGAGAAGGATATCTAGACTTCATAAACTTGAACCAAGCTAGTTTGAAGGATAAGTATGCTTTACTAGTAATAGACCACATATTGCAGATAGTGACAGATTTGGAGTTGATATGGATGCTAAATAAGTTATCAGAATACAATCAAATAAGCATGACTAAAGAGGATCAACAAAAAATTGTGTTTAAACTCATAGGGGACCTTCATAAATAATCAAATGCCTTTTAGTTTGATTAATGTTAGATCTATGTTTCAAAGGGTGACAAATTCTTCATTCATTGACCCAACAAATAAGATCATTGTTATTTACCAAGATGACTTAACTATGTTTTCTAAGAAGAGGAGGAATCGTCTAAAAGATTTGAGGATTGCACTACAATGTGTAGAGAACATGGGATCTCTTTGAATAAAAAAAATTCAATATTTTGTGTGATAGAAAGAAACTTACTTAGACACTTGATCTCTAAAAATGGAATCAAAATTGATCCCAAATGAGTCAAAGCAATCCAACAATTGAGTCTCCCCTCAAATAGGAGTTAGATTAGCCTTTCTTTGGACATGGTAATTTCCTTAGGAGACATGTTCCTAATTTTATTGAGAATATGAAGCATACAGTTGGTTTGATGAGTGAAAGGCAAGAATTTAAATAGAGTGAGTCTACCAAGATTTTTTTTTTAAAAAGGAGCAATTGCATAGGCTCCTACTTCAATCAATCGTAATTTTTAGGAAAGCCTTCATTATATATTGTTAGGATTCATAATATACTATGTCGGGTATTCTTTTGTAGAAGATTGAATCATACATAATGACACCCATAGTTTTTATGATTATTTCACTAACAAAGCATGAATTCAAGTAATCTCTGCTAGAGAAACAAGCATTGTAGGGGCCAAAGTTGTTATGCAATTCAACTATTATATCCTTTACTCTCACTCTATAGTTTTTGTACATAATTAATTCGTGAAGAGTGTATTACTCAATGGGAAGTAGGGATGAATGGAATAGAACCATGGCAACAAATATGCAAGAGTATGATTTGGATGTTTGACTAACCAAATTAGTTCAAGGCCAAGGATTATGCAACTTGATTGCTAAAAATAAGAAAGAAATGAAGGACCTCTTGTTGCTCTATTTGTGAGCCTGCAAGATCCTTTGTTCACAGATGTCGCCTATTATTTGACTTATAGAGATTGATCCAATCATCTATCACCAAGGGGATAGAGGAATGTGAAACTAAAGGCAGCCAAGTATGCCATTTTCAATATGTTATATACAAGAAAGATTTGGACAAATCATTATTGAGGTATGTCAAATGCTAGGTCTCTTTAATGTTCCCCCCTTGAAAACCTTCATATCAAGTCTTGGCTTAACAAGAAAATGGGAATGTCAAAACTTGAACTTGAACCTCATCAAATAATTCAATAGGTTCAATGATCATAAGTGTTGTTCAAGTCTTACATTTTGGCATGTAAGTCAACAAAGAGTAAAGTGTTTAACCATTGAACTTGAACATTTTAGGAGTTCAGTGGGTTCAAAGGCTCAATCAATGTTGGTCTTGTCAAGTCATAGTGTTTGTCCTTGTCATATATTTTCCATTCTTACTAGATCTTGAACTTCTATAGATTTAACAAGTATATGAAATTAACCTTGAATCTCTTTTATGAGTTCTTTCAGTTACGGTCTAAAGATTCAATGAGTTTAGGGCGAAAGATAAAGCAAAGTTTATTTTGAAGAAAAGTAGGGAAACGGAATATTCTAGGGTATTCTATGAAATATGAATTTTTCAGTTCCCAATAGGTGAATGGAAATGATTTTCAAGATAAAATTGAATGTCAAAACGACAAGTAATTAATGTTCACATTAGGGGAACTGTCCTGCACATTAATTTGACACAAGCAAGAAGGTTGAGTAATTATTTTAGAGATATTATTCATTTTAAGAAATGATTTAGGGCTCATTTGATAACTAAAATATACACAAATTTGGCAAATAGAGGATTTAGTGCAAGAGGTAATTAGAGTTTCTCTTAGATTTGGAATTGCTAGAGATTTAGATTGATAAAAGTGTGTTTAAGTGATCTTCCCTATTCTTGATACTATTTTAGAAGTCTTTATTTTGTTTGAAGAATTTTTTTTCATTGGTTCAAATTGGTTTGTAATTGTGATCATGAGAAGCGAGTCAATTTTGGTTTCTACCTCCCCTAAGTTCAGAGATATGTCTCTAGTGCATGATGACCTAGAATATTTTAAGAAAAGTGCTAGGAACCCTAAAGAATCCTCATTTATGGAGAAGATTGTTCAAATTGATCTTGATGAAGCTGCTACCTTCTCCACAACTATATTGTGCCCTGAATAGGTTCATGAATGCATAAATATATACAATTTTTTCCATTGATGTATTCGAAAGGAAAATGGGCATGCTTTGGTATCTATTAATAGGGAAACTATCATGACTATTATGAAAATCCCACTGAAAGAAACATATTTAGACTATACCATTGCATTGTTTGTTTTTGGCTTTTCAGAATGTAGGAGTGTTATAGCTTGAAATTGGCTGCTAACATTTGAAAAAGGTGGTTCAAGCCTACCCAAACCTTTCACTAGAGAACACATGACACCACATGTGAGGGATTTGATTGTATTGTTACATAAAGTCAGATGTTTGAACGAAACTTACTTTCTCCAAGATTGGATGTATCTCTTTATTCAAATTATTATGAAAGGTGCTCAATTTTTGGATTGGGGAGAGATAATATCAAAAGAGCTTCATGACCAATTGAACATTGGTTGCATGGGAAATGGAGGTTTCTACATGACCTCATAGCTCTTTTATTGTCAATCTTGTATGAGAGAATTGGTGTGTTTGCATCTTGAACCATATGTACAGGATATAAAAATATATGATTATTATTCCCACTTGCAAAAAAGAAGATGCTTCAAGAACTATAAGAGAGTCAATGACGTTTTCATAGGTCGGCTAGCTCAAGAATTGGCATGGAACCTAGACAACAGGATGTTTGGAGAAGCCATGCAACTAGTAAGTGTTTTTGACATCTTTTTCATCTCACTCTCACTTTTTACCTATATCAAAATAGGAGGGTTAGAAGGTGAACCATGGAGCTGCTCAAGTACACCTTGGATTATTTTGTGTTGGTTGAATTATGCAAACAAATTGCTCATTTGAGTAAGACATTTTCACTAGAGGAGTCATGGATCTGGTTTCCTATTGAACTTTGACTTTGTAAATGTAGATCGGTCTCGGATGCATTGAATTTAGTGGTGAATTTGAAGAACTTTAATTTTCAATACTATACATAAATATCTAATTTTAATAACAATGGCTTTGTTATAGATCACCTAGATCTAGGAGGTCGGTTCCTACCCAAACCTCATATAGAAGACTACTAGGAAAATTGTCTACATGAAATGGAGGTAAGAAGAAGACTATGGAACATGTTCTCCTCACAACCAATTATTTCCTTGGGTTTAAAAATGGATAACAATGGTCTGATCGAAGATGATTTTTTAATGGATCCCTAGTATGAACAAATTAGGAAATAAGAATTCTTAGAAGTAGAATGGACTAGAACATGGAAATAGGAAATTGAAATAAGAACATTCCCTATGATAAGAAGAATTGAAGAGTGGGTTAAAGAACAAAGTTTGGAAAAAGTTCAAAATGATAAACATGAATCATTAATATTGATCTATAAGCCTTCCTCACGTTTAATGTTCTAATAAGGATGTTAAAACTTGTGATGCACATACCACTAAAACCATAGCCAAGAGATATACTACCAGTAAGAAGTCCAAAAGTGTCATAGTGGTTAACTCCCTTGTTCGAACCACCATGTCAAAGACTAAAAGAAAGAGAAATATGTTGAGAAGGTAGTTATAGGCTTTGATTTAGGTGAAGTGGTTGACAAGAAAATCCCTAATCATAGTGCTAATTCTCCTAAGGAAAATACAAAATATCAAAGAAGGGACATTGTTGATCTTGGTGACATAGTGGACCTTGCTAATTCAATGTTCGTGGTTCACTCAACTTCGAATAGTCGTCCCCTAGTTAGGAGACTTCTAATGCTACTCCAAATGGATAGAAACCACAATTGACAAGAAAAAAAACATAGCCCTCGTATCTCTGTCACTTGATGATATGGTAAACAAATGTTTGGGGAAATCCTCCAAAATGAAGAAGGTAAAGGTTACTTCTATAATGAAAATTGGGTTTTGAAATAGGGAAATGGGTCATTGAAGTGGCTAAGGCATTAATAGGGGATGAAATTCAAGATCCTACTACTGGATATTTGATGGTTGGCTAAAATGAGTTGTACAAGAAGGAAACAAATATATTACATATTTTAGGAAGGCTATGAAGATATTCTTGTAGTCATCTAGTATTGGAAACACGAGCCCTTTCTGGGAGAGGGAAGACACAAAATGGGTGATAGTAGTGTTCCAAATGAATGAAATCCAAAAGTATGAGGTTGCTAAATTTTTGTCAGAGAAACCTATCGAAAATATTGATGATGGTACCCATTACACTTACAAAAGACACATTGAATGGAGGAATTCAGTACTGTGAAACATGGGAGAGCAATGCTTATTAAACTGGAGAAAGAATTAAACGTTCTCACCCAATTCTTACTAGATAATCTATGGTTCATCAATTTAACATATGTAAGAGAAGATGATGCCCTAGACAAGGACATTGATTCTCTGTTCAAGACCTTTAAGGAAGAGATTGAAGAAGTGAAGGAAACTAAAAATTTGGCGGTGGAGGACTTTTTGAAGGAAACAAGAATGGAACCATTTATTTATGTTTTCTTAGGTCACCTACCAAAATGTGCAACAATGATAACATAAATTAGGAAGGAATAAGAGATATGGAGGAAATGAATCATACATATCACCATCCTAACTTCCAAGTAATCCAAGAGTTCGTTAATGCACACAAGAAATGGAAGGTGATACACACCCCTCTCATCCATCAAACCTAACCAACAACAGTTGGAGCAACTACTCAACTGTGGATGTATTCTCGTAATTTATTTTCTTATAGTTTAGTTAGGACAATTTTTCCTATCTTTTAGTTATCTAAGACAATTTCAAACACATTTTTTGTGGGAATTTTTCTCTTGAATTGTTGAATATGTTGGCGGGTCATAAATGATGGATTATTGTCATTGATGTCAGAATTATTCAGGTGATCTTTAGAAGTTGTCATTGATGTCAAAGATATGAAAAATAAGGAGTTAGTTTGAAGAGGAGAAATAATATATTGGAAATAAATATTAGAGGAAAGGAATTAGTTTAACATACACTATCAATATATATTGAACTTTGTTTCAAGGTAAATAATGAGGCTTATATGGAATACAGAGAAGCAATTGTCATTGATGTCAAAGATATGAAAAATAGGGAGTTAGTTTGAAGAAGAGAAATAATATATTGGAAATAAATATTAGAAGAAAGGAATTAGTTTAACATACACTGTCAACATATATGGAACTCTATTTCAAGGTAAATAATAAGACTTATATGGAATACACAGAGGCATATACCATATCTATATATATGGAAAGAAAGAGAATTACTTATGTGAAATGTAGTTGTAGAGTACATGTAACTTCAACAGACCACAAGCTTAAAATACAAGACAACAATATGATCTAAACAAATAATCAGAAATATGAGTTATATGTCGTCTATTTTCTTAAATAAATACAAGAAGCTAATTTATAGAAAAGATGGCATTCTACCGAGGCAACTATAATCAATATATTTTTATACAACCATGGTATTAGAGGGATTAACAAATATATCACTCATAATCAATATATTTTTATACAACAATGATGGTAGAGGGCTTCACAAGTATATCACTTAGTGATTGATAAGAAACAACTACAGTCCAAGATCAACTAAGTGTCATATGTTCGCATATGCATTGAAGGGGAATAAAGAGTATAATAGATCCATTCAGAATAGAAGTTATTGAACTTTCAAAAGTTTTGTATTGTATACGGATTTTAAAACATAAAATATGATAATATATGTTTGACGGTGATTATTTTAGAAGGCACATGAAACCATTGGAAAGCAACGTAAGTCAAGCCAAATGATATTGACAACCTTGGCATCAAAGTTGGCATGGTCTAAAATTCAGTTGGAAAAGACAGTTAATCATTACCATAAACATATATAGACACACACTAAGCAACGACTCATCGAGACAGTGATAACATTGAGTGAGATACAACATACATCCAATAAAGCTGTCCGGGATTTTGAGTGATACATATCAGATGGAGTGCTACGATTATATTTGTTAACATCAAGCCTGATAAAGCTAGCATGAAAGAAACAAGCTTCAGAAGTCAATTTGGTTATGTGTATCCGCCTAGCGTTGGAAATTTATGAAGATCACATGTCGTGTGTGGAAAGAATATATCAAACACTATTTGATGTCCTGCAATGACTCAATATGGAAGATGCGTTTACCAAGGAGCGATATAAATTAACACAACAGAGGAGTCTGACGTATATCCAGCGAACTAAACATTTTCTTTGATTCGGATGATATATCTTCGTAAACCTGAAGTATGATATGGATATTGTGTTGCGTAGTCATAACAGGGGCGAAAAAACTGATCATTGTGATTCCAGTGACACATCAGAATCTAAGTGTGAGCCAATACATGGAGATGGAGATATACGACAACTTGGAAGACTGACCACATAAGAGTAGAAGACAAGAAGACGGAGCCTGATAAAAGATGTAGGGTAGGTTATATGATGGACAAAACGCTTGACATGGAACTACAACGAAATATATCTCTACAGGTGTACGGTGATATTGGAAACAAAAATATAAGACCCGATGCCAACACAATATTATACTGACGACATATTGGAGACATCCAGTTCAACCGGATAATAACATATTCATCGTTTAAAGAGAGGAGGCACGCAAGAAAACAGATGGGACTTCTAAAACGATAAAGCCACACACTAAGGTCACGATCACTCCGGCTAATCAAAGGTTTATGATAGTCAAAGGATGTGAGATAACATAAAGAAGTTTTCTTATTAAAATAATAAAAAATAAAATGATTAAGTTTGGCCGGAGTTTAACATGTCAGATTCCGGGTGTACAAAAATGCAGATTACAAATTATCAGTTAAAGAGAAAGAGTTGATTAAAAGATGCGATCAGACTATACAAAGGCATTTGTTACGCGTTGCAACTCAAATGTAACTACACATCTATTCAGGAGGGACATACATGACGCATATATATGTGAAGGATAGAAGAAAAGAAAGTGTGTGGGATGACCCAAAAAAAAATATAAAATAAATGTTAGTTAAAATTGCAGGATATGTTGAGTTTCTTTGGTAGACGGTTGGGGGACATTTATATGTCTTGGTGGAAGCAAGTCTGGTACGAGTTTTCTTGGCCCAAATGTAAATTTTTTATGTGGTTGGTCATCCATAGCCGATGTCTTACATGGGATAATTTATGCAAGTGTGGCTTCCAAGGACCTTCCATGTGTGTTCTATGCTAGAATAGCGAAGAAAGTATCTCTCATCTCTTTTTCCACTGCTCTTTCAATAGACATATTTGGCACTCTTGGTGGAATGTGTGGAACCAATCCTGTTGGCATGTTTCCTCACTCTCAGAATTCTTTGATTGCTAGGGTAAGGCTCCTGTCAAGACTTCCTTTCTTCAAGTTCACCCTCCTTTATTATTTGACATATTTGGTTGGAAAGGAACCGTCGTATCTTTAAGGACGAGTTTTTAGAGGTTTTTCACTTATGGTGAAAAATTCTCCATTCTTTGAAGGAAACTATTTCTACAGAATGTGACACTTCTGAGGCCATGGAACCAGGGGAGGATATTTTCAAAACTCATTTGAATATACCCCCCTCACATGGAAATTTGCTAAGAAAGATGTGTAGACATCCCTTGCACCAGATAAATCGAGTGGGGAAGTGGAGCACCCTCCCACAGGGTATTCTTAAAATCAACACGAATGGCTCTTCCAAGGGAAATCCAGGCCGTGTTGGTATTGGTGATGTTGGTGGAGATAGTAAGGGGGATATCTAGTTTGTGTTTTCTATTTATAAAGGTCTTCAAATTAACAACTTGATGGAGACCATAGCTATTTTGTATGCTATGAAGAATGCTTGTGACCTTGGTTGGAGAAGGCTTATCTGTGAATCTAATTCATAAGTGGTGATACATCTATTGAATCAACAACATTTTGAAGTTGTTAGTTGGAAGTTAGCTTTGATTGCGAACTAGATTCATAATTTGTCTACTTCTTTAGAGTCTGTTACTTTCACTCATATTCCCAAAGAGTGGAATAGTGTTGTTGATCGTTTGGTGAAGTAGGCTTCTGACCATATGTGTAATTGGAACATTGTTGATAAGACTCAACTTCTGATGGGCTTGTCCATCACCTTGATCACTTGTTTGATCTTGACAGGGCTTTCTGATGCCTTTTCTCTGTTTATATTTGTCTCTTTTTCAGCTTGAATAAATTTTCACCTCTCCTTTATTTAAAAGAGAGTAAGAAAAAATATATAGAATAAGAAGCAAATGAATTAAGGAGAAAAGAAGATAAGATAAGATAATTTTATTAATGTCCAACAAAAGATCACAACATGGGTCTATGGGACTGACAACTTACACCAAGAAGAAAGTAGACAAATAGAGCACCAAACGGTGTCTAAAAAAGAACAAGTACAACAAAAGAAGAAGAAAACAGGAAACATCACAGAAAAGAATAGGTATATGTCCTCACAAGGAAAAGTCCAACAATGACTGATCTGTGCGGCTACCAGAAATTGTGCAGATCAAGGAATAAGGAAAAAATGTGAAAAAGGAAGATTGGTGTGAATAAAGAAGTCACTAAAAAGAATGATGAATGATGTGAGGGCAGTAAGCAAGGGTAGTAAGAAGTGAAATATAGAAGAATACATATAATTAGACTTTTCTAACTTATATATTTATTATAGAGAGAAATAAATAGGATGAAAGGAAGATTACACACAAACACACACACACACACACAGATTTTTTTGAAATATAATAGATATAAGTGCAAGAAGGAAGAGTATGGTATTGGTTGATTTCAATTCGGGATATTGTACATCCATCACCAGTTGGGTAAGTGACATCGACAAGGTGGAGAAAATAATTTGTGTACAGTGGGTTGGTGCTCACAAAGACAATAGTGGCGGTTGGTGCTTCCAGTAGGTTGGAGCCTACGAAGTGGGGGAGTCAGGGCTTCTAGTGAGTTGGTGCTTATAAATACAGAGGTTGTAGCCTCTAGTACGTCAAAGCCTACAAAACATTGTAAAAGAATGATTTATATATAAACAAAATATTGTCGTGGTTTTCTCCCGTATTGGGTTTCGACCTAAATCTTGTGTTATTGTATTCATGTGCATAATTGTTCATTTCAACATTTAAAATAAATTGTTTGGATACAAGTTTTAAATTGGCGAATTTCTTATTATACTGATTCACCCCCACCCTAGCCCGCCCGCCCTCCACGCCCTCTTCCCCCCCCCGCCCCAAAAAAAAGAAAAAAAACACACACACACACATCAACATAAACTTATATTGGATAAGAAACCTAATCACACATTGCTCCATTGCATATAGGGACCCTTCTATTTTTAATGTGTCTCTTTTTAGTAAATTTCACTACCTCTCAGATTGACCTTATTTTAACTTTAGAACAACATACTATTTTTAGCTTGTCTATTTTTAGTATGTCTATTTTTTTCATAAATGTCATTGCCTCCCAAATTGACCTTGTTTTGACTTTGGAACAACTTATTTTTAGAAAGTCTAATTTTGATAGGTTTGTTTTGGCAACAGGTGAGCTTTAGTTAATAAAGAGACAAAATGGTATCTATCTCTATATCCAAAAGAATGGACAAGCAAGGTAGTTAATTAGTAAATGGTCAAGTCTTGAAACATCCTTGAAATTTCCAAAAGTAGAAAGTCTGGAACATATTTTAAAAAATGTTTCTCTTGAAAACCTTCTTCTTAATGGAAGCAAAAGTGGAAATCTTGGAAAAAATGAGAAATCTTGGAAAAAATAAATAAATCTTTTTGGTTGTAAATTTGCAAAATCTTGGAAAAAAATGTCTATGTTGGAAAATTCCTCCTTCATTGAAGAAAAAATGGGTAAGTATTGGAAAATTTCTTCTTTATGGAAAGATGGAAAATGACAAATTGTTGGAAAATTTTCCCTTCATGGATAGATGAAAAAATAGGTAATTGTTTGGAAGTTCTCCTTTATGGAAGAAAAAATGACGAAGTGGTGGAAAATTTATCCTTTATGGAAGAAACAATGACCAAGTGTTGCAAAATTTCTCCTTCATGAAAGAAAAAATGGTTAGGTACTAGGAAATTACCCTTCATGTAAAGATGAAACAATGACTAAATGTTGGAAAATATTCTTCATGGAAGAAAAATTGCCGAGTGTTAGAAAATTTCTCCTTCATGGAAGCAATTGCAAAGAATAGATAAAATTTGGAAATTCCCTCTCTAGTTCTTAAATTTCACCTTCATCAAGTGTGCACCCATGGGTTGAGAAGTGATTGATGAGGATAAATAAAACAGGGGGAATGTGTGTGTGTGTGTGTGTGTGTGTGTGTGAGAGAGAGAGAGAGAGAGAGAGAGAGAGAGAGAGACAGAGAGAGAGAGAGAGAGAGAGAGATCTTGGAAACAAAGAAAATTTATTTTTAGGGAGAGATTATTTAAGAGGTTTTTATTTTTTATTTTGGAATTTCTTGCATGATTCTATATCTGAAATTTTTATTTTGTAAGAGAAAATGCTCTAGTTCTAAAAATTCATGATCAATACTTAAGTCTTGAATTCTATTCCTAGTATCTTTGACATCCAAGTATTGAGTGATCTAGCCCAATGTGTTCAAAATTCAAAGGTCAAATTTCAAATCTAGAAATCCAAGAACATGGCCAGAGAAATTTTATATGAGGAAATTCTAAAGTGACCTTATCATCAAGAAAGGATTATGTTATGCCTTGCATACACGTCCCTAATTTTTGTTAGCAAAAAGTTGGGTCTCCTCTTTTTTCTTTTTCCTTACCTTGCTTGGAGTAGGTTTCTTTGTTTGGTTTCAGTTTTCATTGTTTGGGTTTCTACATCCTTGTTTGGAATATGAGACCCTTGCGTATGGAAAAAGGAAGTGAGAATTTTTTCCCTCATATAGAGGATCCTTGTTCTTTGCAATAACTACTCTCACATTAGGTAGGAGTGTGTTCTTGTGTGTCTTCAATGATAGGGAATGATTTCTATGGTCCAAAGCATGGATGCGTAGAAAAAATCATTAATGAAGGACAAGTACAATTAATGTACCCTTTTAATATCATGATCAATTAGTTACGTAAGATGCCTAAAGGGATTAATTGTTACTTTGTTCGATAATCACAATTGTGCTCTGCAAGTAAAAAAAATGTCATCTGGGTTATTGCTCCACCTATAAGTGTGCATTCTACAAGTCTGTGGGGTTTTTTTTCTCATAGTTAAGTTAGTTTTGGTTCATGTGTAGATGAGGCTAGGTCTTGGTGTTGTGGTTCTCTTTTGTTCTAGTGCTCTAGGTTGGTGTTTCCTCCCTTTAGCATTTTCTTTTGTTTGTAGGTTGTGTCTTGTGGTTTTTGCATGGTCATTTCCTTTACTCTTTTTCATCTTTCTTTGTGGTCGTCTTTCCTTTTTGTCGCTTTGGTATGTTTTGTTTTTGGTGGTTGCATAACTCCTCTTTCGGTCAAGCTCATGTGTGGTTTCTTATTGTTGGGTAGAGTCACTTTGGCTCCACCCTCTATGTTTGGCTGAACTAGTTTACATACTTTCTATGAAATTAGATAGGTAATCTTGATTTTTGGACCTCCGTGGGGATCTTTAAAGTTCACAATGCAAAGCTCATTCCCCTGCAAAAAGGAAAGTTTAGCTCTCTCTCTCTCTCTCTCTCTCTCTCTCTCTCTTTGCTTTTTGTTTGGTATGGGTTTGCAAGTTTCACTTCCACTAGATTTCGTAGGTTCTTGCACTGCCTCTAAGTGGTTTTCATCATCTAGGTACCCTATAGTACCCTCTTATGGTCCTAGTTTTTGCATGAGGTAGGATCTCACCAATTGAATTTTGTTTTGCTCGACTAAGGGTTTGCAATAATGCCTTCATGTGTGTCAGGGTGGTGGTTTTTGGCTCTAAAAGATAGAGCACGAGTATGTTCACTCTTGCATGCACACATGTGACTTCAATCTTAGTAGGATATGGTGTTTTGTTGGCATGATGCTCACGGCCCTCTAGTTTTCTAGGGTGACTATGAATGGTGGTTTCCACTTTTTCTTGTATACTTGGATACAAAATTCTTCCTTGGGTTGAGTTTCTTGCCCCACTTACAATAAGTTCATTGGTATTTGAATTTGAATGGTTGTTACATCAAGAGTACCTAACATTTATTAATCTCATGTGTCACATGAGTGAATGTTGAATAGTAGTCTTGTTAATTGCATAAGTACTACTCAACATCATTAGCCATTGAAAGTCTTGTTTGGGCAACATATTCTTTGGTTTCTGGTAAGGGTGAGTGCACCAAGATGGTGTACAAAAAGGGGGGTATATGTGGACACCTTTTTTTATGAAATAGGTAAATCTAAACTTGGAGGAGACATTTGAGGTTCATCCACTCAAAATGACAATATGTGTAAAATATATAAATTGTAGTGCTTTGAATCTACTTTCTAAACTACTAGAGTTTGTACAAAATGGATAAGATTAGGTGGGTGAAACCTTGCGCATAAAAGAAATATTCCTATTTTTTTAGAAAACATAACATAGTCATTTTCATGTGCAACACAAAAAATATATTTATTTTTAGTATTTTGCATAACCCTTTTATAGGATAATAGTCAAGATTCATATCTAGATTTTGTGTGTTTTTGTAATTTTTTGACGAGTATTTTATTTTTTATGAATTATTGAACTGACTACATCCTGAAATTTTGGTACCTATTCGTGCGTTGAGCATAACTTGCACCAAAAAAAAATAAAAATGGGAACCTTTTCTTTTAAAAGTGTATAGAATCAAGTGTAGAACAATCATATATATATTATTTTGAATTTGGTTAATTATATCAAAAGTTATTAAAAAATGGTAGACATATGTCTGTGAGGAATGTCAAGGCATTGGTAAAAGTAATTAAAGTATGCATTGTTAATATTGTCCAAAAATAGAAAAATAATATGGTTAGAAATCTAAGAAGACGTGTAATATTATGGTGGTAATTTTAGAGATACCCACTTCACGATTAGCAAACCTAATGGAGGCAAAGATGATAATTCATATTAGAAGATGAAAAAATGTCTAAACAAAAAAAATAAATGGAGGGAAAACAGTCTCACAAGCTTTTGGGTCATTTCCCTATGCTATCACCAAGCCATAACTCAATCGGGTTTCTAGGATTCAAAAAATTTGACCGATTTATGAAAATGAAGAAGTGCATTCAAAATTCGATCGGGTTTTGAAGAACTAAAAGTAAGCTTTACTTTGAAGGCCATAACTTTCCCATACAAAGTCTGATTAACTCCATTCAAAATGCATTGGAAGAATATTGAAGAGATATACAACATTATGTAGATAGATCAATCCTATGTCATCAAAAATTTAATTTCCATTAATTCGAATTAAATATAATTTAAAATAGGTAGTCATTGTTTTCCAAATCGTAATCACTAGGTAAACATGAATGCTAATAAATTGTTAATTCTCTTCATCTCAAACACACATAAACACACTAAAAAAAAACTAAATAAATCCTAAGATATCTCTCTTACTAACTCCTAACCTCTCTCTCTTTGTCTAACTTGTTACCCTTAAGCAATGTCTCTCTCTGAGTAATCCCTAATCCCTCCCCCTCTCCCTCCCTCCCTCTCTCTCTCTGTGTCCCCATCCTATCTCCTAATCTCTCTCATATGTCCCTCTCTCTCCATCACTTCATCTCCCTCTCTCTGCCCCTTATCCTATCCCCTATCACTCTCCCTTGTTGGACATTAATATCATTATCTTATCTTATCTCCCTCTTCCTATCCCCTACTCTCTCTCTCTCTCTCTCCCCCCCCCCCTTCCTCCCTCCCTCCCTCCCTCCCCTATGTCCCTCTCTCTCCATCACTTCATCTCTCCCTAACTCTCTCCATCTCTCTATCACTCCCTCTTATCCTATCCTCTACTCTCTCTCTCTCTATGTGAAGTTCCCATTTCAAGTATTAGAGGTTAGAGAGAGAGGGGGGTTAGTGATTAGGGGCTAGAGAGAGAGAATAGGAGATATGAAGAGAGAGAGGGAATAGGATAAGAGAGTGAGAGAGAGAGGGAGAGATAGGGGGATAGGATGGAGAGAGTGAGAGGGGATTGGACATAGAGAGAGGTTAGGAGTTGGTGTGAGAATGTGAGAGGTCAAGACTTAGTAAGAGAGAGATTAGGAGTTAGTAAGTGAATGAGTGAGTGAATTTGTGTGTGAGAAAGAGATAGAGGGAGTGAGAGAGATGATATAAATATAAAAAATATGATAATACTCTTACCTGCCTATTCACTCCATGTTTGAAAAATAATGACTGCTTATTTTAGACCATAACTGACTATAATGGATGGAAAGTAAAATCTTGATTTACTAGTATTATTTTATTTTTATTATGTTGTAGATCTCTTCAATATCTTTCCAATGCATTTTGAACAAAGTCAGTTGGAGTTTGGATGTGAAAGTTATAGCTTCCAGAGTGGAGCCTATTATTATTTATAAATGCAGTAAAGTAGAAGCATGTAAACTCACATAGAAAAGAATTCATCAAATGAAAAAGAGATTTATACATGGAAACACTCAATCAGAAGATTAAAAACATGGTGGAGATAATAAACCCACTTTCCCTTATAATGCATGTAAAGGGTTTCTCAATTAAGAGCTACAATTGTTTCTTCTAAAAACACGTCCTATTAGGAATGTCTATAATCTATTAGGTTTACACAAGCATGTGGAAGTTATATTGTTAGAGGATTTACAAAATCTTACTAATGAAGCTTTCCCTATTAAGAGCTACAACTATATGTAATGGTAAGAAATAAATATAATGCATATGATCTACATATAAAACAACCTTGGCTTGTAGATCTATGTTGTGTATCCTCAAAGATGCATTGATTTCCTTGTATACTTAGTGAGCTCCTCAGTCTTACCTCCACCCTTGGTTTCTTAGAACAACATGTCACTATATCACTTCCCTCTGCAACTACCTCTCTTGCTAGATTGCACTATGAACAAATATTTGTGTTCTCTTTCACACATTTCTTTCTCTCTACCTTCACTTTATCATGTCACTCTCTAACATTTTCAAAATGTAATGTGAGGGCCTATATGCACTCTGTGATGTGAGGTCAAATTTACCCATGACAACACTATTCTGATCAATTTCAAATTCAAAATTTAAATTCTATGTAGTATGTTCATAGTTGACTTGTGACCCCTACTCCTATGGTTTAGTGTAGTAGCTTTACTAGTCTGTCTATGAACCTATGTAGTCTTTGTCCTTGCCTGCTTTTTCTATTTCACCATTTTCTTCTACCAATGACATTCATTTTGACTGCTCCTCTATCGTATCACATTCATGGTGACTCATTTCATTGGTGATTTGAATCAACTATCATTCATATTTTGTTTTTTTGTTGTGGTGGAACGTATATGTGCATACCAATTTTCTCTTTTACTAGTGACCATGTTACCTTGTAAGTTCTTCTTCCTTCGATTGTTTGCCAATCAATGACAACACCCTTTTCACAATCTTCATGCAATGAGACTTTTGGGATCAATAGCATATACATGTAATGTAATGGGTCTCTTTAGTAGTTATAATCAAGTAGAAGTAAAATATAGTAGGAAGATTGGATTCAAGATCAATCTGTGAAGTTTATTAAGAAATTAGGCATATTGGTTTAGCATGTAAGAAGGCATGTATGGTTCTAACTGAATGTAATTTTATTTCTTATTGATTAAAGGAAGATCTGGAATTGTTCTTTCTATTCCTTGTTATGTTTTCATTGTGTTTACACTTGTTGCACACTTGAACTAATCTCATTATTATACCACTTGTCCCTCCATCCATGATTATACCAGGTGGTATCAAAACAAGATTTATGTTCTTGAGGATTAAGTTGTTAAACCAAAAGTTGTGAAGCCCTAGTTTATTTTTTGTATGGTGATGGAATTGATACATGACATATAATTGCATAGGGTAATAAAAAAAGGTTGTGGAAGGAGAGATGCAGATCCTACAATGATGAATATGTTGAGACAATGTACAAACTAGAACTGAAAGAGTAGAAACTAACCAAAGAAGAGGAAGACCTATTGAAGATGTAAGTGAAAAAGAAGTCAAGGAAGCAACTGCAAGAGATTTTGAATAGGTACTCAAATAAGAGGTGAAATATTCTTGATGTCCATGAATAAAGTTAACATTTTAGTTTACCTAATTATGATGGTAACATATATTCAAATGAATTGCTTGGTTGAAGTACTAAGATGGAAAATTATTTCAAGTATGAAAGCACAAATATAGATAAGAAGGTGATAATTGCTAGCACTAAGTTGAACGTATGCATCATTATGGTGTGAACATTTTATTAAAAAATATAGAGAAAGGAGAATATAGGAAAAGATCAAGTCAGGGTACAAAATGGTGAATAAATTGAAAGCTATATTATTTCCCAGTGATTCAATGAATTTGACTTAAAAAAATAGATAGTTGAATCTTGATAGTAATATCACAATTTGACCTATTAAGGAAAATGTATCTTGTGTATCAGTTGATGAGATTAAGGGGATTTTTATTGAATGGTACATAAGGAACAAAACTTGGTTAAGTTTTTTCAAGTGGGTTGCAAATTGAGTGTGTTTAACTATGGAGGAAAATTTGTAATTAAGTGCACACAAACTAGAGAAGTACTAGGATGGGAATAGTCTTGAGAAGTTTCAGTTATTCACCTTAGTGAGAATCACCTAAATCCAATAATTTTTTAGTCTTTCATTAACTCTCATGAGAGATGGGTTCATGTAAACCACTACTCATGGAACATGGTCAATGAGCTTGACTCAAAAAACTTAGTTCAATCCTAATAGAAATATCACAATTTCACTTGTGGAAAATATATCCTACTTATAAATTCATAATCTTAAGGGGATTTATAAAGAATGGTACCATAATACACGACTCTCAGTGAAGGTTTTGAAAATGGGGTTACACACAGAGTGGGTTTAACTGTAGAGGAAATTCCATAGCTAAGATTGTCTAAGATGGAGTAGTAATGAGATGGGTGACTTCTTGGGACATCCCCGTGGTTCAAATATATGAGAATAACCTAGATCTAATGAGTTATAAATATTCCATTCATTCTTATGAGAGGTGGGTTTGTGTGAACCAATATCCATGAAACAAAGATTAATGAGTTTGACTCAAAAAACTACATAGATAAATCCTGGTAGCAATGTCACAACTTGACTTGTTGTGGAAAATATATCCTACTTATTAATTGATGATATTAAGGGTATTTCTAATAAATCATAAATAAGGAACACAAATTAGTGAAGGTTTTACAAATGGGGTTGCAGCAAGAGTGAGTTTAACCATGTAGGAAACTTTTTAGTTGAGCACGGTTGAATTGGAGTTATATTGGGATGAGTGACCTCTTGTGAAGTCTTAGTGCTTCACCTTTACAAACATCACCTATATCTAATGAGTGATTAGTGTAGAACCAGAATCAGTGTGCAAAGAACATTAACAAATAAAGTAAACATTCACAAACCAAAAACTAAATTCACATATATGCTTAGACAAAGAAAGAAAACAAGAAGTGCAAACCTCACAAGAGAAAACAATCCATGCTTTCTTGATTCTGTAGATGTGTCCTTTTGCTGTGGATGTATGCTCAAGATGCTCAAAAGTTGCTTCAATGGAGATGGGTAATGGAAAATTGGTAGCTTTGTGAGCTCTCAATTTGGCATTATAAGGGTAATATTGATGGCTTTGGTTCTCAAAATAGCATGGTAACTTTAGCTCAAAGATTGTTGATGAAATGGCTTGGGATAGGATTCAATTTATAGGCTAAGGGGTAGAGAGATGGAGGGCTTAGATGCAAGGATGGATGAAGGCTTAAGGAGGGCTAAGATGCACTCAAAGGGGAGCACATGGATTGTGCTTGTTTAGCACCAATGGGAAGGTGACACTTGTCACAAGGAGGATGAGTGTGAGAGGGTAGGGTAAAGGGTTGGTTAAAGGCATGATGAGTGGGGTTGAGTATGTAAGAGGGATGTAAGAGGAATGAGTGTGGAAGAGGGAAGAGTGTGGAAGATGGGTGTAAGAGTCATGAGTGGGCTTGTAAGAGTCTTTATGTTTTGTAAGAGCACTCATGACTTAGTGGTTGGGCTTTTTGAGGGGAGACTTTGGTTTGGATTAGGAAAGTCTTAAACTTGTTTAAGGAATGTGACAACATTAGGGGGTGGATTAGGCTTGGGTTTAGGATTAGATTAGGGATGTTAGAGATGTGCAAGTGGATGGCATTAATGAGGGTGGGTGAGTTAGTGGCTAAGCTTGGTTAGCATGGGTGGATGGGGTGGATTAGGCTAAATGGAGGATTAGAGATAGGTTAGGGGTTTTTGAATTTGAGGATTTCATTTATCAAATAGATTTATTTAATAAATGGGGATTTTTGGAATTAGATAGGAGAAAAGGATTTAATTGATAAATAATAGATTATTTGATTTATCAATTAGGACTATAGATGATTAATTAAATTAATCAACTAGGGGATGACAAAGGATTAATTAAATAGAAATTTAATTAATAATGCCTTTTTAGATAACTAAATAGGATTACTAAAATAGTGTAATCAAATTTAGGTGTCTACAATTAGTACCTAGATCCAATGAGGGGTGGGTTCATGTGAAGTGCTACTAATGAAACATGGGGCAATGAGTTTGACTCAAAAAACTACATAATTGAATCGTGATAGAAATATCACAGTTTGGCTTTTTGGTGAAAAATATATCCTACTTATTAATTGATGGAATTAAGTGGATTTATAATGAATGGTACAAAGGTAGAAAACTTGCTAAAGGTTTTTTAAATTAGGTTACAAGAAAAGTGGGTTTTTCATGGATAAAACTCTATAGTTAAGTCTGGTTGACATGGAGTAGTACTAGGATGGGTAACCTACCAAGAAGTCTCAATGCTTCACCTATGTTTGCATCACCTAGATCAAATAAGTTATAAGTATTCCATTCATTCTCATGATAGATGGTTTGGTTTAGACTACTACTCATGTAACATGGGTCCATAAGTTTGACTCAAAAAAATATACAATTAAATCCTTATAGTAATATCACAATTTGAATTGTTGTGGAAAATATATATACTACTTATAAAATGTTGAGATTAAAGGGTTTTAGTTAATATTGAGTGATTCTTTTAGTTGTCAAGTTATTCCTTTGGTTATAGAGTGATTCCTTTGGATGGCGAGTGATTCCTTTGGTTTCCAAGTGATCCTTTGTTTGTCAAGCATTGAAGGATACCAAGTTGGTAGTTGATGTCGAGTGACTCTTTGGATGTTGAGCTTGCGTGGTTGCTGAGTGCTAGTATTTCATGGAGTCTTCATTTTCTAAGTAATCTATGTTTGCTTCTAGTTTGGGCCAACCTTGCTTGTATTTAATTTTGGTATAGGTATGCAATATTTGATGTGAGCCGACTTGTGGTTGTGTATGCATTTAATTTAAGCTTTAATTTTGTGATAGGTTGACCTATAGCTGCACAAGTATTTAAGGAGGTCTAGGATTGAGTTTTAGGTAAGATTTTGGAAGAAGTAGAATAGAAAAGAGCAGAATGTGAATTAGGATAATCAAGTATTGTAATTGATTTGGTAATTTTCCATAACCCAGAAGGCCTTACAACTAGGCATGTATGTTGATCATTTGATGAATAAATAAAATATTTTGTTCTCTCCCTCCTTGGTGTTGTTCCTTGTTGTTTGTTTACATTGTGTTAACTCTTGTAGGGTGAATTGGATAGATGGGTGTGCCTTTGGCCCTAGTTATCTCCTATTCCCATGTGCACCAAAAAGTAGCCAAAGTCTATATTGCAATTTGTTCCTTTGATTCAATAGTCAACTTTAACTCATTAGTATTGTCTCCTTCCTTTTGCATTTCACCCTATGATGGTGGAATAGGAACATGACCTGCTTCCTGAACCTTATGTACTTTTGTTCCATCCTTATCAATAATAACCAAAGCTTGTAAACCTGAACTATTTAGGCTCGGCACATATATACCTATAGATTGTGTCTTTGACTCTTTCATCTGAATGTCAATTGTTGGCATTGCAGATGGTGTCTTTGTTGTTTTAGGTTTGCACTTTTATCCTAGGAATCCTTTACATTTACCTCTATGGTTTGTGGGGGTACATTCGATGTGTCTTGTGGTTTCTATCCTACATATGAAAGTTATGCCTTCTCAATCTCATCCACTGTCACCAGTATAGGATTTTTGCATAATATTACTAGATTGGTAGAGTCTTTCAATATTTTATTCAAATCCTCCACATTCAAAGGATTAACAATCTATGTTTTTGTATCTGGAACATCTTTGATGCTCACGAAGTCCTATTGACTCACTTGGTCTATATGTGGGGGACTAGAACTTGACACCTGTACATCCTATACATTGTGTTGCTCTACTTCGATTGTAGCCTCCTCTTTTGTTGCTTTAGTACCCTCCACATTACCTTCCTTGACTGGGACCTCTATATCTTGCTCATTTTTCTCATCCTCACCTTTCTCACGTTCCTTTTCCTCACTGTCTTCTTTCTTTTTTACATCCTTGGTGGATAGTCCATAAATGACTTTCCAAATCAATGTACTTTGAGTCACCACCTCTTCTACCCAATTCTTATAAATTTTAAATGCTCGGTACTTGGGGGAAAATATCCTCTTATATTTATTCATGGATTTAGCCATCATCTTCTTATCCAAATTAGGCATCACTTGGGCTAATGTAGCCTCTCTTATTTGTCTCTTAGTGGGATAATGTAGCCTTTAGCATCAACATGTATAAAATAAGAAAAATCTGCATTGGTCTTAATATTATCACACAAGTTGTTAGTATCAGAAGATGGATTGTGGCTTACCACCTTGAATTGACTCAAGTTATCAAAATCTATATTCTTCTCATCTAAAATTTCCTATGGTGTGTATTTCCTCCTTAATCTCTTATAAGTTTTCTTAGCAAGTTGGCTTAGCTTTACTATGACATTTTCTCTTTTGCCTTTAGGATTTTTAACCTCTTTAGCCTATTTAGTGGCTATCCTAGTGCTTGACCTAGTTGTAGGTACAACACGATTTTTTTGTAACTGCTTCACAATCTTCTTAGGTTCTCAACCACTTGTTCCTTTTCTTTTCTCCTCTTCTTTGCTTCCTTATGTGCTTCCTCATCTTCTTCTCCCTTGAAACCTTTAACATCATCACCTATATCTTCTCGTAGGCCTTGTGAAAGTTTCAATTGTGATTGGCCTTATTATTCTTCTTCTTCATCTTCTACTCCTTCACCAAATCTTTCTTTGAGATTATTCTTTCTCATTACTAAGGTAGTTTGTAAGTTGCTTTTCATCCTAGACTTATCTTCCTCATAGTTACCAAAGGATGTTGCATCCTTATCAATTTCTTCTACAAGTAGGGTTGTAAGTGTTATAGAGGCTTTATCCACATTGATCTCATATGGAAAGGGTTTTAACCATCTAACCATGGGTAATGCTGCTTGCACATACCACTAGGAAACACACATAATTGTAATGGTGTTCCACTAATGATACATGAATCCTCATTCTTTGTTTCATGGATTTCTTAAAGTCCTCAAAGTAACTAGTCATCACTAACTCAAAGTTATCTCCTAGTTGTTTAATGAGCTCTACAATCTACTGGGTAACTGATCTTTTTTTTTTCCTTCCAAACAATCTTTCCAAAAGTTGGAAATATGTTTTGCACATTGAAAAATATGCAAACAATTAAAGAATCAAACTTACAAGATTCACTTTTGGCTTTCCTAATGGCCTCAAAGTTTTCTGATAGCTGATGTAGTTGTAACTTGACACGGTCATAGGAATGATCTCTCTTCACAATTTTGTAACCCAAATCCACTACCATAAATGAAACATTGTTTAGTTGGCTTGATTGAAAGAACTTGTTAGCTATCACTCTAGTTGCAAAGACAACAACAGGATATGATATTATGTCTATTGACATCCCTCTCTTGTTCCACACATTACCTGTATTCTTTTCAATGACTTCATTTGCATCATTCTACATGTTGTTAGGTCTATCTAGGGTAGGATACCCTATTACTTGGTTCACAATCCTTTTATAAATTTTGATTGGTCCATCCTCCAACAAAATTTGATTGTCATGTATGCTTTCAATTTTAAAGACTTGCGAAAAGTCTCTAAAACACGTGAACCCATTTTTCTTGACAATCTTGTTTTCTTCCTTTAAAACTCCATTGTCACACAACTTCTTGTATATATCTCTTATCTCCATGTCACCTAATTTACCAAACTTACATGTGTAAAAATAACACACATCCTAAATCATGAGAACCTTTGGTGATATCATGGATAGAGCACTAGATAGGTGTCCCTTGTATGCAATCTCAGGGATGGTACAAAATGGAGGTTTCCTTACATCATTACTTATTACTTGAAAATTAAAAACCTCTTTCCCCTCTTTCCTAATAGTGGAAAAAGAACTAGTTGCCATTTTTAACCTCCTAGGGTTTGGAAAAACCAAACTGTTGATGTTTGAAACTACTAGACAACAAAATGTCCATACCATAGTGATATCACTCACACAACCTAATGACTAGCTAATTCCTAGTAACAATTATATGTGCAGATCACTTGGGCCCAACTTCAACAAAACCAAAAATAGTTTTCTACTCTTTAGGTTTCGCTAAACCAAGGTGGGTCTACCTAGGGGATATTTGACTTGGATATTTTTTTATGAAACCTAATTTAGTTTCATTTTGATTCTCATCCTCTATCCCTATCATATATGCAATTTATCCATTTTCTAATATTCTCTAATTCAAGAATATCCCTCTTAAGCAAATTTGGTCACAGTTCTCCTTGAATCTACAAAAATTCCTAGTAACAGTGGCTACTTATAACTCAGAAATAATGTATGGACAAGTGTTGACCGGCAATATAACCTTCATTGAAAATGATTTTGAATTTTAAAATTGATTTGGCATGTAGAAATAAGATTTACTCTCAACCATCATTGACTTTTGTGACCAGTGTCTTATCCATTGGGTAGAACTTCAACTACTAGCCAGAGATCTAATCCAAATAAATCATGAATGAATTCATCAATAGTAATCACCCATTTCTATTCTTATAAGATATCCTTATCATAAATTCATGAGTTCTACTGATCAATTGAAGCATTTATAAAATTCATTGAGTTAAGAGCAACAATAGAATCAATAGACAACCCATCTAGACTATATTCAACCACTTAAATCTTATTCAAGTGACCTCAAAACAAATAAACTCATGAAATGGAGACAAAAAATGGTGACACAAAATATGATGTAAGTATCCCTTTGTATTATCCTTTCAATATGACTAATACAATAACCAATAGCAATTCAAAGAAAAGCCCAGAATAATTAGTTGATTCTATCAATTCTATATATATCAGAGAGCACAATTCAAAGTGAAATCAAGACTACTACATGTAAAACAAGACTGACTATACTATTTCTTGACAACTCCAAAAAACACATCAGAATTTAGAACCTTACTCTAGCCTTGGGGTCTCACTTATATACTGTGAGATGCAACAAGCTTTAGGTATAGAAAACTAATAGGTGTCCCTTACAAAAAGATATTTACATACACCTATCACAAAAAGGACAAAATTGTGAGCAACAGAAAGACTTATACATGAAATATTCTTTTGTGGATCCCTTTCTATTACATCATTTGGAAAGACAAGAGTATATGATCTAATTCTTTAATTATACTGAATCCTTAGAGTAAGTGGCTATCAAGCTTGAAAGTGATGAGTCATCTCTAGTTACCTACAAACTTACTTTAACCTAAGGAGTCTCTTTATCTTCATCATCAACTATAAAGGAGACAATTACCTCAACATCATCTTCTTGCTCATCACTTTGTGCCATCTACTCTATAGAACTAAATTTATCTTTCCACTCATTGTAGGTAGTGTCATCTAGCCAATCAAAATTCAAGACCTCCCTATGTATAGTTATCAAGGAAATTGTAACTGCCTCTAAATCAACAAGATCTTTCTTAATGGTAGTATAGAATATTTGTATCTTTACTAGCTCCACATTGGTCATTGCCCATAATAAGTGACCAGTTTCATTAATTATTTTATTCATCCTTGCAACAAAAATATCATCCAACTCCCTCTTCCACTCTTCCTTATCCTTCACTCTATCAGTACCTTTTAAAGCACAAGGAAACAAATCAATTTTTCCTACAAAATACTTGGAAAAACAAATTGTTAACCTTTTCTGAGAGGAATCTTGCTTGTCATCAAAACCTTGCAATTTATTTAACAAATCAAAAATCTTTTTTATTTGATGACAAGATAGTTGGATGATAGATATACACATATTAGTGATATCATTATTCCTTTCTATCCATTTTTGCACAAGGGGTCTAAATTTTTCCTCATTTTTCTTTAGTTCATCCTTGATGGATGTAATCCCTACTAATAAATCAAAAAATTATGGCTATTCAATTCTATCTACCAAATACATGACACCCTGCCTTAACTTTTCTTCATATTGATTGTTTAGTTCCACATGCAATGCATACAATTTATTCTTCTCCTCTGTAGTGTAGAACTGAGGCCTTTTTGGGGTATTTGTTATTTCAATAATTGGAGTTGATTTGAAGGGTTCAATAGGTGGCCTTAGTGGGTATGCAATTCTAGATCTACTAGACTCTCCCACTTTTCTTTTCCAAGTATTTTTTCCATTTGAGCTACTTGGTTTTCTAGTGTCTATATTTGCATTCCCCTATTCTCATATGCTTTTAAAACTTCTTCAAATCTAGCATTTAGTTGCAAAAATTTGTATTCTTCCTAGCCAAACAACATATTGCCAAATTTTAGCATTTTTACAACCATTCCAATTACTTTCTTACTGCCCACCTCACTAGCCTTATATATTGTCAATGCACTATTATGTTCTGTAGTATAATTTTCTTACATTCTGGTCTTGTCCATTTTCTCCATAGACTAAATAAAAAGGGCTTGGTGGTCATCACTAAACTTGACTCCTCTGTGAGCCTATAATACTTCCTCCTCAGTCTTAGATTGGACATCCTTTTGTTTCCTTACTGAATAAAAAACAATGGCATTCACTATATCCCATTCTGGTAGAATGAGGACTCCTAACTAGCTAACTATTTTCCTCTTAGCCTTAGGTGTAAATTAAGCAAAATCATTTAAAAATTTAGCCTTTACTTCTTCCTTAATAGTAGAGTCTAATTTATAAATTTGTTCTACCTTTATCTTCTCACAAGTCTTCTCAAAATTTTCTATATTTAACCTCCACAAAAATTGAGCAAAAGCCCTAGACTTCACAAAATTTTTATGATTAATAAACCTCTCAAAGGGTTGGGCAACTATAGGATCTATTTCCTTACCTGGTAATCTATAATAGTGAGATCCAAGGAAGGTGTAGGAGGTTCTTGTGGTTCTCCAATCTCCAAATCTATGGAAGTAACAATTGTGTCCCCCTCTCCACCAATTTTTCTAAGTTATTCCCTTAAGATGCTTCATCATCTATCCAAATTGGGGATTGGCTTGGGGAGTACTATTCTACTCGAGAAGAAGAAGAGCTATGCTCTAACCTTTTCCTTTTTGGGGCACTGGCTGCAGATGGACTTGCTAGCCTTGGTCTCTATTGAAGGGGAGCCTGTTGCACATTTTGAATCATCACATAACCTGCTCTCTTCTACAAATGTACTGACTAGGAACCACTATATTTCTACTATTGATTCTCCTCTACACCTCTGTAGCCCTATCTAGATATGTCTCAACATATGTGGCCTTCTTCTCATTCATGGTTTGGATTATCATAGCAAAATTATTCATTAATGCTTGCATCTTGGCTCCCCAATATTTTTTAATCTTTCAAAGGGTCATAATGGGAGTCAAAAGTATTAATGAACTCTAGGTTCTTGCTAAATACTATCCATTTTTCCTTTCTCAATTCTTGCTCTTGTAAAGTAAAAATATTGCTGATAACATCCTCAAGAAAATATACTTGTTGCACCATGTGGGCAACCTTCATCCTCTCCCTTAAGAGATCATAAAACCCTTCAGGGTCAATAAACCTAGTATGGGACTCTACCATGTTATATCTATCCAAGAACAAATTGAGGTGTTTCCACCCCTTCCTTATAAAAACAAAATTATGCACTACAGTGACAACTAGAAAGAAGGTACCCTTCTTTGGCAAATCCCTCTCATTAATGGTGCCTATCTACCATAACAACTCTTCTTTCCCTATCTTTAGAGGCACATGAAATGGTAGCACATGAGGCTTTCCCAAGAAGCCATATACTCTTATTACTATTGAAACATTATAAGGGATTATATCCCCTCAATTATGACTAACCAATAGCCCTTTTGCATGGTCTTTAGGTTTGACCAATTCTAGTAGTGTTTGTGGAATTCTAGGGCTATCTCCTCTTAAGAGTATTATGAGCTTTGATGCAAAATATCTATCAAATCTTAGAAAATTGGCATCTCTGGCCTATGAGGTCATATCCACACTCCACAATTGAATTGGATTCCTCTCTCCATCCCTAGTTATTTCCAATTTCATACCTTTGGAGAAGAAGGTATATCCCTTATATAAGAATACCTACATGAACAATGGATACCAACAGAATGGTTTGTCTACTTTCCCCTGGGCTATCCCCACTAAACCATTGTGAATTTCTTGTGCTAGGAAAATACCAAAATCAAGAATTGTGCTCATCCCAAATTGAAGAGTTTGAGCCATAATGAAAACAATGGAGCCTGGGATTTGCTTTGCTTCATCCATTCCAAAGATCTTGCAGAGAGAAAAATATAATGCTTGAGCCCTTGTGTTAAAATGTCTTCTCAGTAATGGCTTGGGTGTGCTGACAGTGATTATAGATAGTGTTCCAATCTTGGTGGCATGCTCCTGCAATGGGCCTATTCTCAAGTATGTCATTTGGGCATCATATATTGCATGGAGGTCACCTATGTCTAGTTTTTTCATGTATAACATGGTTAGGGTTTAAATTGAAAACCTCTCTGATTAATTCAGGGAAATATTTAAAAATATTTACCCTAAAATGGTTCTTAACCCAATTTGTGATAGGATCATACTTTTTAGCTAGGTCAGCCAAAAAATCACTATCAAAGAAAATTGTAGGGACTGTTAACTTTCCAATGTCAAATTCCCAAACATTGCTCATAGGGGTATGTAAATTCTATTCTAAGGACCATTTATTGAACAATTCTAGGCCTCCCATAGATACCCCGACATCTCTTACCCAATTTTCCTTATCATAGAAACCCTCCACTACAATTTCCCTAGGGTCTTTTGGAATGAGCTCCCTCCCCTTAGTTATTTCGTGTACAGACAAGGGGAATTGCTCCAGAAAATCATCATGTACAAAATGTTTCAGATAATCCATCTGTCCTCTGAATTATTTTCAGGGAGGCATTTTAAATAAAAACCTAGAAATTGCATAATAGTAGACACTTGATTTTGAGAGGTGACAAATTACTTACCTGCTGAAATTTGCACTTTCTTTTTGTAGAATTCTCACTGCAACTTATTGAATCACTGAACAAAACTTCTCTGCCCTAGCTCCAAAAAATCTTTAAGCTCTGATACTCTTTCTACACTTTGGTGGTTCAATAATGGTGAAATTGTGAGTTTTATTCATGCATTGAGATCACATGAATGAACTCTGCATAGAATTTATTTCATTTAGCCATTATTTGTATGTTGGATACAAATTTGAATATCATCTGTCGATTTCCTTAGATCGGATGATCTTTATTCAAAAAAGAAGATTTTATTTATTTCTTTAAAGCTTTGCCATGCATTGATCAGGCGCTACCCCACATTACTTATATTTCTTGCATCTTTAAAATGTGGGGATGCACTAGCCATTGATCTTCCTCCAAATCAATGGTTAAGAGAAACTATACCTTTTATGGTAGTAAGTGAAATACAACTAGCTCATTAGATGCTCCATCCTGGCATGCAACATCCACCTTGGTAACAACTGGACCCACCTATGCCACATGTCATGTTGGCATATTCTTGTATTCATTAAACTTCTTACACCTTGGAATTGTGGGTATGCGGGAACCCTTGATCTTGATTGAATCAATGAACATGAATTATCCTACCTTGATTAAGCTAAGTCAACTGCACAAACCAATAAAATTTAGCCATGTGAGTACCTTCTAACAAATCTCCATGTGAGCAGGTCCCATATCATCTTCTAAGAAAATGAGTTCTTGACATCATTCTTTCCACGTGTCAAGCTGGTGCAATCTCACTTTCTTTATCCAATGAGCATCTTCATAAAGCAGGCTTGTGCTAGCCTTTGATCTCAAGAAGATCAATGGTGATAAAGCTTAGATCATTTAAACCTTCTAAAATATGGATTGCGACAACATCATGAACATGTGTCTACATGGTGCATTCCCACATTTCTTAATCAATGAACATATTCTTAATGTGGGCAAGCGACCTTTGTTGATCTAATCAAAATCAATGATAGGAACTACTTTGCCTTTTCTGATCACTTCATCCCCTTGGACCAATGAAAAACCTCCTCATAACCCTTGTACTCTACCAAATCTAATTACTTCATTAACTACTAGAATTTTTACACCTTTAGCATAAGTACTTCCAGCTAGGCACATGTGGCATACAACACAGTGTGACTCAACAATTTCCCTTGACTTTGGCCCCACTATAACACGTGTCTCAAAGGTGCATTCCCACATTTCTTAATCCATAAGTAGTTTCTAAATGTGGACTTGCACCAGCCCTTGATCATTTAAAGATCTATGGCTGGTAAGACTTCAATCTAATTTGATAGACAAAGGTCATTACTTGTACAACTGGTAGTACATATCATCAATCTCTTTATAGGTTGGCACACCATAGCACACACTTCACAATTTTGGTCCCACCCTACTATGTGTGGTGGAATACCTCTTGCTGACATTATTTATCCCTCGTGCAACTCAAAAATGTAGGCATGCACTGGCCTTTGATCTTAGACAGATCAACAATCATAAAATCATGCATTTGCTATTACTCCATGTGAGCTAACTTGACAAATAGAAAACTGCCACCTGGTCCAACTGACCTGACAATTGCCATGGAAGATACCTCAATGTTACCTTGTGGAAAGGTGGGGTCATGATATTAGATCTTTCTATGTGTCCAAATTTTGCTTCCCTGCATTATGTAATTCTCGTGCACCTTTAGATTGTAGGAAAGCATTGACCCTTGATCTAACAAGATCAACGGTTGATGGATCTTGGTAAATAAAGGAATTAGATCAACCAATGATAGCATAAGAATTCTAGAACATGCATTAAAAGGTATTGATAGGTTTGCAAAAGGTTCTAATGATTTATGATAGAGCACAATCTTTGCAATGCATTGAGACTTTAAATAGGCAAGAGCTACATGTCACCAAGGTGCATACCTACAATTCTTAAAAACCTTGCATCTCAATATTGCGAGAATGTGATACCCATCGATTTGACCAAGATTGATGATCATAAAAATCAACTTTTACATAGAATATTTGTAATAAAGTAATTAAGCCATATTTTAATAAAGTCTTTATTACATCAGCCCACCCTTAGGGTAAATTCAATATGCCTTAAACAAATTTTGAAAAAGGGTTTTCAAGGTTTTTTCAAAGTTTAGGGAAAAATATTATAAAGCACTAGGGTTTTTCATGAATTTCACCCAGGGTTTTACTAATTTCAAAAATTCTTAAGGCATAGAAATAGGACTTTTCACTACTAAATGCAAAAAGCAGAAAGGGTGAAAAATTAGGCCAACACAAACAATGTAACTTGGCACTAGTTGAATACCTCTCAAATCCATAGAATGATGTCAAATAACAATTGAATCTAGTTTGCAAACACTTGAAAACTATTTTCTCCAATTTCCTTCATGCTCTTTGTGCTCTTCAAACTTTGGTAAATGCAAATGAGTCAAAAAATTGACTATGTAATCCTTCAATTTTGGCATTAATTTCTTAGTGCTTATACAACTATAAGCCTAGCCAATATAGGATTTTCAACATAGTCAACTTACATAGGATTTCTAGTATGCTTGGCTTACACAGCAAGCTCAACTCACACTAGCATAACTCCATCACTCAGCTTACACTACAATTCCTTTCATTCTCGATAGCAACAGTAATATTTTCCATGCTCAACAACAACATAGAAAACATTATATCTATAGAGTAACTCATACTCCTAACTTCTTTATTGCATTTTAATTTAGGGATTTATAATCTTTTCAGATGTTAGATATTTGGAACTGATGCATAATGAAACTTTTCAAATAGCATTCTCATACCTATTGATTGCCTAGTTAGGGGTGATTTAATCACCTAATTCATTGGATGAAGTGATCTTATCTTGATTTGATGTGCTGCAATATTCCTTCTTTTTCCATGTCTTGTTCATCTGCATCTTTAACTTTTCAATATCAACCTTTTCCTTGCCCTTACTGAATTCACTACTTGATGCTAGTGACCTTGTTGGATAGTTTCTACTAACATGACTAGTCTTCAAGAAACTAAAACATGTAATTCCACTCAACCATATATAGTAGTTTCCTCTAAAATGTTTTCTTATGCAATTCTTAGAAACATGATCATATTCTTGACAATGGTGACAACTATAAATTATATTGTAACCCCAATTTTAAGAATTTTTGTTATGTTTTACCTTTTTTTGCATATTTGATGACCACTTGGGTTTGGATCTTCATTCATATGCTTTGTGTCCACAATTGTAATAATGGCCTTCAAATCTTTGAGTCTTCATGGTCTTGGTCTTGCATTCATGTGCGTGATGTCATTGTTTGTTGCAATTGTAGCAATATCCTCTATATTTCTACTTAAGATTTTGGTTGACAGTTTTTCTCTTGCAGAAATTAGTTGTATGACCCAATTTTCCACAATTATGAAAAGTGGGTTTATTTTTCTTACCTTTGTTTCTCCTTTGTTCACCACTTCTAGATGATTCTCCTTCCTTAGTAGTAGTGTATCCCAGTCCAATAATATCATTAATAGGTCTTGGTGATTCCATCAATTTCTCAAAATACTTAATGGCTTCACTTGGCTTGTTAATATTTTCTTTCTCTACCCTCAACTCATTTTGCAATAGATCATTTTGTGACTTTAAGGTTGTGTTCTCAATGTTATTTTCATTAAATTCATGATTTTCAAGCATCAATTGATTCATTATATCCAATTACATGTTGGTAAGATTTTGCACATCTGGTGTCTTCTCTTCAAGTCTGTTAGTCAATATTCTTTTGTCTTCTTCTAGTGACATTATAGTTATGTTAGTTATTAGTGACATACACTTATTTAGATTGTAAGAATATATTGAGCATATTGTACATTTAATAGTGTTAACCAAGCATTTCAATTGCTACTAAGTCCCTTGCATAGTATTAGTTTGCACCGAGCATCTCATTGTAAATTGAGCTCTACAATTGCTACTGAGTTCCTAGTTGCATTAGTAAGAATCCAATGTTGACTAAGCCACTTAGTATTAACCAAATGATTCAATTTATATGATGAGTTTCATAGTATTCACTGAGTTTCCAGTGCAAAACAAGTTCAAGACTACTTAGAAGTGATCACTACCAACCGAGCTTCTATGTCTACTAAGTGCATGATGATGTTGAGCATTGACAGTGGATACTGAGTATTAGAACCTCATCGAGTCAATCTTTAGAACCTGAGTTCTTATAGTATGGGCCAACTTTGTACATTTTGTGTAAACTTGTATTTTGGCTGACTTTTTAATTTGATTAATTAGGTTGGTATATATGTAATGTATTCTATCACATCCAAAGTGTAATAGAGTATCGAAGTAATGTAATAAGTAGAAAAGAGCAGAAAAGTGAAGTATAAGGCCATAAGAAGTATAAGAAGTAGCAAAGATTCATCTACCACAACAAGGTGGTTTTACACCCAAAGGTATCTCATTCATCAAACCAAGTTGCAGATCAGAGATCAAACTATTGTTTCATTCTAATAGGTGGATCAATCCAATCCTTTAACAAGGTAGACCTAATAGTCTTATGTAAATATCTTTACCGAGTTCATACTTCATTGTATGTTTGTAAATCCTTTAGCAATGTGGACCTTGGTAGCTCTTTTTTCCACTAAGGCTAAATTTTCATCTTTTATGGTGGAAATTTTGATTTGTTGATAGGGTTGTGTTTATTTTGTTTCCATTCATAGAATAAACCCTAGTAATTTTGCACTAGTCTATTATTTTATTAATATCCCAAGTGCAGGGTTTGTTTCTATAGGTTTCTTCTTTCTATAAGTTTATGCCCTAACCCTAGGCCATATAAGTGAGCAGGTTTTCATTTTTTCTAAATACATAGTTTCTTATGATGTTATGATGGGTGGAGTTAGCAGAGTATCACAAGAAAGGGTTTTAGGTCTCCCAATCTCATGATTAATGTTGTGTCATGGTGCCATGGGTGAGAAAATGAGTCTTCCCAATCATATGGTTTCCTTTGTATCATATGATTGTGTATTAGTTTAAAATGTTTGCATTACAACTATCTTTGATGTTACAACAAGGACATTTTTCGTGGCATTGAGAACAATGAAATAGGTTGCTATAATACTATGAAAAGGTGGACATCAAAGGATCATAAATGAAATATTGAGATGCTACGATGATATGATGGCTTACTATCATAAGATTGTAAAGATGATAAAGGAAAATAAAGGCAATGTGCTATCAAATAGGTGCTTGTTTTCTGATTGGTTAGAAAAAATGTACAAATGCTAGATGTATGCAGTCTCAGGATTAGTGGGACTAGAAAATGATATTATAATGTGTTTTGAGTAGAAAATGATGGTCCTCAATCTTACAATTAATGTCTCATCATGAGATCTCAAGGTTATGAAAGGTTTCTTTCAATGTTATGATTAGGGTGTGATAATAAGATCACACATGAAAATGGTTAAGCCACCAATGCTATAGTGTGAAGGGTTAGAGGCTTGTCATGACATTGTAAAAGCTTGAAAGATCACTCGAGATGTTATGAAAAGGTAAATGTAATCACAATCATAAGATCATAGGTTAAGAAAGGGTAATCTGTGATGCTACATAACTACTTGCTGTGTGATCATAGAGGAAGATAAAGTTAATACTGATGCTACAAAAACAAAGGAATCATAAGATCATAAAGGATTTCACCAGTATGTCCGATTGGTCAACAAAGGTTTTTTCTAAGGGTTTTCATAAGATCGAAAAACCACTTTTGCAATAATGTGATGTTATGAAAGGTGTTTTCATCTATCATTGTCATAGCATTGTAGGATTTTTGTTTTGATATTAAAATAAAGTCTTTGCTTTGAGCTGGAAATAATGGTAAAGTTTTTGACTAGTAGGAATTGAATGCAGTACAAAAGTGCATTGCTCAATAGTAATGGTGATGCTCCACTAAGTTGAAAGGATACATTGATATCATTTTTCAAGCATGCTGAAATAATTGCAAAATGAACGTTGATTTACATATTAATTTGTGAATATTTTCTCTTTTCACAATCACAGTTCATCATCTATAGAGAGAAAGAATTTGAGCATTTCCAAGAGTTTTTAGTGCATTCCAATTTCTTATTCCAGAGTTTTTTTTAGAACAGAGTAGTATCCATATTGTGTTTTTTATTTGCATAATATTAAAATGTTTGACCAAGAAGTATAAGAGATTTAGACCTTAGACATGGTAGTTTCAAAAACTTCAACCTCTAAGGGAGGCAAGACCAGACAGAGGAAATTGAGTAGATTTGCAGATGAATGGATAAATCTTTTTCTTGGTTCTTCTAATGCAGTTTCTATAGATGATCATGCTTTTATTGAACCATATGCCCTATGTAGAGATGTCGTATGCCCTAGTGTTATGGGTGCTAAACTTTTCAGATACTTCTACCATAACAAGGAAAAGAAAATTCCTGTGTGCAACCCATGGAAGAAGAACCTTGCCAAATTGATATTCTTAGAGGTTTTTGTAGATGTGGACTTAATGAATGCCCTATTTTGGTGCTATAATCCCACCACTAAGTATTTCCATAGGAGGGATGGAACTATTCTTTGTACCCTTGATTAGGAGTCATTCATGGAGGCCTTTGGATTGGATGGAGCTATGGGTCAACCTATAGATTTAAAAATATTTAGAGAGAAAAATTGAAGCAAATCCTAAGGCATTTACTAGTACATCAATCTTACAACACATTCCCATGGATTTGAAGAGGGTGGATGATTACCCTAAGAAAGTTGAGAATAAGATGCCACTGGACAAATTCAAGAATTATTTTGTTACAACTGTATATGGTGTCCATAAGGTGGTAGTTAAGGATGGGTCTGATGTGGTCTATGGAGAAGAATTTATAATTGCAAGGGATGTATAGGGCTCTTACCATGTTGATGAATCTGATTATGTTAATCAAATTTTGGAAGTGATGAAGGAAAATATTGCCAGGGTTCAGGTTGGAAATTTGAAAGACTTCACTTTCCCTCACTATTCATTGCTAATACACTTAATTCTCTATAAGAATGTTGGGTACATCAATTCTGATTTCATTGATTAGACCTCTGATATAAATGGAGACTTACCAGTGCAGCTATGGACATGGATATGGGACAACACATACCATTTTTTTCTAATTTTGTATCATTTTAAAATAATTTTAATGTTGTAATAATGAGGATATTAGATCTAGGTTACTTTAGGGCTCCTGACATTTTGAAAGGCCTCTTAAGACTAGCCTTGCTTCCTGAGGGAAAGAGATTGGGTCATAACTAGGGAGATATTTTTTTATTTGCCATATTTTCTCTAATGAGAGTCTATGGTTGTCCTCAACCACCCCATATATTGCCCAAATTTATCCTTCCTAGGCTAGGAATGATTGAATTTATCTAGCAACTGTTCATGGTAAATAGGGAGTATTTAGGACCCAAGGTGCATAGAGGAACCTTTTTATGTAGGTGTTTTAGGATTGGTGATTTCACAATTGGAAAAGAGGCTTTGCACCCAATCCACTCCTATCTTTACCATTACAATTTGTGCACTAGCTGCTATAGAACGTATGACCTAGATAATTGGCAAGAGTGGTCAACTTTTGTTGATAATATTTTGACTCAAGAGGCTACAATATCAATTTTTGAAGATATGTCTGATACCCCATTCAATACTTTAATTGATTCCCTTTTTAAGTCATAAATAAATTTGAATAAGTTCATTGTTGAATCAAAAGCAATCATGGATACCAGGTGGACTAAGGCTACTCAATATTTACAAGAGGTGAAGAGTACAGAGTGGCCCACTAAAAGGGAAATTTATGTTTGGGAAGTAGTAGGAGAAATAAAAGCTTTACTAGGAAGAAGTAGCTAAGATATTTTACATGCCAGAAAATAAAGTACAAGGAGAAGAAAAGATCAAAGGCCCAATATAAATGTTTTTCTGCCATCTCAACTACTCTTTTTTTTATTGACATTTTGGAGGATGTCTATGTACCTTTTTTGTTCTCTTCTTCCAAAGTTTTCTATCCAATAGCTTTTTGACATGTGTCCTCCTCTCATCTGTAGCTTGTTGCAATCATATATATGGATTTCTAAGATGAGAAATAAAGGTCGATTGTTTGTATAATTTTTCACATATGTCATGTATTATTTTGTAGTTTGTCCATTTGTTCTGTAGTTATCTAAATGAGTTCAGTTTCATGCATACTTGAATACAAAAAGTAAACATTTGGGACCCATGCTTTTTCTCTGTGTTATATTATGAGTGCTATTAACATAATTAACATTAAAAAACAAGAAAGATTTATCCTTCTAAGAATTTTCCTTAGGAAAAAAATACCCAAGATCAAAGAACTTGAACACAAGCACAATTGTAGACCAAAAAGTATGATCAATATATCATAGAATATCTTAATACATCATTATTTATTCAAACAAACTAGGAGTGCTTGTATATAAAGGCCTCTCAGGAAGCACCTAGAATGGGTTTAGAAAGAGCCAAGAGATAAGATAAGCATGACAACTAAGCACACAACTTATCCATCATTCTAGATGAGAGGATAAGAATGGAAAGGTGTATCTCAAGTAGAGATGTTGTAGACACCATGTGCTTAATTAGTGTGCTAACTCTTATGGTGTAGACACCATGTTCATAAAAGAGGTGTGAACTCCTATGTTGTCAACATGACAACTCACAAGAGTATGCATACTCCTAGGTGACTAATAAAATAAATAATAAAAATATGCATTAACCAAAGTAAACTTAAGTGAGTGTAAATAGTAAATACTTATTTACACCAACACCCCTCTTAAGAGAAACTTAGGGGAATGCACTTAAGCTCACAAGAACTAGGATGAAATGTATAATGGGTCCCAACTACAAGGCCATGTTAGGTACCCATGTACACAATGAATGTAATCTCTCATAAAGTGGAGAAAGAGGAAAAACTACATGGAAAAGAACCCTCCCCCACAAAAAGAGATGAAAGATGTATGGATGGATGGAGTAATCAAGACCCCGCATTACAACATACATCAAGTATATACAAGAGAGAAATGGGAGAAGGACAAAACCCCCTAAGAGGAAAAAGTCCCCCCAAAAAGGAGAAGGAGGAGACAAGGTAGTCCCCCCCCCAAATGTAGTATATTGATCAGTGAGAAATGCTCCAATGTAGAAGATGATCCATGAATATTATATAATGTTCCTCCCCTTTGGAAGAAACAATGGTAGAGGTACAGGTGAGATGCTTCCCCTATGTGTGGAAAGAATCTTGATGATGAATGTTGTCTCTAAAACTTGCTCAAGTGTCCCTGTGTTGATGCAAATGGTTGCTCCCTCCAAGACTGCTAAAAATAACATGTGCGATCCACATAGAACCTATTTCAAACAACCAATAGCCTCTTCAAATGATAAAGAGACCTTCGCCAACTGATGTACATAAGTATCCACAATCACATTAGCTTGTAAAGATTGACCATGTAGACAATGGACATGAGGCTTAGAGTGGGCCCTTGTAACAATTGTAGAAGGATCATCCTCATCAAAGAGAAGCTGAATATCATTAAAGAAGTCCTCAAAATGTGTTGTGTGTGACTCTACAAACAAACCTAAAATGTTAGTGAAGAAGTCATCACCTAAGGCTAGAACTAGAAGACAAAGTGTCCCTTGTTGTGTTGAAGTACATGAATGTGTCATTGTAGAAATGGATGAAGAATTTGCCTCAAAGAGAAGATGAATATCATCTAGGATGTCTCCCACATCTTCAATGCCAGACTCAATGAATAGGCCTGTAATGGTGGGAAAGAAGTCATCGCATGAAGGTAAAGTAGGAAGACATAAAGGATCCTATTGCACTAAATCCAAAGCATCTATGGTTGGAATAGGATTAATAGGAGCAAGAAGAGCATCTAGAGGTGTGATCTCATTTGGAGGGGATGCAGCTATAACTAGAGGTATAAGATTTTTTGGGAATGGAGGAATTTATAGATCTCCATATAGCTCCTAAAGATAGATCCAAACATCATATAGATCAGAGGACTTCATGTCATCAAGTGAATCCATAACATCCATGTCCATAAATAGATAGATAGTATGTCAATTGAGAAGACTTATGTCTGGATGGTAGGTAAGGTCTCTCGCATATGGCAGTGCATTGTGCTGACTGAGATATGGGATAACCAATTGACTCCATTCCTGATAGTTGTCTAGTGTCAATTAAATTAAATTTTCCTCTTCCATGTGGACTAATCAATGTAACCCCTAAAGAATCAAAAAACCCCCTAATGAATGATTCAATGCTTTATAGATGGTGTGTGTACAATGGGTCACTTGTCAAAATGTACAAGATGAACTTCTAATTTTGCCTATTACAATTTCGTTTTGAGGCCTTAATATGGAACTGAGCAGTGTAGCTTAGATATACAACTATTCTGAAAAGCAATACAATACAGAAAAAGCCCTAATGCTAAAAGTGATATTTCTATCCATACAACCCTATTATTTGAATATAGATCTAGACAATAGATGAAAAATGATGCACTTTCAAAAAAAAGAACAAGAAAAGGAATCTAGATGAGCCTATACTGAGCATTTCATGTTGCAAAATGTAGGATTGGTTAGGTACAATCACCAAAAGATGTAATTTTTGACAAATCATTGTACCAAAACTAGAAAAGAACAACACCAATGAAGAGTTCAAGACATTTTACACAAAATAAAAAAAAATTGCATCGAATTTGGAGTCCAGATGACTGAGTTATGGCCTCTCAAAGTTAGGCTGCCAAATCAAAACTACATCTAAAGAGGGGTCTAGGAAGGAAACTAATAGCTTAAATTTTATGGTCAAATGGTTGTCACAATAGTTATAAAATGCCTAAGAATGATAGTCAGATGACTGTCAAATTTAACACCACATTTGGCTGACATCAATGAAAAAGGTCTCCTCTGTGGATGTGGCAGTACAAATTTTTGAGTTGACCGTATGATCAGATGATGTTATAGGGTACGATCTATCCATGGTGGTAGTGGACATGTCTCCTATGTCACTATGACATGGCAAAAATGATGATGTGTATTGGTACCATACACTGAGGTGGCTAGTCCTATTGGCGACTGACATTGCATCGTGGAGGTATCTACAGCTGATTGGACTATGTGCCATGTCATATTATACATGGCTTTGGGCTATCTTAGTCTACTTACATGTCAATCCAGTAGCAGAGGATGAGTAGCCTAACAAGTGGCGGAGGGCTATGCCACATGGAAGACTATAGTGGTGTTGTATGTCTGCAAAGGGATGCCAGAGATTGGTGACAATGCCAATAGAAAGTAACACCAAAAATATAAATCAATGTCAAAAGTTGTTTCTAGTATTCAAGGGCCAGTGGACCCATAAGTTTTCCATGCCAGAGGGTTAAACTCCTGTTGCTAGCTGTAGACACTTAAATCTAATTACATCAATAAGTAATCATATTTAATCATCTCCTAAGAATTATTGATTAAATATTTACTATTTAATTAATTAATCATCATCCCCCAGTTAATTAATTAATTTAATTAACTATAGTCCAATTGATAAAATCAAATGATCACTCAAAATCAATTTATCAAATAAATCCCAATTCCTCTATTAAATTGGATAAATCATCAAATCTATTCAATTTAATTCCATATTCCCATTTTATTGAATGAAACATTTAGTAAAATATCTAAAATCCTAAAAGCTTTCCTAAACCCTATCCTAACCCCTAATCCAACCCATTCGCCCATACTAACCTCACTTGGCATCCTAACTAACCCATCCCATCAAAGTTAAATCACTTACCCCCAACCCCCCTTCTAATCATGTGCACAATCATAAACATGGGTTAAGACTTGCTAACCCAAACCAAAGTCAACAAATATCTTCTCCCCTCACCCTTCAACATTCATGACTCTTAGACCTCTCCCATCCTCTCTTACATCCCCCTTAATGACTCTTACAAAGCATTTATGGAGACCTTATCTCTTGGGCCTCCTTTTTTGACCATCCACCTTGCCTCCCTTCATCCAATCACCCTCTGACAAGTGTCACCTCCCCATTGGTGCTAAAAAAGCACAATCCATGTGCTCCCTTTTGAGTGCATTCTGACCCTCCCTCACCATCTCATCATCTTGACATCTTGACCCTCCATTCCTCCAACCCTTGGCCTATAAATTGAACCTCCTTCCTTCACTAAATCATCCACCTTCTAGGAAAAGTTACAATGCTATTTTGAGAGCTCATAAACTACCAAAATACCATTATAATGTTGGAATCACTCCATGAATCCATTATTGAAACCTTGCTTCATTCACTCCACCCATCTATCTAAAGCTTGAGCATATCTTGTGAGCATACACATCTGAAATCAGGGAGAAATCTATTGCATCATGATGTTACACAATTAGGAGCCTACAATTCTTGGTTTACTTCCTTTGTGGTGATAACAATTAGTCCTATCTTAAGTGTTAACTACTTTAATTGTGTTTAAACTTTCATTTAATAGTTAGTTTTCAATTTACACTACTAAACTAGGTGATACATTTTGGCATGCCCGATAAGGAAATTGAATACTAATTATAACTCAAATCTCTCTTATACCCTCACATGCTTATCATGAGTCTCAAATACATCTTTTAGTTTGTTTCCATTTTTAAGCATACCATAAATTTTTCATTTTCATCTTAGTGTTATAGTTCATCATCAGTTTGTTTCTATTTTTAAGCATATCATGAGTTTCTCATTTTCATCTTAGTGAGATAGTTCATCATTAGTTTGTTTCCATTTTTAAGCATATCATGAGTTTCTCATTTTCATCTCAGTAAGATAGTTCATCATTAGTTTGTGCTTCATGATAGTTCATTCTTTAGTTTGTGATTCATTTTAGACCTATAATTCATCATTCATTTGTGGTTCATTTCACAAAAATTGTTATTCATCTTTCATTTTATTTTAATTTGTGTTCACATATCATAAATCCCATGTTTATCCTTTACATTCTATTCATTTTAAACATCATAAATTTCCTATTTAGTTGTTAGTGGGTGATTCATTTTATATTTTTCACTTATCTTTTAGTTGTGTTCATTTGAGTATTATTTGATGTCCTCATCATCATACAAATGGCATATCAAAACATATCATAATGGAAATCACATCATCAAAGATCACATCAAAACATATCACCACATATCTGACATATCATAAATCACATCATCACGGGTCACATCAAAATGTCTCACATTGCATCTGAGATATCATAGATAAAATCACATCACATCATATCATATCCACATTAACATAAGTAAATCACATCCTGCATCATAAACTATTCGTAAAATCATATCTCTCATCATAGTAAATCACATCTCGCATCATAAACTGTTAATAAAATCATATCTGTCATCATAGTAAATCACATCTTGCATCATAAACTACTAGTAAAATTATATCTCTCATCATAGTAAATCACATCCTACATCATAAAATATCAACATCATATTTCTCATCATCTATCACATTCTGCATCATAAAATGTGAGTAACATCATCAATAAATCACATCTTGCATATCAAACATATCAGTCTAAACATACATCATCAACAATGCTCATGTCATCAGAAGTCCATAACACATATACCACCCCAAGGAATGATCTGCTCTATATATATAATCCCCTTTGCAATAAATTAATGAAAGAATGAAAAAATATAGTCCATCAAAATCTTGATATACAATGTCCATATCATACAAATGGGTCTGTGTTAGCACAAAATATCCATGTACCTCAAAATTTGTTGATCTGGGCAACATGCTCATCATGAAAACAAAAATCCAGCCTATCATTAGTCACTGATCTGACTCCTTTGGCTTCTCTACATTCCCCCTACCCCTAGTGCCTCATTAATCCCCCTCCTGTCCCTAAAATCTCTGCCTCATCACTCCTCCCCCTCACTCCTATCCCCCACCTCTAGCTTTATCCTGTCCTATGACTCTACTTAGTGTGCTAAGACCCACCCATACTCTCCCCTCCAGTGCTCCATCCACTCTCCCCTCCTCCCTGCATACCTATATGGGTCCCAACTATTCCCAACTATTTTGACCATCTGGAGTGCTCTATCTAGTCTACTGGGACCGCTGCATGATATTGACCCCAATAGAATCTGACCCTCTCCCTCAACTCCTCGACCTTAGCTTGTAGTCACCTTAGCTCATCTACCCCTCCTCCTATTGCTACCTATGCCTGTAGGGTTTCCATCTCTACCACCAACCTATCTCGTTCCTGCTATAAGGCATCTAACCTCACCTATATCGCTTACCTCTCCAGGCTCACCACATCCAACCTACCCTCCATCTACCCCACCTCTGTATATAGCCTCCTCACCTCTATACTTTCCCTATTAGCTTGCCCTTGTGCTACATCCCACTCTTGCCACAATTGATCTCGCTCTATACAGAGTTGATCTTGCTCCTATTGTGTATCATGGAGTAACTGGCTGGTCATATCGTGTGTCTGCTATAATGAGGCATATCGGGCTGCCCATCCACTACCCTCTCCCCCTACTACTAACCCTCCTCTATCACCCTTACTGGCCTCTGTGGCCTTTGCTCCCTCTCCCTCTATGGCCTCCTCTCCTCTACTCTCTCCTATCCACCTCTTGCAGGCTCTGCCTCCCTCTCCTCCACTCTCTCCTCTGCCTCCCTCTTGTTTGCTCTCTCCTCTCCTCCTCTCTCTGGCTGAGCTCCTCTCTCATATCTCCCTACCCTCTACCTCTATCAAGCTAGCCCCTTCTCCTCTACAAATGGCCTTTTCTCACTGTTGCAACCCCCTTGCCACATATCTCCCCTATCATGCTGCCTGGGCTAGCTCCTCTACCACCACTACTATCTTAGTAGCATGTGCTCAGCCCACTAGTCTTGACCACACAAAGGTATCTTGATACTCCTATGTGGAGCCTACCTCTACTACCCTATCAAGCTAATCTCATTGTTGTGGTTCTAGCTCCAACCATGCGCTTAGCAAACCATCTCTCTGAAGGGCTGGTATGTACATCAATACTGGCTCACATGTCACATGTTGACACTAGTTCAACTCCCTTGGAGCTGTCTACCACCATCCAAACTATCGTAGCACCTTGTTTGGCCTGTACTGCTCTGCTACGTAGGCCCACCAACCAAACACAAAGCATGGAGATATTGTATATAGTAGTTTCTCTTCGTCCTCCACCCATGATCCTAGGCCCATGTAGGGCCTCCACACCACTATCCCTATCTCATCAATGCAAACTCTCTAGTAGTCCACTAAATCTATGTAATGGTATGTCAGTAGCTTAGCTAAGCTATATGCCATTGACTCCTTCACCTACCTCTCTTTGTACCCCAGTGGCCTAAGTATGGAAATATGCTCCCAAGCCCACACCTGTAGCAATGTTGAGAAACCAATGATCCTCCCCTACCACCCACCACCCTAGTATACTATCTAATGCAAGTCCCTATATAGCTTAGCTAATAGTAAAGACCCCCATGCAGCTGGGAGTCATAAGTCCACTATTTGCATAACCACTGGGATCAGTGCCAAAGTAACTCTTGTCCCACTTGTATCTAGGGCAATGTACCTCAAAATGAGCCCCAGCACATAGAAGTAAATTTGCCTCTTTGGTGCCACTTGATCTAGATGCTCTTCCAAGGAAAATTGTCCTCCCCAAATCCTAAACTCAACTCCAGGTCCCATCACTCCCTGTATAGTAGCCTCCACTATCATCTCTCTCATCGCCATCAATGGTGTCCCCCATACCAATAGTCTAAAAATGTGGTACACATCCTTTAATGTCACCATCATCTCCCCAGTTGGTAGATGGAAGGTCATCATCTCACTATGCCATTTGTCACACAAGGATGTGATCATTGCCATGTATGTGCGAGTATGGGGCAACCTCATCAGGTAACCTAATCCAATCACCTCAATCCTTGCCCAATCTGCTCACCTATGCACAACACCACTACTCGCCACTCTTGTGATACTAAAGCCTCCAAGGACCACTGCAAACCACAAACTAGCTCAGATGTTAGTATTTTGTGTCATTTTATAATCCTTCACCCCTCCCTTGCCCCCTCACAACTTTTTTTCTTATTTTTTGCCCCCACGTTCCCATGAACCTGCGTTCCCACGAATCTACCATCTCATGTTCCCATTGGTTTATATTTTTGTGGGATTGCACTGTTGATTTTTATTCATTCCTACCTATGCATTCTCGCACTTGCTACAACCCAAGAACTTACAGCCTACTAATCCCATGGGATTGTGTTTTCCCTTTTTCCACCTTCGTCAATCCAACCTCGTCCTTGCTTTGACCCCTCTACCAACAAGAAGGTGTCCTTGTTGACTGTATCATGTTCCATTTTGTGAGGACACGATCATGTAGGTTTACCCCCGATCCCGCATGAGCTCCCACGCTGGGATTGCAATCCCTCCAAAATTGCCCCTTTGCCACAAATTTCCTAGTCATCTCTATGAGTTTTGCGGGATTGCGATCCTGCCGATCCTACTCGTGTTCCTATCAGACCCATGTTTGTGCGATCGTGTTTCTATTTTCATGGAAATGCAATAAAAAAATGTATAAAAAAGAATCATAGAGTGGTTTTAGACCCTACTGATTGATTAGGCATCTCTTGTACTCATACTCATCACACTTTGTCTGCTCGGTGATCTAGTCACCCAATACTTTCCATCATCATCTCCAATGTAGAGCTCCTGCCAGCACTATATCCTCCTAAATCTGAATGCAAATGACTACTTCTCGCTGCCTTCTCACTAGTTATAGCCCCCTCGATGCCCTAGTTGCCCCTATAGGTCACCTCACCCTCTTGTTTTTTCTTTGCCCCCCACTTTTTTCCCTCTTCCCTAGCTTTTGGGCCCTTCCCCGCTTTTTGTCCTTTTTTAAGAAGCAGTTGTGATGTTTTTTCTTTCCCCACCACCTTCTTGAGGGGGCATCACATAGTCCATTCTCTCTTTCTACTCGAGGTTGGTGCAACCATGTTGCTTCAAAAAAAAAGTTTTCTTTGCATTGTGTATGTTTGAACTTCTTCAAAATAGTGTTGTTCCAACACTATGTCAAAGAGGGGAAAAATGTAGATACCTAAATCTGATTACATCAATAAGTAATTATATTTAGTCATCTCCTAGGACATTATTGATTAAATATTTATTATTTAATTAATTTAATTAACTATAGTCCAATTGATAAAATTAAATCATCACCCAAAATCAATTTATCAATTAAATCTCAATTGCTCTATTAAATTGGATAAATCATCAAATCTATTCAATTTAATTCCATACTCCCATTTTATTGAATAGAACATTTAATAAAATATCTAAAATACTAAAAGCCTTCCTAAACCTATCCTAACCCCTAATCCAACCCATTCACCCATACTAATCTCACTTGGCTTCCTAACTTACCCATCCCATCAAAGCTAAATCACTTACCCCCTAACCCCCTTCTAATCATGTGCACAATCATAAACATGGGTTAAAACTTGCTAACCCAAACCAAAGTCAACAAATATCTTCTCCCCTCACCCTCCAACATTCATGACTCTTACACCTCTCCCATCCTCTCTTACATCCCCCTTAATGACTCTTACAACGCATTTATGGAGCCCTTATCTCTTGAGCCTCCTTTGTTGACCATCCACCTTGCCTTCCCTTGATCCAATCACCCTTTGACAAGTGTCACCTCTCCATTGGTGCTAAACAATCACAATCCATGTACTCCTTTTTGAGTGCATCCTAACCCTCCCTCACCATCTCATCATCTTGACATCTTGACCCTCCATTCCTCCAAGCCTTGGCCTATAAATTGAACCTTCTTCCTTCACTAAATCATCCACCTTCTGTGCAAAGTTATAATGCTATTTTGAGAGCTCATAAACTACCAAAATACCATTATAATGTTGGAATCACTCCATGAATCCATTGTTGAAACCTTGCTTCATTCACTCCACCCATCCATCTAAAGCTTGAGCATATCTTGTGAGCATACACATATGAAATTAGGGACAAATCCATTGCATCATGATGTTATACCATTAGGATCCTACCATTCTTGGTTTGCTTCCTTTTGTGGTGATAACAATTAGTCCTATCTTAATCATTAATTGCTTTAATTGTGTTAATGCTTTCTTTATTAGTTAGTATTCAATTTGCACTACTAAACACTATTAGTTAGTTATCACCACAAAAGGAAGCAAACCAAGAATGGTAGGCTCCTAATGGTATAACATCATGATGTAATGTATTTGTCCCTGATTTAAGATGTGTATGCTCACAAGATATGCTCAAGCTTTAGATGGATGGGTGGAGTGAATGAAGCAAGGTTTCAACAATGGATTCATCGAGTGATTCTAACATTATAATGGTATTTTGGTAGTTTATGAGCTCTCAAAATAACATTATAACTTTGCATGGAAGATGGATTATTTTGTGAAGGGAGAGGGTTCCATTTATAGGCCAAGGGGTAGAGAGATGGATGGTCAAGATGCAAAGATGATGAGATGGTGAGGGAGGGTTAGGATGCACTCAAAAGGGAGCACAAAAATTGTGCTTGTTTAGCACCAATGGGGAGGTGACACTTGTCACACGGAGGATGAGTGTGAGAGGATAGGATAAGGGTTGGTTAAAGGCTTGATGAGGGTGGTTGAGTATGTAAGATTCATGTAAGAGATGTAAGAGGGGATGGGAGAGGTGTAAGAGTCATAAATGTTGGAGGGTGAGGGGAGAAGATATTTGTTGACTTTGGTTTGAGTTAGCAAGTCTTAACACATGTTTATGGTTGTGCACATGATTAGAAGGGGGTTTAGGATTAGCTTAGAAGGGAGGTTAAGGAGTAAGTGGTTTAGCTTTGATGGGATGGGTTAGTTAGGAGGCTAAGTGAGGTTAGTATGGGTGAATGAGTTGGATTAGGGGTTAGAATAGGGTTTATGAAAGGTTTTTAGGATTTTAGATATTTTATTAAATGTTTTATTCAATAAAATAAGAGTATGGAATTAAATTGAATAGATTTGATGATTTATCCAATTTAATAGTAGAATTGATATTTAATTGATAAATTGATTTTATCAATTGGACTATAGTTAATTTAATTAATTAATTAACTAGGAGATATGATTAATTAATTAAATAGTAAACATTTAATCAATAATATCCTAGGAGATGACTAAATATGATTACTTATTAATGTAATTAGATTTAGGTGTCTACACTAGCAAGAACTCTGGTAAAGGGACTAAAATTAGTCCCACATTGTTAAGAAACCCACACACAATGCTGAATAAAGGCTTCCAACTGCAGCCTTAACCCCAAACCAAGGCTGCCAGTGGGAAGTGCTCATCATGATCTGAATGTTGTGCTAGATTTTCAAAATGATCACCGATAGTGGTTGTTGAGGTTGCCAAAAATGTTGACAGGGCCCAAAAATTTGTAAAATGCCTTATGGTGTTGAAATTTTGGCTACAAATTTCTAGGCTGGGATGTACAGTGCCACAGCCAGTGGCCAAAAAATTCAAAGATGCTTGTCATACAATAATAAATTCTACCAAATAACTGTAGGGGCTGAGGTTTCACTACAAGTTTCTACAAAAAAATTCTCTGTAGGACTACCTGGCCAATTTTTTTTTGAAAATTTGCAAGAAAATAATTGACAAAAATACTAAGATCTAAATTAAATTAAATTGTAGATTTAAAAGATCATGCCAAACTTACAAATCAGTGCCTCCACATTCCAATTTGCAAATTTTTTTTGCCTCACAATGAACTTTGGCCTAGGGTAGGCAACTTTATAGCTGATTTTTACTGAATTGACATCTGGATACAAAGGTGAGGTTAGATCTGGCTCTAGATGCTTCCAATTTTTTTGATACTTTGGATTCGGGCCATGGTGCTAAAGCAACAAGATGGTCTTGAATGACTATGTGAAGAGAGATTCTCCAAGAGATTTTATACCATTTAATAATTTTTCTTAGGAAAAAATTCACCCAAGATCGAAGAACTCAAACATAAGCACAATTGTAGACCAAATAGTATGATAAATATATCATAGCACGTCTCAATACATCACTATATATTCAAACAAACTAGGAGTGCTTGTATATAAAGGCCTCTCAAGAAGCACCTAGAATGAGTGTAGAAAGGGCCAAGAGATAAGATAAACATGACAACTAAGCACACATCTTATCTATCATTTTAGAGGAGAGGATAGGAATGACAAGGTGTATCTCAAGTAGAGAAGTTGTAGACACCATGTGCATAAAAGAGGTGTGAACTCTTGTGTTGTCAATATGACAACTCACAAGAGTATGCATACTCCTATGTGACTAATAAAATAAATAATAAAAATATGCATTAGCCTAAGTAAACTTAAGTAAGTGTAAATAGTAAATACTTATTTACACCAACAATCCTTTATTATCATTATCTTTGAGATTTTGTCTCTTTTTCATATATCTGTAGCCTTAGGACTGAATGAACAAGTCTCCTTTAGTTTAATGCAAATCAAAGGGTTGTATATCTTTTATTGATTGCTACTAATTTAAAGAATTGGTTAATTGCTTTGTATAATTGATACGGTTTAGGGTTTGTGAAAAGGATGAGAATAAGAATGAAGCTTAAAGTTTAATGTTGACATTTCTAGTCACAAGTTGATTAAAAAGGTCCAAATCTACTAGTCTTTGACTCTATATTCCCTTCAATAAGGCACTGATCCATTCCAAAGTCAAGGTTACACTGATCGTTCATATCATTACAAAATATTCACAACAAAAAATCAATTTACTTTCAATGCATCAAGAACTTAAATACTAGTCATCACTTATTTGCATTTAATTTTTTGATTATAGTTAGCTGCTATTTTCGAAAGGTTTATTAGCAAGTTATAGAAGAATATAAACCATTTTCTGTTGTATGGAATAATTTCAAAAGGGAGAGTATTAAGTTAAAATATATTAATTCCTAAGGTTTTCCAACCTTAGACTTGCAAAGCCTAAAGCAAAGTGAGTCCTGGTGACTTTATTAAGGTTGGCCCAGAAACTAGGATTTGAACCTATTGATCATAAGATTTAGCTCATCTTTAGGCTTGCTTATGTCTATGTTTCCTAGTATCAATTTGAAGATCTACTTGATATGTTTCATACTAGAATGAACTCTAGTAAACCTAGTAGTCCTTATTGCTCCTAGTAGGGTAGATCATTAGAAGTGATCATTGTAAGCCTTAACGGGCCAAATTTATACTGTAAACTAAAGCTTATGGATATCATCCCAACCCTAGTTTTACTTTCTATTTGGAAGGTTTCTGGTTCACCAAATTGTGTGTTAAAAGTGTTATGTATGCTTTTATGTTTTTAGTTTCTCATGCATGCAGCTAGATTAGAATACACATAAATGATTAATTGGTATTTAAGGATTCAATTTTACAAGTTATTGATTCACCCTTCCCCTCTTAGTAACTTAGCCTTTCATAATATTTCCAAAAATTGGTATCAGAGATTTTTTGTTCTCAGAGAAAAGTTTAATAGCTTGAGCAGAAGATCAAAGGCTATGGAAATATTCAAACTTGACAAGGCTATTGATAATGAGAAGCTAGATTTGGAAATGGTTATTGCACAACTCAAGAAAGAAAAGGATCAACTCTCTCAATCCATGAAAAGAAGAAAATATCTTGCAATCCAAATAAATGACCATCTCTAAACTAAAGAATTAATTGAAGACCTTCATTTAGCAAGCAGCCCAGATGAAGCCAATGAAGCAATCAAATAACTATTAGAAAAGAATGGTTCACTTCAAGAAGAAGTAAGAAAACTAAGAAGAGGGAAAGAAATTCAGTCAGTAAGACTATGTGAAGTTATGGAAGAGAAAAACAAGATAAAATAAGAAATAGAAGGAAAGAATAATGAGATTCAACATTTATCCCTTTAGCAAGATGACTTCATTAATCAACTCACCAATGCAAATGAAGAAATCATGAATCTAAGATCAGAGAGTGAAAGGTTGTAGAATGATCTAAATGCTAAAAGGAAAAATAATGAAAGGATGATGAAATCTCAATCAGACATAAATTAGTTGAATGAGCAAAGTCATTACAAACTAAAAGGAAAAGCGAGAATTGGATATATAGAAGAAGGTGAATCATCCAAGCAAGGAGCTCAAAAGAATCAAAGACCTACTTGCAGTCATTGTGGAAAGATAGGTCATACATCAAATAAATGTTGGAGTAATGGAAAAGAAAAATTCAATGGAAAGTGTTATAATTGTAATCAGCATGGTCATAGGGCTAATGAATGCTAAGAGAAACCTAAGTTTGAAGGCAAATGTCACAAATGTTAGAAGCATGGGAACAAGTCATCAGAATGCAAAATTAAGATATTGAACCCAATAGAATAGATTGTAAAAGCTATATTTGGCTGGGACTATAACACTTAGTGTAGATGTCATTACTATGGAGAATTTGGACACATTGGAATGAATTGTGTAAAGCATCACATGAGGAAAAGAGATACTACCAAAAGATGATTCATTTGTATAGAACTTAGTCATCTTGCCAAGAACTATATGAATATTGGAAGAGTTGAAGATGAAAAGAAGGTAAAAGTTGATAACATTAGAAAGAAGATGTGATAAGAATGGGTTCCAAATTTTTTTGAGAATGCAAGTTTGAGCTATGATAAACAAGTCACTCAAGAATTGGGTGACTCCATCATTTTCACTTGATTTCTTAAAGGAGAACTTGAATTAGGATACTAAAGAAGACACCTAATATTTGTTCTAGTTGATATAATGAAAGATCCAAATTAGCATTCTAGATGCAAAGGGATCACTGAGTAAAAGATGACAGTCACTACTAAGTTACTATCTTATTGAGTGAGGTCAGGTTGCAGACTCTACTGAGAAAGGTTGGGAGTAACTAAAGTTCTGTGTGGTTATCAAGTCATGAAAGATTCTACCAATCATTCAATGCAAGTGAAGTGGATGATAGTCTATTGTTTGAATGAACAATCATACCAAGCAGTTATGGAAAAAATTGATAAAAAGGGTGAAATCAAAGTCATTTATCACTGTGAGTTCTTGAGAGCTATCAATGTAGATCATTCTTTTGAGCATTAAAGTGATTTGAGTGAATTTTTATTAAATATTTTTCATGTTTTCTCAAACCCTATTGAGTGAAGATGGAATCTACTAGCAGCAAATCAAAGAAAGGTTCAGACATGTTGGTTTGAGGCATGGAATAGAAGACACTAGATTTCAAGTTGACTCATATCATTGTGAAAACCCTAGATTCAAGCAGAGCCTAGTCCTAGATTCCACCAATGGTATTATTAATTAATGATATTTGTTTGCATTTCAAGTGTACTATTCAAGATATCATTACATTAGAAATAGATGAAACCCTTGAAAAGTTATGTGTCAATGGTGTGTTGAAACTAGAACATCAACATCTCAAAGAAAAAGGTTTAACCCATATTCTGCATATGCCATGGGAGTTCCAAATAAAATGGATAAGATATATTCTTAGTCATGTGCACAGCAGTCATTTGTGGTTAGAACAACTAGTCTTGTTAACAAAGAAGATGATCCACAAGATCACTAGCCTTCCCATGTTTACAGAAGCAAAACTGACAAAAAACCTAAGTTGGGTTGAACTGGAGAAGAAAACCCTTGTCAATTGGGATGCAAGGAGAATGAAAATCAGTGACTGATGTGGAACTTAAGTTTGGCATACATATAATTGCTCACAAGATTTATAGTTTGAGTAGATTGAAAAACATATCATGTGAAGCAGTGGACCTGACATACAAGGTGGTCAAGAATAACTTGTCACTTGACCTTGACTAGTTACTATTGAACTAGTTCAACAAAAAGATTGGAAAGCATAAAAACTTCCAAGAATAATCCATGTAAGTTCAGTTCACTCTTGACTTTTTTATTCTTCTATGTTCAAAAGTTGTTCCCATCAAAAGGTAATGTAGTCTAGAGAAAGGATGTACTAATTCTTTATCAGATTAATGTATATATTGCTGAAATGGGAGAGAACTATGTAAGTATCATGGATAAATACTTTGATGCATTGAAAGAGAAGATGAACAACAGGTTCAGGATTCCTAAGAAGTTAGCTATTGATTATAAAGATGATATTTGTTTCATGGTTGATAGTGACAAAGTATACATTCAAGTAGTCAGGCCAAATATAGTTTGGGTAAAACCTCTTAGTTATGAGGTAAACATTGATGAAACCAAAGACATAATTGAGGCATTAATAAATGAGCTTTTTGATCCTAAACCTACATACTTTGGCACTTATGATTAGGAAAATGCCAAAATAGAACTGGAGATCAAACTCCCTTAGGTAGTCAACAAGGGCAAGAAGAGAATTGCCAAACCGAAAACTAGCAACCCTCTTCTATTAACTGAATGCAAAGGAGAAGATGAAGAGAAATTAGAGGATGAAGAAACATTGAAGAATAAAGGCAAGAAAATTATTACCAAGCCTACCAAAACATCTACTATTGTGTTCACCAAAAGATCATCCAAGAAGAAAGCAGGCAAAGAAGGAGGAGATATAATGTTCAGGAAGCCTGCACCCACCTTCCAAGAAAGGTGGAAGCAATTAGAATTAGAGGCCAAAATAAAAAAATTTAAAGCATTGAAATATGAAGCTAGGATTGAAGAGGAATAGAAGCAAATAGAAGATTTGGTAATATCCAAAATGGGTAAGTGGAAGTACTCACCAGGCCAGCTTGTTAGAAGTAGTAATATTTCCTTAGTTGTATTTATTTATTAATGGGATAAACTAAGGTATCCCTTATGTATTTTATCCTTTAGTACACATGTGAAGGACATGTTATTTTCTTGTCCTCTAGTCCACATATGAGGATAACTCTTTTTTGTAATTCCTTTATTAAGGAAAGTAGTTTATTCCTCCTTAAGAGGATATTGACGCTTTTCACACACTTATTATGAATGGTGACATTCATAGAAATGGGAGTTACACATGCAACTCTTTTCTCATCTCTATAAAAGAGATGCCTCTCTCATTTTTCTACAACTTCTTCTACACATCTTCCTGATGTTATTGTAATGAGATAATTTGCTCCACAATCCTTCTTTCTCCTCTCACCTTCCTTAGGCTATTGTCACATTCTTAATATTACACAAGGGGTTTTATTTGCTTTCCCCTTTCAAAATCTCTTGTCTTCATTCTTGTTGATCCATTGGGAAACCCATTTGGTTTATGGTAATATTCTTCACATTAAGCTCTCTTGGATTGTTTTATTACTTTTCATTTTGCTTGATTTTTTACACAGCTTGCTCATCTAATTCCTAATGTTTTAATGGATAAAATTAAGCCAATATGGGAGAATGCCATGAAAATATCAAGATACATATATGATAAAACCTTGAGACAACTCATGCTGAGTTTAAATGACAAGGAGATAAAGGAATCTCTAAAGAAAAAAAAGAAAAACTTACCTTGAGATTCAACACTTGTCTTGTATTATTAAATGATATTGAGCATATAGTAAGGAATGCTACAAACACTTGGAAGAACATTTATCTTCTTCACAAGCCAAGTGATTTTATAGTCAATTTCAGTGACAAGGATGGGGATGATGATGAAAAAAAAAAGAAAGTTGAAGAGATTGATGATGAAGAAGTCACTTATTTTGATAATGTTGATGATGAAGAGGAACAGGGTAGGAAGCTACCGAGGAAGACTTAAAAGATACTAAGGAGATTGACCCAATGAAAATTGTTACAATGGTCATAGCCTCACTTCCTCATTCTCCAACAGAAGTTATGAAAACATCTAGCCTAGAGAAAGCTTCAGCAAGATTGATTGTGGCAAACACAGTTGGCACAAGCACTCAATCAATCGTTACACTTGTCTAGCTCAACACCACATTGACTAAAGTGTCAAGCACTTCATCTACTAAGTAGACAACACTTCCTTCTCCATTAGTTTTGGTGACTTCTACTATTTCTACTTTGACAATAAGTACTATATCTACTTTTTTGACAAGCCCTACCATTTCTACAATTATTTCTATTCCTAGCATGCAATTGAAAAGTGTAAGGACAATTGAGACAAAGCCTTAACCAAGAAAAAAAAATTTAGGTAAAGGCAAAGAGAAGGAAGAAGAAATAGATCTTGATGAGGATATTGTCATTACTAATTTGGATATCTTTAATCTCAATCCTAATCAAATCTAAACATTTGAAGAACTTATTTAGAAGAAAGCCAAGCAATAAAGGCTTAGAGAGGAAAGGAATAAGGAATTCCAAATAATAGAAGATGCCAAGAATATCATTGTAGAGGCTGTAAAGGTTGACACTTCTCAACCAATTTTGAATCAATTAGTGGAGGTAGTCCAAAAATACAATGAAGATCTGAATGGACAAGAGAAATTATTGTAGAGATCTAAAAAGAAGTTTGAGAATAAAGTTTTGGAACTTATTTCTCAACAAATTTCCATCCATCAAGTAGAATTATCTACTATTCTAGGCTCACTAGAGACCTCCTGCAATAATTTATCTTCTCTATTTGGTAAACTCTGTGATATTTCAATTTTTACCAAGGAAATAAAAGAAAAATTGTCAAAAATTGATGAGGACCTTAAGACAAGTGCACAATAGTTGCAACTTGACCTGAGTTCAAGCTCTACCCACTTCAACAAGATCAGATTTCTAATTGATAAGTAGGCAGAAATGTTGAGAGAAGAAGCAAGAATAAGAGCTACATTGATAGATATTTAGAACATGATTCTTCCAAACATGGATACATTGAAAAAACATATTGCACATGCAAAAATGCTCATTGACAATAATAACTTCTCCATTGCATATCATATGATTGAGCTATTAGTAGAAGTGTAGATTTCACTGTACACATGCAAGGTGTTGTAAGAGAATTGGGACAAGACTTTGGCACTCATCTAGAAGGTATGTTCAAATTTCTTGTCACATTTTGGAATTATTGTATAGATTATATAGCATAAATCTTTGGAATTAATGTCAAAAGGGGGGGGGGGGAGATTGGAGAAGATTGAACATTAAATATGTATATTGTATAAGGGGGAGAAGATTGAAGATTGTAGATAAGATGTATATATTAGATGTGAAAAGATGTAAAGTATACTATATATTATGTATGGGGGAGCATTATCATGTTATTCATCTACAAAAATACATCTCTTACAAAACCAATTTTGAAAAATCTCAAAAATAGTATACTCTACCGAGTTGGAGTCATAAGGTGATGGATAAAGGTGTTAATGAAATTTTGGAATTCATTTTTGACTAATAAGTGTTTTTTTCACTAATGCCAAAGGGGGAGATTATTGACATTATAGTCATGTTTGTTATTAGTGAGATACGCTTATTTAGATTGTAAGCATCTACTGAGCATATTGTATAGTTAATAGTATTAACCAAGCATTTTAGTTACTATTAAGTCCCTTGGACAATTTTATTTTGTACTGAGCATCTTAGTGTAAATGGAGATATATAGTTGCTACCAAGTTCTTAGTTACATCAGTAAGAATCCAGTGTTGACTGAGCCACTCAATGTTAACCAAGTGATTTAGTTTATATGAAGAATTTCATAGTATTCATCAAGTCACTAGTGTAGACTAAGTTCAATATTACTTGGAAGTGATTAGTATGGACCAAGCTTCTATGTCTACCGAGTGCATGATGATGCTAAGGATTGATAGTGGATGTCGAGTATCAAAACCTCATTGAGTCAGTCTTCAAAACTTGAGTTCTTACAATATGGGTCAATTTTATGCATTTTGTGTAAACTTGTATTTTGGCTGACTTTGTAATTTGATTAATTAGATTGGTATATATGTAATGCATTGTATCACATCCAAAGTGTAATAGAGTATTGAAGTAATGTAATAAGAAAAAAGGAGCAGAAAAGTGAAGTACAAGGCCATAAGTAGTATAAGGAGCAACAAAGACTCATCTATCACAGTAAGGTAATTTTACACCCAAAGGTATCTCATTCAACAAACCATGTTGTAGATTAGAGATCAAGCTATTGTTTAATCCTAACAGGTGGATCATTTAAATCATTTAACAAGGTAGACCTAATAGTCTTATGTAAATCTCTTTATCGAGTGCATACTTCATTCTATGTTTGTAAATCCTTTAGCAAGGTGATCATTGTAAGCCTTAACAAGCCAACTTTATACTACAGTACTAAAGCTTGTAGGTATCATCCCCCTAGCCCAATTTTACTTTCTATTTGGAAGGTTTCTGGGTTACTAAATTATGTGTTAAAAGTGTTGTGTATGCTTTCATGTTTTCAGTTTCTCATGCGTGCAGCTAGATTAGAATACACATAAAGGATTAATTGGTATTTAAGGATTAAATTTCCCCTCTTAGTAACTTAGCCTTTCATAATATTTCCAACATTCTTCAATCATGACTTTATCTTCCTTGGGTTTCTTTTTCATTCTAGTTATCTCACAAAGCAATATTGATTGCACTTCTTGTTCTCTTTTGAGATTCCTAACTTCTTTGTTTAGGGCTCCACTCTTTTCCATCAAATCTATAATTGTTACATCAAACTCTTTAGGGTTTCCACCTACAAATAATATAGTAGTGTCTATCTCTTTATATTGTGTGTCATTTTGTTGCATGGCTATTTCTTTCCTTTTCTTCAATGAATGTTGCAATACATCTCTTGGTTTATTCAACTAATGTAGCTCAAGTTGTATTTCAATCTTTTGGTTATCAATATTCATTTCTAATAAGCAAACTTCCATCTTCAAGATGTTTCCTCTCAAGTTATCAAGCTTTCCTTCAAGAGAACCAATTCTTGGATACTAGTTGTTGGACTCAACAATGGAAAAGTAAGTTACGAGACGGGGGTTGGGAGGGGGTGGGGAGGGGGGGGTTGGGGTAGGTGAATCAATACTTTAAAATTTTAACCTTAAAATAATTTAGCGAACATCTATCTCATAATTTAGCATGTTAACTAAAATAAGTAACCATACATCACATCCATAGCATAAAGAAAATTCAACACATAAAACAATTGATTTGGTTAACTAGAAACCCTCAAAGGAGAAGGTAAAATTGGGGTGGGGATGACATCCACAAATCTTTACTACAGCAGTTGTAAGGTGTGGCCAATTATGGCTACAATGATTTGACCATAAGATATGATCTATGTTGTGAGGAGTTTGCCCCATTAAAGGCTTATGAGACTATTAGGTCTCACCTTGCTTAAAGGATTTCAACTCGTAATAAAGTAAGCACTCAGTTAAGAGATTTGCAAAAGTTTTTTAGGACTACTCTATTAAGAGATTTACTCTATATCACTTATTAGAATGATTCAACATCTGATCCTTTGGTTAGAACCTTACTTCTTGATGTTAGATCTCCTCTTTATTATTAAATCCTTGATCCTCCTGATCAGATATGTCTTCTCTATCCTTTCACTACTTTTCTTTGTTCTCCTAAACTGATTTTATAATTCATAACTCTATCTTAGCCATCTTAGCCACCATGAATTTCATCTCTACTCTTAGCATTCATCTTCTTATGTATCTCATATGCCCTTATCACATAGACACTTTTTAGGGTTTAACCTCCTTAAATAGACATTTTCATAGATGGGCTTGGGCATGATCGATAGATTTGGTTGATCCATATTTCCACCCAATTCATTCCCTTTTCTAATTAGTTGCATGCATTAAATAGGGATCCTCAATATCACTCCATACTAATCTTCTATAATTGTAAAATAATATTTATGTCAACCCAAAAATGGTTTACATAGAATTTTGTGCCATTACAAACAACTATGCCTTTGACTGGTTACTCGGCATTCAAAGATTCTGATTCTTAGCCTTCACTATGCTCTCAATATTGTAACTTAGATTTTGAATAGCTTTACACTCACCATTTACTCAACACCTGAATCACTCAATGCATACTAGTCACTTGACTCCTTATGTTGGCTTAACACCTAAATGACTCGCCATTCATTGTTTATTCGGCACCTACTAGTGCTTGGCACTAATTTTTATATTTCTCGACATGTATTATCTTGAGTGTTATGCTTAGCATACTCTATGCACTCAATTTTTAATATGTTTCTACTAGATAATGACTTAAGTGTTTTATCACTGCCTTGTCAAAACTAAAATGAGATCAATAGAAACTCTATTGTTAATTGCACTTGAGTTGGAGTGGTATTGGGATAGGTGACCTCTCAGGAAGTCTCTATGTTTCACCTTTATGAGAATAACCTTGATCCAATTAGTTCTAAGTATTCCATTAATTCTCATGAGATATGGGTTCATGTGAACTACTACTCATGAAACATGAGTCATTGAGTTTGACTCAAAAAACTACATAGTTGAATCCAAATAGCAATATCACAAATTGACTTACTATTGAAAATATCACCTACTCATTAAATAATGAGTTTAAGGGAGTTTAAAATGAATGGTATGTAAGGAGCACCACTTTGTGAAGGTTTTTTAAATTGGGTTGCAAGTAGAGTGGTTTTAACCATGGAGAAAACTTGGTAGTTAAGTGTACTTGAGTTGGAGTAGTATTGGGATTGGTGACCTCTTGGGAATTCTTGATGCTTCACCTCTATGAGCATCACCTAGATCGAATGAGTGCTAATTCTTCCATTCATTATCATGAGAGATAGATTCATGTGAACCACTACTCATGAAATATGAGTCAATGAATTTAATTCAAAAAACTACACAATTTAATACTAATACAAATTTCATAATTTGACTTGTGGAAAATGTCTCCTACCAAAGAATTATAAATATTGGGAATTTAAACTAGACATATATATAATAAGGTTGACATAATTGTGAGATACCTAAATGGTTTGAGGATATCTATCCAAGATGAGGTTAGTTTGGTCATGACAGAAAGAAACAAGGAATCTTATCAATTTTCCCTAAAGGCTGAGGATAAATTAAACAAGAGGCATGAAAAGGAGGAAGAGGTGGTTTATTTCAAATATGTTGGAAATTTTCCAATGGAGGAATATCTTATTTAGATCTAAGAAAAGTAAAATCAGGATGGAAAGAAGAAATTTCATACCAAGGAAGAGGAGGAGATTACTCTAGAAGTAATAACTATAGATGAGAAGATAGGAGTTTCCTACATTGAAATTGTTATTGTAGGGTATAAAAATGGAAGCAAGCCAACCCCACATAAATGAAAGGGTGAATACCAAGATCTACCCCTTTTGGATTAGATTTGATTGATGCAAGAAAGAGTATCAATGTGAAAACTAATGGACAAAGGAATGAGTGAATTGGTTTCATTTCCCTCTCATTCCCACCTTAAGAGGATAGAGGTAAAGTTATGTAAACACAACAATGCTGAAATGGAAAGTGTGGAAATGAAAAGGAAAAGAGAATACCTTATAGAATTCAAACCTAAAAATACATTATTGAATGATGAAATGATTTATTGTAACCCAAGATCTAGGCTTAAATCTGTGAGGCAAACAAAATCCAAAAATCTTTCAACGATCTATCAGGGGTGAACTGGTGCATTAGGGATGTAGTGCGACCATAATTGACTATGTATGATGTTGATTCTAATTTCTCAATTTTGAAGAAAGCCAAAAATGATATCCAAATTTGTAACTTTTTCTTCAATATGAGATCATAAACCTACAAAACAAAGGGGTTTTTGTTGGACTACATAATTGGAGGGAATGCATGACTAATGGGTTTCTTCTAGGCTTACAATAAACATTGCCTGAACCAAGGGTGAGTAATAGTCTGACACATGCAAGAGAACCCTTCTCAAGAAAACAAACTCAGACATAAGAGAATATACCCACTATATTGAAGAATCATGCTTGGTCAATAGATAAATATAGTGCAATTGAAGAATTAAATAGGACTAAGGCCAATATCTCAATGTACAATATGCTACAAATTTACCCTAGCCAAAGGGAAGCATTGTTGAAAACCCTTGATCCTAAAAAAAGCAATAGCTAACACTAGCACTCATAAGATGATTACTCCATGAGTCAACACCACTCACCTCAATCAAATCTCAGTTTACAAATTAACCTTGAATTGAAATAATTGGAATGGAATGCTAGCAAGTAGTAGTGATTTATCTAACATGAAGCACTATAAATCATTTAATATGCTCTTAGATTTGGAATGTAATCAAGTATGTAGATGCAATAGGTTTGAAGAAACTTCAAAAACCCTAAAAAGGAAATCAAAGTGAAATAAAAACCTTGAATTTATGTTCATTAAAATTGTTTTTATAGATCATGTAGAAGATACAAAAAAGGATCCTGAATATGTGAAGCGAGATCTAGAATGTAAAAAATGTAATAGAAGATAGCATAAACTCATTGAATGGATTGAATGCATAAATTCTTGATCTTTAATGGATGAATTATTGAATGCCTAAAATTTTAGAATAAATAGCATGTGGATGCTTGGATATAATATAAAAATGGAGAAAATTGAAGGGTTTGAACATAACTCAAAATTAATTAACTCTGGTAGGCTAATGGGCCTAGGAAATAACACCCAAACATCCTAGAACATGGGACCAAAAGAGGGGCCAAAATAAGGCTTCATCAAGGGTGAATTGTGTCCCTAATTTGTCTAGGGAAAATTGTGTTGCTGATGATCAAGTGCACAAACCCTTAGGGTTGGCTCATGGCTCCAAAATAGGTCTTGAGATCTAAAAATTGGGTCAAATTCTAAGGATATCACATTTTAGTGCAAGGAGTATATTATAAGTGGATAGATGTATGAAAAGGAGGTAACTAGGGGAAATAGATCCTATCTTGAGATTAACACCATGAGAAAAGGATATTTAAAGAGGATCTATTAGGTTTTATCCCAATTCCATCTAAGAGAATGGATGAGAATGAGAAGATGATATGAAAGAGAAATAGATCGATGATATCACATTAAATAGATGCTAAATCTTCATTAAATTAGAGTGCTTCCAATATAAGATAGTATATTTATCCCCCCCACTTTAGTGAAAGTGTGGATCGACCCACAATTGTGGTAAAGTAGAGAGAGAACAAGAAGAGGAAGAGGAGTCCAAAAAATCTCAATGAGATAGGATTTCACTTGATCAAAGAGAGGAATTCCCAAAGACCAAGGGTCATAATTCCACATACATGAAAAAGGGTGTAAAGGAAAAAAAAATGATGTGAAAAGAAAAAATAAGAAAAAGACACAAAAAATGTTAGTACTAAACAAGCCCAATTAAACTAGTGAGAGAAATGTTAGCTAAAGAAACATCTATCCCACTAATATCATATTTAGAAAACCATTACAAGAACATAAGTAATGACATAATAAATGAAAGATAAATATCACTAATCAACATGAATTCTAGATCTATTTCTACTAACATGAAAGCAAAAGAGAAAAAAAAAGTGATTATCTCACTTAGTAGAGTGCCAACTCTACTTTGAATCACTATGAGAGATACTACAAAACATGGAGTTGAAATATTCTAATTGGGTGGTAACCTGTTAGTCAACCCACAAAGTTCCATCTATAGATCAATATTTGTTATATCACCATGGCATGGGCCTATGTAAAAGATGTGTTACCTAGTATGGTACATAACATGTTGTATTTGAATGTGTTACCTATATTTGGACTTAGCAAGTTGTTAAGTGTTACCCAAATATAAGATTTAGCATATATGTATCTAGATGTGTTACACATGAATGAGATTCAATTTTTTTTTGTGTGTTAGCTATGTTAGTGTAGTTTTTTATTTTTCCTATTTTGCTAGGTTTTTCCTACACTTTTTAATAATCTCACTTAGGTTAATAAAGCATGTCTTATTAGGTGAATGGTTGTGAGGTGTCACCTTCCTACATGTGAGCATCCATTAGCTATCTTGGGAAGATACTTTGCTATCTTTAGTCCAATAGATGGTTGCTCCTCATTGGTTGGTGGTGACACCTCCTCCCTCTTCCTAGCATATATAAGCATGCTACCTGGCTTGTATTTGCATCTCTTATTTTTGCATCCTCTTAATGCTATTTTGCTTCTAGCATTTGCATTACTCTCTTGGAGACTAACTCTATGATGCTATTTTGATTTTGTATCATTTGCATTCATAGTTTAGATATTTACTCTTTGCACTAGTTTTCTGGGTTATTAATCTTTTCAGATTCTAACAGTATGAGATTTAGCATATGTGTTTGTGTGTGAAAAAGAGGGATGATTTGACAATGCATAGATTTGAGAATGACTTAGAAACCATACCTAGCATCTAAAGATAAAGTAATCCAAGCCATGCTCAGAATCAATATTGTCTACCCCATGCAAGTAAAATAATGTACAAGGAGGGTGTATTTAAGTCTCCCTCCTTATCATGTTTATATCGAATAGACATGAGAAGGGAGAGAAAGAGGATACCTACTTTCATAAGGAGTAATCCTTTAGTAATAATGCAGACTACAATCATTGCAAAGAGTTGTGACTCTTACAATCCAAGAACATAGACAATTTAAAAAAGATAAATTACTTATGGAAAGAAGGTGCTCAAAGGGAGAAATATATATATATATATATATATATATATATATATATATATATATATATAAGTTGCATTCTTGTTCTTCCTCCCTTCAAATTGAAGATTGTATCTTAATTAAGAACTCCTCTTAGGTGGATATCTTTTTATTAACATTTCTCCCTTTGAGCACCTTCAAATGGAAAGAAGCTGCTCAAAGGGAGAAATATTAATAAAAAGATATCCACCTAAGAGGAGTTCTTAATTAAGATACAATCTTCAATTTGAAGGGAGGAAGAACAAGAATGCAACTTATATGTGTGTGTGTGTTAAATAGGGATCCTTGGATGAAGGATAAAAATCTCCAAACATTGGAAGATGTGTATAATGGATAGAGCTTTACTTGATAAAGAAGAGGTGATGACCTAATACATGCTCCTCTTGCAAAAGAGAGAATCCATAGTCAAGACATGATTCTTTGTAAAGAGAAGACAATGTTGCATAATGAACAAATTCCATGTAATCTTAAAGAAAGTAGATCCATAGAAAAAGAAAGATAAAGAATGTACAAAGGCCCTTGCACCCCACTCCCCAATTGTGAGACAATAAAGGAGATCCATAGTAGATTATATAACCAAACCTTGAAGGACATAAGAATGAATCAAAATAAAAAGGAAATAACCATGCATAAAATGACATCTAAAATCCATCAAGAGAAATATAATGTCATACTATGAAGAGAATAAAAGAACCTATAGAAGATTGTAGTAGGAGATAAATTAAGAACATGGTTATGAAATGTAATTTGCTAAGAAAAAACACTCGACTATGTATATATCCAATAAAATATACCTTTAGATAAAAGTATTCCATAAAACAATATCAATCTATAGAAAGAAAAATTCATTATACTTTTAGAGAAAATCTCATAGAGATAAGGTGTCATACATTAAAAAAAATAGTGAGGTAGAGATTAAAAAATCTTTGTCTTGCATAAAAGAGAAAGAGAAAAATATCTCAAAAGGAAGAAAGAAAGAAACCTTGTCCCCCAATGAAGAAAAAGGAAAATTAACATATTGGGAGATTCTGAGGACACATTATATTAGATAATGAGGAATCTACTCCAATAGGTGAGAACAAGGACTGAGTGAAATCATGAAAAAACTATAGCACCTCACATGTAAAATGAATGATACTCATTGAAGCATTTTCTTTAACATGCAAATGAAAATGAAAAAAATTGACAATATTATGATCATCATTACATTCAAAGGGACAAGAGTACACAAAATTACAATACTCAAGAGGTATAGTAGATTTCTTTGGTTCTGCAACAATATATACATTCAAAGAAAAATCTTGATGAGTTTTAGGATAATCAAATCTAGGAGTAAGTAAGAGAAGATGAAGAGGAGGTTTTCCAATATATTCTTGTAGTATATCAGAAGGAGAATATCCAAGACCATGTTTATTGATCTTAGGAGACACGTGAATAAGTTTTTTAAGACCATGTTAATTAATACCGAGTCCTAAGCTAGTGTAAGCCTATTTAACAACCATGTGATAACCTTTAGGATAGTTATATGTCAATTCTTCAACATGGGAAGGTTTTTCATTACAATCGTGTGCAAATATGGTATAAGGAATAATAATAGGACAAGGAATAAAAGGGGCCTTATATTTTCCCTTGTTGTGAGAAATCAAAGGATAAATAGGCTCCTCAAGAAAGGTAGAAACATTTTCATCATAAGCTAAGGTTTGATCTTGAACATGTGAAGAAGCACTAGGAAATGAAGAAGGAGAAGGAGGATCAAGTGGATTAGGAAGAGGATGAGGAGAACCCTCAACTAAGGCTCTCATATAATCAAGGATATAATAAGCTGACCACATAAAGGCCTAAGCACAATCTTAAGAGAAGGAAAAGTTGAATTTTTCAACCTCAAAATAACATAATAAAGGAGAGTATGAAGAGTTTTAAACACTATAAAGTGCATAAAAATATCATAAACATCATAAGTGATATTAAGAGATCCAAGAAAGATAATATTGAAAAAGATAACCATACACCAAAAGATATTTATGATGCAATACGTATGAAAACTTGAGAAGGATCTAAATGCAATGTACTAACAAAGTTAGAAGATAAGAAAACTAAATAGAAGGATCTAACTCTAAGAGTAGAAGATATGTGTCAAGTTCAACAATTTATGTAGGGTAGGAAAATAGAAGCAAGCCAACCCTACATAAATGAAAGGGGGAATACCAAGATCCACCCCTTTTGGATTATATTTGATTGATACAAGAAAGAGTATCAATGTGAAACCTAATGGACAAAGGAATGAATGACTTAATTTCATTTTGTCTCACCCCTACCTTAAGAGGATTTAGGTAAAGATATGTAAACAAAGCAATGTAAAAATTAAAAGTATGGATATAGAAAGGAAAAGAGAATAACTTATAGAATATAGAACCTATAACTCTACTATTGAATGATGTAATAAGTTATAGTAACTTGAGATCTAGGCTAAAATTTGTGTGCCAAACGAAACCCATAAATATTTCGATGATCTTTTAGGAGAAAACTAGAGCATTAGGGGCAAACTAGTATATTAGGGGTGTAGTGTGATCCTAAATGACTATGTGTGATGTTGATTTTGATTTCTCTATTCTTAAGAAAGCCAAATAGGGTACCCAAATCTATAACATGTTCTTTAATCCAAGATTTGAAACTTGCAAAAGAAAGGTTTTTTTCCTTGTTGGGGGGGTTTTCCACAATGAAACCCCATTTTAGAAATTAACCTTGAATTGAGATGATTAAAATGGAATGCTAGTAATAGTAGTGATAGATCTAACATGAAGCAATGTAAATCTATGAATATGATCTTGAATTTGGAATGTAATCACGTATGTAGATGCAATAGCTTTGACTTGACTTCAAAAACCCTATAAAGGAAATCCAAGTGAAACTAAAACCTTCTTGAATGTATGTGCTTGAAACTCATCCTTGTAGATCATGTAGATGATGCAAAAAAGGATCTTAAATGTATAAAGTGATATATTGAATGTGAAAAATGCAATAGAAGATCTAGCATAAACTCCTTCAATAACTTGAATGCATAAATCCTTGATATTAAATGGAGGAATGCTTGAAGAGAACTTGAATTCTTGAAAGAATGAACTTGTGGATGAAATTTAATGTAGATGCTTGGATATGATGTGGAAAGTGTAACAAATGGAAGGATTTAAATAGAGCTCAAAATTAACTAACTCTTGTAGGTCAATGGACCTAAGAAGTAACACTTGAACATCCTAGAACACATGAACCAAAGAAAGGGGCAAAAATAGGGCTTTATTAGGGGTGGAATGTGTCCCTAATGATTAGGCACACAAACCCCCAAGGTTGTCTCAGAGATCTAAAAATAGGTCTCAAGATCTAGAAATCAAGTCCAGATTCTAAGGAACTCTCATTTCGATTTGATGAGTAGACTTTTATTGGATAGATGGATGCAAAGGTGGGACCTAGGAGAAATAAGTCTTACATTGTGCTTCACACCATGAAAATAGGAGCTTTAAAGAGTATCTATTAGGTTTTACCCCAATTCCACCTATGAGAAATGATGAAAACAAGGAAGAAGAGATAAAAGAGAGGAAGAGGTTGATGATCTCCCAATAAATAGGGGTTAAACCTTCATTCAATTGGACTAATTCAAATTTAAGATGGTACAATAATAAATGTGGAGAAGGTCATAGAGCATTTGCATGCATGGAAATAAATTCATGAAATAAGACTAGTAGTTATAGAAGGAATGCATTTATGGAAGTACAATCACCTAGATGTATGAATCAATCATAATATTGAGAAGCTCTAATGATTAGAAGAGAATTTTGTAATTAGGAACTTGATCATGAATTGATGTTTAGGAAGAGTTTTTTCAACACAATATGTAAAGGTACAAGAAAGTATAGTCATCATTGATAGTGGGAGTTCAAACAACATAGCATTAGAGGAATTGTTTACGAATTTCCATTTACCAAGTATGAAACATCTCATGTTGTATCAGATTATATTGATAAAAGATGATCATAATATAAAACTAAGTGAGAAAAGCATAGTGAAAATAAAAATTGGATCTTATCATGATCAAGTTCTATGTGATATTCTATTAATAGAATGTTGTCATTTCTTATAGGGTAGACCTTGGTAGTATGATAGAAAAGTAGTACATGATGAGAGATTGAATATGTACACCATAGTATTAAATGAGGTATATATGTCAAGAATGTGTACTTTTTAGAAATAGTATGCTTCTATAAGACATTAGATCATTAAGGTTAGTACATCAAATAGATCAAAGGAAAGCACAAACACTATAAGAAATCATCTTATTATTCTCTATCTATTAAAGAGTATGATAAAGTAATCAATTGCCCTTAGAATTTTGTCCTAATCAGTGACAATGATAAACTAGAATTAGAGATTCAAATTTACATAACTAAATGCAAGAGACAAATATTTAATTTAATTATCCAAATTGAAATGATGAGCTAATTACTAAGAATTGAATGAACACACAATTGAAATATAAAATGAGTTATCAATTCACTATAACAAAAATGTAGTTCCAAATGAGAGGATCATTTGTGTTTCAAATCCATCTTATTTATAGAAATTGAGGCTAAATGGATGAATATGAGGGCTATGGTTCAAATTGGAGTGACCTATGTGAGATGATCCACATGATGTTCTCTTATTGGTACATGTAGCCACTTCTTGTCCATTTGTCCCTTTTAAGATGTCATGAGTTTTTGATGTAGGAGCATTTAGTGGTGAAAGGGCAATCTTGTATCACCCAAAAATATGCTTAGTGTTATTTTTTGTTTAATTTTTTTTCACTTATGGATACCCATTTGGGTCAAATAGAGATTCCAAGTCTCATAGCTCCAATATTGGTTATTTGGGTTAGAGTTTGCCAATGCATAAAATAGGTTATTTTGTAATTGAGTCATAGTTATGATGAGTTAGAGGGTGTACATTGGAGGGGTGATTATACTCATAATATAAAACACTCTAGAAAAAGAATTAGGTCAAAAGATTTTATGGTTTGAAAGTTATTGTAGTTTTAAGTTGCTTGGAGACCCCCTAAGTGCACTTCAAAGTCAGATTTGAGCCACTAAATGGCTCATAAAGGCCCAAAAAATGGGGTACAAGAAAATATGGTTCATAGGGATATAGAGAACTTGGAGAGATTTCTAAAAATGTAAATGGTTCATCAATCGAAGTCGTAGATCAAAAGTTATGCCTGCCAGAAGTTAGACTACCATTTTTGGATTCTTCTAATTTTACACCAACTTCTAACATGTTTTCTAGAACCTTATATTTAGATGATGGATGCCAAATGGAATATTCTAAAATTAATTCCTAATCCTAAACCTAATTTGGTTTACTTTAGGACATTTCTGGCATTGTAAATGTAGTTTTTGGTAGAGATTGGGAGAAGGTTTTGGAGGAGGGTTTTTCTCTAGCATTAGACAACATTGTAATCCCCTAGGGCACACCATTGGGTTTGCTTTTATTGTACTAAATGTAATAGCATATCACTTCTATTAATAATATTCTCCTTTTCCTATTGTGTTTATTTTGGTCTTGGATTGTACCCTCATCAAGTGGTATCAGAGTGGGTATTTTCTGAGTGTGTAGATAGACTATCGACTGTGAGGCAGTTTACACCAATACTATGTGGTTGTGGGTTTCGATATAGTAAGAAGATGCCTCCATGAAGAGAGCTTGGTAGAAGGGCCAAATTTTTTCCTCATAAGGTTAGAGCCCTTTAGAGATAAGTTCAAGCATTGCAAGAGGAGATCTATAGAGGGATGAATATTGCCATAGGTGACAAAAGTGTGGAGGAAAATGAAGAAGAAGGAAATATTGGGAAGGAAGGGGAAGGAGATGGAGAAGTCCTAAACTAGGTGGAGGAGAAGCTTTTCAGGGCTATTTCCAAGCTTGTAAAAAGACCTAAAATTGACATTGACATGTTTTAGGGAAATCTAAACCCAAATGAGTTGATCAATTGGATCAATGAGCTAGCTGAATACTTTGAGTATGAGGATATCAGGGACCCTGATAGGGTTAAGTTTGTGAAGGAAAAAATGAATGGCCATGCTAAAATTTGGTGGCAAGAGATTTAGTTGGAAAGAAATAGAAGAGGAAAGGAGAAAATCACAAGATGGGATCGCATGGTGCACATACTAAAGAAGCAATTCATTCCTATTGATTATGAGCTTGATTTGTTCAAGAAGATGTAAGGGTTAAAGAAAATAGGAAAATATGTCCAAGAATGCATAAAGGAATTTTATTGAGTCCTTATTAGGGTGGGGCATGTAGAAGAAAACAAGGAGAAGGTTGATTATAACCTTAATGGGTTAAGACCTGGCATTTAGGATGAGTTAAGTCTAGTTAGAATGACTAGCATTAAAGAGGCATACTAGTTTGCATTACAAGTTGATGAGAATCTAAACAAAAATTTTGATGGAAGGCAAAGAGGGAATATTCAAGGAGGAAGGGGCAGTGGTAGGTCATTTGTAGACTGAAATGAGAACCAGAAGAAAAATGAAGATGTGGGTACTAATCAAAATCAGAGGAATCAATGTTTCAACAGCTCCCGTGATTAAAACTTTGGAGATTAGAGAGGAAGAGGTAGAGGATGTGGACAAGGTTTAGGAAGAGGAGGCTTCCATGGTACCTATTTTCATTATGATGACCTCAACACCAAGGAAGGACATACAGGAGAGCTGATGGTCAAGCAAGAGTTGCTCATGTGGATGATGATGCACAATCGTCACATTCAGAGGATGTAGAAAAAGGAGAGGTTCTAGCTAATGAAAGGGTCTTACTGAGTGGTGAGACTAAACTTGGACAAAGGAGGAGTTTTTTTTGTACCAAGTACAAGTGTAAGAGTAGATGTTGTGATGTAATTGTTGATGGTGAAAACACTAACAACTTGGTATCATAGGAGATGGTTTCAAAGATAAATCTCAAGAGGGAGAAACACCCCCAATCCTATTAGATTGCTTCAGTGTAGGATGATCATTAGGTCCTAGTTAGTGAGCAATGTTTGGTACAGTTCAATATTGGGAGTTACCATGATGAGGCTCTCTATGACATCATCCCAATGGATATCTGTCATTTATTATTGTGAAGGTCATGGAAGTTTGATAGGCATGCTATACATGATGGTCATGCAAATACATACTCATTGACAAAGGATGGAGTTTGCTACAAATTGAAGCCCTTGATAAAGGAGAATGAAAAGGTATTTAGTAGTGATAGGGTATGTCTTGTTGATGGAAGAAAATTCTTGGATGCAATAAAGCATCAACATATGTGTTATGCTTTAATTACTAGAAAGGATAAGGAAGGTAATAGTGAAGTTCCACTTGAAGTTTTAGGTCTATTAAGTGAGTATGGAGATGTCATCTCTGACAATGTTCTAGGAGGGTTTCCACCAATAATGCAAATCAATCATCAATGAGATTTAGTCCTTGGAGCTAGTTTTCCTAACAAGGCTTCTCATAGGATGACTCCTACTAAGACTGAGGAGCTAAATAGACAAGTTCAAGAGTTGTTAAGGAAAGGTTTAATTTGAGAGAACCTGAGTCCATGTGATTTACCTACAGTGCTAGCACCAAAGAAGGATGGAGAGTGGAGAATGTGTATAGACTCTCAGGCTATAAATAAAATGACCATCAAGTATCAATTTCCTTTGCCAAGATGGATGATCTTATAGATTGCTTGAGTGGAGCTCAGTACTTCACAAAGATAGATCTCAAGAGTGGCCATCACCAGATATGGATATGAGAGAGAGATGAGTGGAAGACTACATTCAAGACCAAGGAGGGTCTATATGAGTGGTTAGTCATTCCCTTTCGACTACCGAATGTGCCAAGTACTTTCATGTGGCTTATGAATGAGGTACTAAAGAAATAGATGATATTTTGATTTTTAGCAAGTCTTTGTATGAACATTTATTGCACATTTAGCATTTCCTTGAAAGGTTGAGGGAAGAGAAATTATTGATTAATTTGAAGAAGTGTAGCTTTTTCAAAAAGGAGTTAGTCTATTTGGGGTTTGTTGTATTAGTTGAGGGTCTCAAAATGGACCCAGAGAAGGTGAAGGTCATCTTGGAATGGCCTAATCCAAGGTTTTCCACTGAGGTGAGGTCATTCCATGGTCTAGCTAGTTTTTATAGGAAGTTCATTAGGAATTTTAGTAGTATATGCACACCCCTAACTAAAACAATGAGGGGGTATAGAAAAGAGTTCAAGTGGACTATAGGAGCTACAAGGAGTTTTGAATTGTTGAAGAAGAAGATGATATAGAAATCTATGTTGACACTTCTTGATTTCAACAAAGTGTTCCAAGTGGATTACAATGCTAGTGGTAGTGCTATTGGGGCTATGTTGAGCCAAGAAGGTAAGCCTATTGCCTATTTTAGTAAAAAATTGAATGATATAAAGAAGAATTATTTTGTTTATGATTAGGAGTTCCATGCAATAGTTCAGGCCTTAAAGAAATGGAGGCACTATTAGTTGCCAAAAGAATTTGTTTTGTATACTAATCACTGAGCATTATAATACCTAGATAGCCAGGGTAAATTGAATCATAAACATTTGAAATGGGTAGAGTTCATCTAAAGCTATACATTTTTATTGAAACATAGAAGTGAAAGGTCTAATAGGGTTGCAGATTCATTAAGTAGGAGACAGTTGTTGCTAACAGTAATGCAGGTTGAAGTTGTTGGGTTTAATGAACTTAAGAATTTGTACCTTGAGGATCCTAACTTTGTAGAGGCCTGGAAGGCTTGTAAAGAACTTGTTACTCTAGATAGGACCAGGTGGCTATATTACATGATTTAGGATGTTATGTTGTTCAAGGGAAGTCAATTGTATATTCCAAGGAGTTCCATGATGGAGAACTTGATCAAGGAGAGGCATATTGGAGGGACAATAGAACACTTTGGTCAAGATAAGACCATTTCCATTATTAGAGAACATTATTTTTGGCCTCAATTGTCACAGGATGTGAAGAAGTTTGTGCAGAATTGTTAAGTATGTCAAACACTCAAAGGATTTAGAAAAGATACTGGACTCTATCAACCATTGCATGTTCCATCGAGTCCTTAGGGGGACATAAGTATGGATTTTTTTTCTTGGATTGTCAAGGACACATAGGGGTAATGAATTAGTATTTTTGGTGGTTGATAGGTTCTCCAATATGGAGCATTTCATTCCATGCCACAAAACTCATGATGTAGTTCATATTGTAGATTTTTTTTTCAAAGTGGTGGTGAGGCTACATGGTCTCCCGAAAAGTATTGTGTCTGATGGAGATACTAAATTTGTTAGGTATTTCTGGAGGACTTAGTGGAAGAAGTTGAAGATAGAATGGAAGTTCAATTTTTCACATCATCTATGGACTAATGGAAAAACAAAAGTAGTAAATAAAAGTCTAGGAAATTTTTTGAGGTTTTTAATAGGAGATAAGCCCAAGGGATGGGATTTGATTCTACCATAAGTAGAATTTTCTTAAAATAATTTTGTGAATAGGAATGTTGTTAGATCACTATTCCAAATTGTGTATGGGAGTAGTCTAAGGACTACACCAGAGTTGAGGAATATGGAGCAATAGGAGAGGACAAGTGCTAAGGCATAAGACTTTTTTGAACATGTCAAGAACCTACATGAGGAGGTACATGAGCATATTATGAAGATGAACCTATAGTATAAGGCTAGGGCAGATCAAAAGAGGAGACATAAGGAGTTCCAAGTTTTGGATCTGGTTATGGTATATTTGAGGAAGGAACAATTTCTAGTGGGTACCTACAACAAGCTGAAGATGAAGAAATTTGGCCCCTACATGACCTAGGAAATGCATATGAGGTGGAGCTGCCAGATGGGATTCACATTTTTGCTATTTTTAATATTACAGACTTAAAAAAATATCATGATGATGGTATAGATGAGGAGTTGATGTTGAAGCCATGTCTAATTCCTACTTTTAAGAAGGAACAGATTGAAGAAATTTCAGATAGTTGTGCGGGTCGAAGTACCAGAAATAGGTAGTATGAAGAATACCTGGTGAAGTTAAAAGGATGAACAATAGAAGATTCAGTTTGGATATACACAGCAGAGGTTTCCCATTTGGGTTTTCCTCTATGAACTATAAATTTATAGGGTCACTTTCCAATCTACCCTCGGTGTCTAATGCAAGAGCATCCAGTGGTGTAAGGGCAATCCTATATCACCCAAAAATATGCCTAGTGTTAGTTTCTTTTTAATATGTTTTCATTTTTGGCTACCCATTTGGGTCAAATAGAGATTCCAACTCTCATAGCTCCACCGTTGGATTTTTGGGTTATTTTGAGCACCTTGGGATATGTGCCAATGCAAAAAAATAGCTTATTTTGCAATTAAGTCATAATTATGATGTGTTAGAGGGTGTAAGTTGGAGGGATGATTGTACTTAAAATTTAAAGCACTCTAGAAAAAGAATCAAGTCAAAAGGCTTTACAATTTGAAAGTTATTACAGTTTTAAGCTACCTAGAGACTCCTTAAGAGCACTTCAAAGTCATATTTGAGGCACTAAACAACCTTGTACGGGCTTGAAAAATGGGAGACAAGAAATTTTGGTCTATAGAGATATAGAGCACTTGGGGAGCTTTCCAAAAATGTAAATAGTTTGTTAATTGGAGTCCCAAATAAAAAGTTATACCTCCCAGAAGTTGGACCACCATTTATGGGGTTCTTCTAATTTTACACTAACTTCTGGCATGTTTTCTAGAACCTTCTATTTTGTGGTGGATGCCAAATGGTAGATTCTAAAATGTATTCCTAACCCTAAACCTAATTTAGTTTACTTAAGGACATTTTTGGCAATTTTTGGTGGAGTTTGGGAGAAGGTACTGGAGGAGGGTTTTTCTCTAGCATCAGACAACATTGTAAGCCCCTAAGGCATGTCATTGGGCCTATTTTCATTGTATTGAATGTAATAGCATATCACTTTTGATAATAATATTCCCCTTTTCCTATTGTGTTCATTTTTGTCTTGAATTGTGCCCTCCTCAATTTTAATGAGATATATTAATTCCTTTTTATTAATTAATATAGCCACGTGTATTTAATCTCTTGATTTAATTAAATAGACTAGGCCATTAATGCTTGATTTTGGAATTAATTGGTTGAAATTGATCATTTGATTGAATATTTAATGAATTATGTTAGTAATCGAGTTAACATAATTGAAATTGATTTTTAATGAATTATGTGAGTAACAAGGTCAACATAATTAGGAGTAGGGCTTTGATTCTATCGACCCATTTTAGGGTGATCACATTTTCCTCTCTTTGAGTTGATGTGGGAGAAGCATGTTGATTCAAATAAGCAATGATGTTGACTCAAAGAATAGTTTGATATGAAGTGATGAAACTATTGTTGATTCAAAAATTGAGAATTCTTATATTGATCAAATGAAATTCAATTGATTGAAACAATTTTAAGCCATCAATTCTGAACTTGACAGAACACAAACTAAACATACTAACTCCAAACTTGATTAAATGAAGATTAATAAGAGCTTTTAATAAGCATAATTTGGTTTAAATCATATTATTAGAACTAAATTTTCTTGATCATGATTTGATGATAAATAACCAATTCAGGCCATAGTTTTATAATTGATCCAAGTCAAAAGATATCAGAAGAAATGATGCTTGATTGACAAACTAACCAGTTTGAATTGATGTGATGAAATTGATTAGCTACTAAGTTGATTTGATCTAGACACAGATAATCAAATTGATATAATGTGATGAAGTTAATTACCCCAATAGTATTAGCTTGATCAAGAAGAACTAGTATGCCCCTAACCATGATAAACTTGATTTGATTGATTGATTTGGGTATGATCATGCCCCCTTAGGAGTGAGTTCAAAATGATCCTTGATGAAATTTTGATTGATAGAAATATGATGATTTATTGATTTATATATTATTGGACTCATTTGGAAGCTATTTTGAACCATTAGAAGATTTTTTATAATCCAATGTTGATGTTTTGAATCTTTTAGAATCTGATTTGAATTGATAGAGTGATGATAGATTATTGTTTGACCAAATTTGACCACTTGAAAGAGTATTTTAACCAATTTTGACTAATTTTAACCATTTTGACCATGGTTCACCAAGATTTTGTTGAGTTGACTAGAGTCATATCATGAGACATATCCTCCTACAAGTTTTTGTAGTCATTTGATCCCTTTTTTGACACTATTTTACCAACTTTGACCATAGTTTGACCATGGTTTGATCAAATATTATGTGTCCTCTAACCTCTAGTAACCTTCTCCTAACATTATAAGTCATTCTAATGTGATTTTGGGTAAAAAATGTGTTTGTATTCCTTCATTTTCCCTTGGTCAACTCCTATTTGACTTTCTCAATTAGGGTTAAAATTTTCACAATTTTTGTATTTCTAACATATTTGGATTTCAATTTTGGTCCCAATTAGTCAGTTTAAGCATTTTTATTCAATTTCATTATCAAGGTCTCAAAACCCTAATCTCTATAGATAGGTCCTGAAACTCCTTATCCTTGTCATTTGAACTTCTCTTTTGCATTCAAGAGTTGAAAAGTTGGTGTTTCCTACACATAACAATAGACTTGATCTTTTTTTGAACTACTAGAGGCCTAATAATTATCCTCCATTGGTAAGTACCACATATCCTTTTTATTTAGCTTTGTGTTAGTCATTTTCTTGTATTTTTCATCATTTGCAACATGTTTTTAGTGTCTAATAACTCATAAGTCTCTTCTACAAGTTGTAGGTCACTCTAAGAGGTAAGAAGTCACTTTTAGGAGCAACAAGTCACTTCTAGAGCTAGGAAATTGCTTCTAGGACAACTAGGTCACTTCTAGGAGCAAGGTTGCTTCCAGGACCAACTCTACGTCACTTTTGGGAGAAAAGTCACTATTGGGGACTATGGAAGGTTGCTTCTAGGAAGAAGCTTCATGTTTTGTTTGTTACCAAAAACCTAAAGTGTCAAGTGAAGTATATTTCATAATTGCTTTCCCTATTGAAACCTTCTTAAGGTCCATACTATTATTGAGAGACCTTGATTGACTTATTGTTCATGCAGATTGAGTTTCCCCAAATAAACACACTTCAATAAGACATTACAATGTTAGGGTTTAGCACATTCAATATATCAATCAAATTTTACAAAAATCCTAACAACACCATCTTATTTCTCTCTAATTAGGAAAAGTGTAATCAAGTGCTTAATCACCCTCAAGTTGAGTCCCTAATCATTAATGATACATAGCTAATATGAGAGATTCAATACAATTCATGAGAAACGAATTCAAATGGTATGCTTATTTACCAAATTGAAAGGAATTATGAGCTAATTACTAGGAGTTGAGAAAATAAAATGCAAATGAGTTAGAAATTCACTATAGTAACAATGTAAATCTAAGAATGAGGTGCATTTGAGCTTAAAATCCATCTTATTATAGAAATTAAGACTAAATGGATGGGTACGATTCAAAGTTGAGAGAGTGTTAGGATTCAAAGTGGAGTGATCCATATGATGTTCTCTCATTGGTCCACATAACCACTTCTTGTCCATTTGTCCCCTTTAAGATGACATGCATTTTAGTGGGATATATTAATTCATTTTTATTAATTAACTTAGCCAAGTGTATTTAGTCTTTTGATTTAATTAAATACACCAGGAAATTAAGGCTTGATTCACAAATTAATTAGTTTAAATTTATCATTTGATTTAATATTTGATGAATTATGTCAATAATCAAGTCAACATAATTGAAATTAATTTTTGATGAATTATGCCAATAACAGGGTCGACATAATGAGTTTTTCCGTATTAGGAGAAATGGGGCTTCGAGTCTATCATCCCATTTTAGGGTGATTACTAGATGAAGCAAGTGTTACAGTGGTGAAATGGAAGCACTCAATAGGGTAAAGATCTCTACTTAACACACTAAAGCATTAGAATATGTGGGTGGGGAGAAGAAGAATTTCCAAGAACAACCCTTTTTAAATTCAAATTATATTATCAAGACCCACATCAAACAAGGGATTCTAATAATGAATTAGAACTTCAAAGATGCAAACAATGCAAGGAAACACTCTTTATCCCATGTGTGATATGTGAATTTGGTTGTGTAATTGAACTAATTGATTAAGTCAGATATGTAGTGTATATTTAGATGCTAAATATATGCAATCAATGCAATTATGTTTAAACTATAAATTGAAATGAAAGATAGAGTACTCACCTTGAAATGTAAACAGGAAAGTGTAATTTTTCTCTAAAATGTGCAGATATGAACCTAATTCTGAAATTTTGTCCACAAATTCCCAACTAAAAGAAAAAACATAGAAAATCCCATAAATGATTTTTCTTGTTAAGGCTCCGAGGACCAAGGACTAGTTGAACTAAATGAAAAGTGTTTGAACATTGTTCCATGAAGTCACTATCTTCTTGGGACCCAATAAATAGGTTAACCCAACTTTTTTGAAAGGTCTCAAGGAGTATTTCCCAAATTTATAGCCATAAATTTTCTATCATGTTCCTATGCATAATAAATTCATTTTTTATTTTTACATGGTGTAGACACCCAAAATTTGGCAAAGACTTAAATCATGCAATTTTGATCAATCAAGTCCAAATCAAAGAGAAAATTAGAAGAAAAACAATAGACTTTCAAATCAAAAATCACATTAGGTCATTAATCATCTGTCAAATCAACAAGACCTAAATCAAATTTTAAAAGAGGAAGAAAACAATTCAAATTCATGAAATAAAATTCAAAAAAGGTGAAAGAAAAAGACAAAGTCTTGAAAACAAATAAGAAATTTATTAAATCAATAAATTCTTTTATCCTCACAAAAAATGAAAATCCCCCATTTTACCATTTAAAAGAATTTGAAAACTTCTCATATTATCCTCAAAACCAAGTTTGTTGGACTCTTCCTACTGGCCTCTTATGAGATATTTTTAGTTTCACTTTCACCCCCAGTCAAAGGTGAAAATCCAAATTCTTACCCCAACCCCTTCTGAAATCCTATAAATAGGAGGGAAATCTAAGAGGCAAAGGACCCAAGTTTATAGTATCTACACTATAGGCACATTTGCACTCATCATTTTAGCATTCTCATTGTAGCAAGTTCATAGCATTTTAGCATCATTTATTGCATATTAGTCCATGGTATGATCATTTCAAGAGCACTTCTAGGAGTAGTATTTCACACCTAATTTGTATTTTAATCATAGATATTGCATGTTTTCATTGTAGATCTGCATTTTAAGCATAGTCCCATTCTAGAACTATCACTAAGATGTTGGTCTGAGAGCTATTTTAGCAGTTGTAGTTAGGGAAACAAGAGACGCTCATAGAGATTACATTCTAATGATGATATCTTGGGTCTAGTATAGTTCATCATCAATCTATTTGCATTCTACATTAAGGTTTCATGAATACCCATTCACACCGTGTACAAATTGGCGCCCACTGTGGGGCTAAACTAAAAGCCTCTCTATTCTTGAGTTTTTCAATCTAATCTTTCATTTCAAGTATAGATTTGTGTTTCTTGCTATTCTCTTGTGTATATTTGATCAAATATAGGTTCTACTACATTTGGGAGACCTCATATCAGCAAGAACAACATTCCAAAGTCTTCCCCAAGCATAGAAGGTCTAGATCCGAATCCTTTGACACTTTTGCACTTTTTTTCAATGATTTTGAGAGATATTCTAATGCTTATGAACTCTATTTTAATGCATCTAATTGTACTATAGTGCATACACATTTTTTTGTAATGCATTTGTGTAGTTTAGTAACACATTTGCATAGTTTAGTAACACACTTGCATAGTTCTCTAACGCATTTGTATAGTTTTGTAATGCATTTACATTATTTTGTAATACATTTACATAGTTCTATAATGCATTTGCATATTCTTAGAGTGCTCCTAAATATTTTTGTAATGCATTTGATCATTTCTAAAGTTGTAGTTCCCTAAATCTAACTTTTAGATATGAATATCTTTTTCTTACAGGTCCATTTTGCATTAATTAACAAGCCTTCAACAAAGACCATCATAAATGCACCTAGCCTTTGCTAGCTCTGAATCAGGTAGGTGGACCTTGGCTCTTGTTAATTAAAAGTGTGGAATTTCTAAGTTATCAAACATAGCTTAATAAGAATGTTCAATCTCATTGATCTGATAAAGAAGTAGGCCTATGCTCTCAACCCCTTTGAGTTGATTAGAATGCTTGACCTTCTATAAAGATCAGTCACAATTGAATGAGGAAAGAACCCACACATAGTCTAATTAGGAGCCCCCCTATTTTTAGTAGTATAAGGGTTTATAATTAAACATTTGTGTCTATCATGTTTGGGGAGCCAAAGTAGTAGGGATATGCTCTCACTCATCTTGAGTGATCAGATTCTTCAACCTGTTTGTGACTCCCATTTCTCATTTTTCACTAGGTAGGATAATCTATCCATAGAAGGGTTGCCTCTTAAGTTGCCTTAGTAGAGCTATTGAGAGGGATTGCACCCCAATCTTGTATTCCTAATTGAATCTAAGCCACATACATTTAGAACATAGCCTTGCTCTAGTATTTCTATAAGGGATTGTGCCAAACCTCCCTGGTGTTGGTGGGTGCTCTTTGTCACAAGAGAGGTAAATCCGAACATGATTGGAACACTAAGACCTACTAGTCACAGGCCTTAGATAACCTTGATAGGAAGCCATTTTTATTTCATTTTTTAGGTGTGTGCAATTTTTCATTTTGTTTTGATTTCACTACTATTGTGCTTGGAAGTCCTTTAAAACTTAATAATGAACACCAATGTGGATTGCAAACCTTCCAGAATGACAAACCTCAAATTAATATTGAGAAACCAAGTCTAAGACGAAGACATTGCTGAACAATCCTTAAAGTAGCACATATATTGCATAAAACAGTGCTTTTGAACATTCTTGTAACACTTTTGATCTATGTTATGACACATACACATATAGAACAATGCATTTGACACTTAAAACAATGCACATGATTCAGAAAACAATGCATATGAAAGTTACAATAGGACATATGAGCATTTAGGTAGCACATATGACCAATGAAACAATGCATTTGATTAATGAAACAATGCACCTAAGAATTACTATGATGCATCTGAGAAAAAACATGAAATAGAGGCTATCTACAAACATGATACTTGTGAACAAACAATAAATTTGGATACCCTTTTCCTTGTTAGTATTTTACAGAGTTTGAAAATTTTTGTGTCTAATTGAAAACATCTTTTGAAACAAGCAAAGCTACATCATCATCAACCCAATAGTTACCATTACCTCACTTCACACATCAAGCCAGAGACATTTGGAGACACATATCTGTCCCTTTATCTAACTTCACAAAAGTGAATCTTATCCTCCCAACATTGGCAAACACCCTGTCCAATCTAGCTTGTTGCTATAAATCAATCACGGTCAATGAAAACCTTCACTTTTTGAAAAATTCCTAAAAACTAAAAGAATCCAACTCATCTTTCATGCCACTACACAAACAAGTGTACCAACAATACTAAAATGGTCACCCATATGAGTGAGTGCTAGGATAGCAAGTAGAACCATCAACCACATAGAACCTCTAAACCTCCTCAAATCTACTACAACAACGAATTGCACACATAACACAATTACTCCCAAGTCACCCTTATTCAATCAAAACTTAGAACCCTTAGCCACAATGGGTTCATCTCATACATGGGATGATAGAAGTATTGAATCTAAAATCAAAGATTTTCAGCAAAATCCCAAACTCGTCGATATCATGGAAAAGATACTAGAAAAAGAAAAAGAATGCTACATACTCACATTAGCACAACGAGGTGCAAAATTTCCATCTGACTTTGATGTGACCAATCTAAAATGAGATGAAGAAGAGTCACCCTTAGACATTGCCACACATAGATTTCAAGACTTATAACTAGAAATGGAAAGGATGAAAAGAGGGAAAATAAAACCTACAGAGTTTAGCCTCAAAAAGGTATGTCCCCTACCATTCGACAAAAGCATTACCTTCACACCTTTCTCTTCAAATGTGCAGATACCAAAATATGATAAATATTTTGATACATTGAATCCACAAGATCACCTTAGGAAGTTATATATGCTAAGTATGGAGTTTGTCCATGACATAATGTACCTAATGTGTCTATTTCCTAGGAGCCTTGGGGGAAAGCCATGGAGTGGTTCTCCAAATTACCCTCCAATATTAAAACTTTTGATTAACTAACCTCCATTTTTATCACCCAATATTCCTATAACATTGAAAGAGAAGTTACAATGATTGATCTATGTAACACAAAACAACTCTCAGGTGAATCATTCAAGGCCTTCCTACAAAGGTGGAGGTACATGTTTGCCAAATATCATAGAGACATACCAGATAAAGAGAAGACATAAATCTTCATAAATAGTTTCTCAAAACCAATGAATTATTTGCTCTAACTCCAAGGGCCTAGAGATTTTAAAACCGCCTTAGAAAATGCCATTAAAGTGGAAGAAACTTTGCTAAATAATGACATAATTAAACTATCTAAAGATGGTAAAGGTGTCTCCAACAATTCCACATAGATGCACAATTCCTCTAATTGGTCCACTAACAAATAGAAATCATGGTGGAGAAATAATGACAAAAAAACCACAAATAATGGGGTAGTTGAAGCCAATGATGTCAAAACTCAAACTCAACCCCCTTTAAATCAACCGGGTCCCATTGCTGCACCTCAATGAAATAATTCACCATTTTACCGATGTAACATGAAGACTACCTCCACGTTTGATCAACAAGTTGCCTACAACCAAGCTCCTCCCCCATGAAGGTATCAGTCTCTGATATACTTAAGGAGTATACACCCATAGGGGTGTCCTATGAGAGTGCTTTACAAATACTCTTGGTCGGTGACCTCGTCATGTTACCTGAGGCTAAACCATATGAGCCCCAAGTTAAGCTGAAGTGGTGGAATGAGAAACACATTTGTGCCTATCACCAAAATTGGGGGCACTTAAAAAATAATTGTTTTTCCCTTAAGGGGGTCATCCAAAAATTAATAAATGATGGAACCATTAAAGTAAAAAATCTTAGCAATAATGAAGACTATACAGCCTTCAAAAACCCCTTCATGAGTCATGAAAAGGGGGAGTCTTCCAAGGCCAATCAAAACACACCTCCTCAAACCAAAGTTAACTATGTGCATCACTATGATAATACCATTGGCATGATTTCTAGATTTGATGACACTGTAAATGTCATCATAATTAAAGATAAAAACAAAACAAAAAAATCCTCCAATGCCATTACCTGAGGTCAAGCCTCTAAAGTTATCCTACCAAGACCTATGACAAATCCTAACTAGGAAGCTCCAAGTTCCTCCATGCCCAAGTATAGCCTAGTTAACCAATTAATCAAGAATCTAGCCCACACCTCCATTTTTGAACTATTGCAAATCTCCCCAAAGCATAAAGAAATACTCACTGAAGCCTTAGTGCCAAATGATCTAGCTATGAGTAGGTTTCAAAACATGGTCAGCAATCTAGTCACCCCTCACTGCATGTCATTTTTAGCTCAAGATGACATTTCTATCTTCCAACCATAAAATTCTCCTTTTCATATTGAAGTATTCATGCATAGGAATCAAGTCAAGAGAGCATTGGTCAATGGTGGGTTGGTCTCAATATTTGCATACTCAGTTTAGCAAAAGCCCTTAGGTACACAGAGGATGTTGTTAATCCAAGAAAAAATATTACCATCAAGGCTTATGATGATGAAGAAAGATCCTCTAAAGGCATGGTCATATTACCAATTAGAGTAGGGCTGGTTGTGAAAGAAACTATCTGTCAAGTCTTAGACCTACAATTAACTTATAACATCCTATTGGGAAGGCCATGGATTCGTGACATGCAAGACGTTCCCTCCACCTACCACCAGTGCCTTAAATTTCCATATATGGGTCAAGAGGTAACCATACCTAGAGATCAACACTTTGTCTAGTATTGTAATTCTCTTTTCCCTCATAATAGGGAAGAAGCTAGTGCATTGAAAAATGACATCAACCAGTCCACAACTACAAACACTTTACACTCTACTAACCAAATGAGGAATCACTCATCAACATCAACTAAGGGTAAATAGAAAGTGGTTTGTTCAAGTCCTTCCACTCCTTCACCATTGTCATCATCAAAAGATCCTAAACAATTGCACTATGAAGAAATGGATAAACTAATGAAAGAATTTGATAAAAAGTGTAAGTTTCACCGTAAAGGGGTAGGTGATTACTCATTCTCTCTATTTGATCACCCACTTTCTTTGAGGTCTTAGGGAAAACAATCATCCATGAAGCCATATCATGCACATTTTATCAAAACAAGTAGCACACCTCCAAACTCAGTGGAAGACATCAGTCAACAAAACATTGACATCTCCTCCCACCTACATGGGAAAGGCTTTGACCTAATGAAAAATATGGGATACATAGGAGATGGCCCTTGAGGGAAAAGGACAGGCATCATTGAACCCCTAATGGCACAATCCAAGTCCAACAAGTCTAAAACAAGGGTAGGGTATGATAGACAAGACAAGGAAAAACTCTATTCCAAAGCTTACCCAAAGCATAATGGTCCTTCCTTTTCCACCTTTGTGTGGTTACCTAAACAAAAGGACGATTATACCCTGTCAACAATTAATATCACAAATGTGAATTTTTCCCTCTCAAGTTCACATTCCATAGAAGAACCACCTATAAATACCTCCAATAATGAAGACGATGACAATTTTTCTAAATGGGAATTTGAGTCCCTATCTGAGGAATCTCTCCATGATAAAGAATGTGATGTTGTCCACATACCCCCCCCTAAGAGTTTAGCTGCACAAAGAAAAAATCATAGTTCAAGATCCACTTCACCAAGAAATAGAGTACATCAAGATGGCTTAGAAGATGATGAACCCATTAAAGGGTTTTGATTTCAAACCTTATTCCCTGACTTCTTTCTAGTGGAAGTCAAAGATGATTACTACGAGCCTCTTGCAAACTCTACTTTCCTTGACACTTTAGAAAAAGCCCATGTCATAGATCTAACAGATATAGCATATGGTCCATCCAATGAAATTATGTCTTTAAACCTTGTTGAACCCTTCCTATGCTATGAATCACTTTCCCTAGTCCATCCTGAACTCATTAACTAGGATACAACTAAGCCTCATCACCTCCCTCATTTTGACACTGACCATGAAGTTTTCATCTACCTTAACACAGTTGAACCATGTCATCAATGAAGAAAATAAGAAGAGCATATAGTCGAGTTTGGTATGAATCACCTTAGTCACACTAGAGTATGGAAAACATCCTACAACCTTAGTGAACACCACCAAATTGTGGTTAATCTTGACAAAAAAAAAAGGAAACAAATAGATGTGAGGCATCCCAAGGTGAAAACCCAACCGTGGCAGCCATAGATGGGGTAATTGATACCTTACCTAAACATTTTGAGGAGCGATCTTCTATTTTGATTGAGCCAACAAAACCAGTCAACATCAACACAGAAAAAGAACCAAAGGTCATTTATTTGGCACAATCCTTGAGCATAGAAGAAAGCAAGGCATTCATTGAATTCTTCAAAAAAAGATAGATAAACTTTGTATGGTCTTACATGGACATGATCGACTTAGACTTGACCTTAATCCTCTACCATCTTAACATTTCTTTGGAGGTCAAGCTGGTAAAACAAAAACTTAGAAAGATGTACCCCCACATAGCCTTGTTAGTCAAAGTAGAATTGGAAAAATTAATTAGCACCAATTTCATTTGGCCCCTGGTGTATGCATCATAGATATCCAAAATTGTCCCCATATCAAGGAAGAATGGTAACATACGCATCTTTATCAACTTTTGGGATTTAAACAAAGTATGTCCCAAAGATGACTTTCTCCTCCCTAATATCGACACCATTGTCAATCTTATAGTAGGTCATTCCATGTTTTCACTCATGGATAGGTTTTTAGGGTATAATCAAATCAGGATAGCACTAGAGGATTAGGAGAAAATCGCTTGCACTTGTGCATGGGGTACATTTTGTTGGAATGTGGTTCCCTTTGGATTAAAAAATGTTGGGACCACCTATCAATGGGCCATGAGCACCATCTTTCATGATATGATGCATATTTTTATGGAAGACTATGTGGATGACATTCTTGCCAAATCTCATAGCCACAAAGAACATCTCCCTATATTGGCCAAGATATTCACCCATCTAGAAGCATTCAAGGTTAGACTCAATCACAAGAAATGTGCTTTTGGTGTCCAATCAGGCAAACTTTTAGGATACATTATCTCTGTCATGTCCCCTTTTCAAATAATTAAAAATAATAATCTTTTCTAAGGCAGGCAGGCCCAAAAAGGTGAAGTTTCAGAAAAAGGGGATAATCTTTGGAAGATAATGGACTAATAAATGAAAATTATTATTAAAATATGTTTTATTAACCCATCTTGGATGTGAGTTAGGGTTATGCCCTCTTTTAAGGAGTTTGGAGGCATTTTGGGCTCATTCTAGAACTTGATTTTTGCTCATTTCTTTGTTATTCTTCAGAGGCTGCCAAACCTGTAGAGAAGGAGACCAAAGAATGGGAGTTTTTAGGTTTATAGGAAGGCTAAGGATGGAAGTTTGAAGCCATTCCATGTGCATTCTCATGCAAAGTTTTTCTTTGTGCTAAACAGTGCAGATTTGTGGTTTTTCGGGTGTGTTTTTTGTAAGAGTTTGGTGTTTCCGGTTGAGTATTTCATATCAGTTTGAGTTGCTGGTGTATTTCAGAATTTTAGATGTTAAAATAGAGCTTAATATATTTATTTGGTCATGATTATACTTATGTGATAGATTATTAGTTTTTTTGTGGTGTTTCCGGGCTATTCTATGTTGTTCTCGAGAGCCCGATGAGCATTGTTTTTATCCTCTGTTTGGGAGCTATTGTGTAAATGTTATATAGATCTGAAAATTTCATTTTGTAGGCTTCTATGCTGCTGAAATTTATATAAAAATTTCCACTTTCAGATTTACTAATAATATGTGAAGCTGTGAAGTTTTTTGGCACTATTTTTGGCATACCCGATTTGGGGTTTATTGAGAAATTGGTGGATCTTTGAAAGATTGGTTGTTTGATCTTAAAGATCTGATTAGAGGCTTGAAATATCATATAAAATCAGAAAAGGGACATTTCAGTGGTATCAAAGCTATGATCTTTCTAGCCTGAGGGTTTGTAAAAGTTTGCATGTCAGTTTTGACAACTACCCAAATCTTGCATGTCAAAATTTATGGTTGCATGCTACCTCTAATCATTTGCATGTTAGTTCTTGGTGAATTTGGTCGTTTCATGTTGCTTCTAATCAGTTGCATGTTGAAATCTATGGTTGCATGCTACTTCTAATCATTTGCATGTTAGTTCTTGGTGAATTTGGTGGTTGCATGTTGCTTCTAATCAGCTGCATGTCAAAATCTATGGTTGCATGCTACTTCTAATCAATTGCATGTTAGTTCTTGGTGTTTGAAGAAGTTATAACCTATTGGGGTTACACTCTACTTTATCCAAAATGGCCAGGTATAGTACAGAGTCTCAGAGGACATGATCTTGGACAATTGATATCCAAAGTCAGAACAGTAGAAAGGATGGTTATTTAGACATTCGAGATAAACTTAAGAAAATAAGCCATGACATGTCTAAATAGTTGGTTGAGCACCACCATATGATGAATGACATGTTTTCTAACCCAGCTAAGGTGGATAAGTTGACTAGATTTCTATTTGGCAGATTTTCTCATAGGGCAGATGACACAATTACCAAGAACTTGCATGAGGAGTTTGAGAAACTAGCTTATAGCCAGGCAGAGGTCTCAGATTCTACTCTGCCACAAGAGGTAGTGAGAAAGGATATTATGCAGATTGATAGTAATGGTCAACTTGATACTCAAATTGAGAAAATTATATATAGGTCATTAAAGGGTGATGTCATAGGTATTTAGGATGGTATAGTTACAACAAGCAGTGACTACAACGTAGTGGGTTCAGATGATGATTATGAGGATGTTGTTGTGCATGATGGTGAGATACCTAGTAGAGATGAGCAGACATTGAGCATTCATGAATTTGCTGAGAAAGAGTACTAGGCATAGTTAGATGCTTCGTCACATGAGGTTGAGGCTGGTAGTACTTCACATGATTTGTCCAGCTAGTTGAAAGTGAACAAAGATAGTATTCTGACTTCATTATCTCATCATGACAGGTATGTAGAGTTAGTTGGTATTGGTCATATTACTCAGGTGAGGAGTTTTTTTGAGTTACCAACTAATTCTAGTTTACAGATATGGACTCAAGATTTTTATATTGGTATTTTGGATTCAGTTGACTGGAGATCTTTAACATTTTTTGGTAATAGTGTGTGTTTGGGTGCTATCATGGATTTGATTAGCAGATTGCATGGTGTTGTCTTTTCTTGTGCTAGCAGCTTGTCCGATGTTGGTATTAGTTTTTATACATCGGTGTTGGACTTTGTTCATATATCCAGTTGACCATACTTGCTAGAATGTGTTGATGATCTTTCATATTTGGTAGTGTGTACAGATGAGTCCCAGGATCATATTGGCATTGATGACATCCAAGAGGATGCAGTGGGCGGTTTTGAAGACTTAGTTTCCTTGGGTACAAAGGAGTTGGACAACAGTGCTATAGTTTTTGATACTCTGTATGTTGATATGAGCTTTAGAGTTGATTCATAGGATATGGATGGTAATACTCTAGAGACTAGTAACTTTGAGGATACTCCTTTAGACAGTGCATCAGAGGAGGTTTTTAGGAGACAGTCAAGCCAGTGCCTTCATGTGTCTAATCAGTTGAGAGTTAGTGAGCGAGACATTGCTATTGCTTGCCAACATTTCGATGCTGCTTGTCAATTGTTAGCAATTTTTGAATGGGTTTCTCCTACTAGTGATGAGCAGGGAGGCAATTATCTTTCCTTGACAGAGTTCCACTCTTTATGGGAGGCTATCTAGATTCTGAGACAGGATTATATGCGGTTGGTAGCCGACAGAGATTATCTTATGGAGTGGGGCAGTAGTGCATATGATGCATTGTTGGCCAAGGAAGATGAGGTGAGTGAACTTACTTAGCAACTTGAGGTGACTTCTGAGATTGTTGAGAGTACACAGTTGGCTTTCAAGGAGTCATAGTTTCATTTGGCTAAGGTGACCATGGAGTTAGAGCAACTAGAGTCTTTACTAGATTCTATACAATCACAAGCTGTGGTGTCTGATGATCCGAGGATGTCCATGGTCGAGATTGTCAAAGATAGTGGAGATGGGGATGCATCCATCCTTGATACTAACATTGGCATATCGGGTTCATCCCCACTAGAGTTAGGTTCAGTTGAGTTGGGTGCTATAGAAGATTGTTGTGGTATGCCTAACATGGTGGTGACCTCTAGCACTAATGGTACGAAGACTAGAGATGTTGTATCAAAGACCATGTGTGATGTTGGTGAGCCAATAGTTGGCATGGTTCCTGCTAGTAATACTACTCCCTTGGCGATGTCTTTAGAGGTAGTAGTCAGTTCCAACTTGGTTAGTGATCGATTGCAATTAGTTACATCTAGATTGCAGTCTGAGCCACTAACTGAGATTGGCACATTCTATTAGCATTACATTGTGAGGTATGGTCATTAATTTACTTTTGATGACCACGTTGATGAGATGATGATACAGAAATGTACTTTGGTTCCTAGTGCTTATCATCAGTTATGGGATAGTTTGATGCCTTGGGATGAGAGTTGTGATGGGCATGACATGGCGATAGGTTCTGTAGTTGACAACTTGATAATACATGACTTAGAGCAGGAGTTTTAGAGTGATGCTTCAGCGGGTGTTGTTATTGATTCTACTCCTTTGTCTATGAAATCTCCTAACTTAGCTAGTGATCAGTCACAGTGGGTTGTATCACTTGTTCATGGTGAGCTGTTGACTGAGGTTGGTTTTTTTTATCAACATTATATTGCAAGGTATGTACATCAGTTAGCATTTGATCCTTGTGTTGAGGAGTTGATGGCAGACAAATTTGGTTTGGGTTCCAATTCTTGCTGTTTATCTTGTGATGGCTTTTCACCATCAGGGGTGCATGGGAGTTATGGTTATGAGACAGTGGTCAATGATCTACAGAGTTGTGTTGACTGCAGGAGTTGTACAGTGTGTGGTTTCTCCATACTTGGTGTAGTTTCATTCGGGAGCATTCACCATTGTTGCAGAGTTGGATTGTACATTCTGTATAGGCCAGTGGAATGCGTTGATGGTATTTACTGTGTTGATAGTTTGATTTGTCCACTTTACTTGGGTTTTGATGTTCTAAGAGTTTTTTTCTCATGGGTGTCTTACTGTGGAAGTTGTGACTTTGGAGTTTGGTTGAGCAGTAATTGTTAGTTTGATTATGGATTCCTCTTGGTTATATTGTAGAGGATATTGTAGGAACCTGTGTTAATTGAAAATAGTATAGTTCATTACTACATTTGGGATCCAGGTGGATTGATTGGTTTATTCTTCATCCATTTCTTGAGGACAAGCAATATTTGGAAGGGGAGGACTTGTCATGTCCCCTTTCCAAATAATTAAAAATAATAATCTTTTCTAAGGCAGGCAGGCCCAAAAAGGTGAAGTTTCAGAAAAAGGGGATAATCTTTGGAAGCTAATGGACTAATAAATGAAAATTATTATTAAAATATGTTTTATTAACCCCTCTTGGACGTGAGTTAGGGTTATGCCCTCTTTTAAGGAGTTTGGAGGCATTTTGGGCTCATTCTAGAACTTGATTTTTGCTCATTTCTTTGTTATTCTTCAGAGGCTGCCAAACCTGTGGAGAAGGAGACCCAAGAATGGAAGTTTTCAGGTTTCTAGGAAGGCTAAGGATGGGAGTTTGAAGCTATTCCATGTGCATGCTCATGCAGAGTTTGCCTTTGTGCTGAACAGTGCAGATTTGTGATTTTTCAGGTGTGTTTTTTGTAAGAGTTTGGTGTTTCCGGTTGAGTATTGCATATCAGTTTGGGTTGCTGCTGTATTTTAGACTTTTAGATGTTAAAATAGAGCTGAATATATGTATTTTTTCATGATTATACTTCTTTGATAGATTATTAGTGTTTTGGTGGTGTTTCCGGGCTATTCTATGTTGTTTTCGAGAGCCCGATGAGCATTGTTTTTATCCTCCGTTTGGGAGCTATTGTGTAAATGTTATACAGATCCTAAAATGTCATTTTGTAGGCTGCTATGCTGCTGAAATTTCTATAAAAATTTCCACTTTTAGATTTACTAATAATATGTGAAGCTGTGAAGTTTTTTGGCACTATTTTCGGCATACCCGATTTGGGGTTTATTGAGAAATTGGTGGATCTTTGAAAGATTGGTTGTTTGATCTTAAAGATATGATTAAAGGCTTGAAATATCATATAAAATAAGAAAAGGGACATTTAAATCTCAGCCAAATGGATAGAAGTTGACCCCAAAAAGGTACAAGCCATACTCAGTATGCAACCTCCAAATAACTTGAGTCAGTTAAGCTCTCTTCAAGGCAGGCTTCAATCAATTTGCCGGTTTATTTCTCAATTGGTGGAAAAGTGTATACCTTTAACACACTTGCTACATAAAGACAAATTTTAAGTGGGATGATCAGTGTCAGAAAGATTTTGAAATGCTTAAAACCTATTTGATGAATCTACCCATGTTGGTACCTCTTGCACCACACAAACCATTACTATTGTATATTTCTCTAATGGATAAATCAATCAAAGCTCTCCTAATGTAAGAAAATGACCAAGGAAAAAAATGAGTCATTTACTACATTAGTTGTACCTTGGTCAATTATGAACTTAATTACTCTTTCATTGAAAAGGTTTGCCTAGCCATAGTTTTTGCTTGCCAAAAGCTACATCATTATGTCCTAACACATAAAGTCAAGCTCATCTCCAAAATTGATCCTCTCAAATACCTTCTCAACAAGACAGCATTAACAGGTAGATTGGCCAAATGGGTAATGATTCTAAGAAAATTTGACATTGAGTATGTAGATAAGAAGGTAATAAAAGGATAGGCCATTGCCAATCAATTGGCGGATGTGCCTATAGAGAGTTCCAATCCTATCTTAGTTGACTTCCCTAATATGCACATTCTTCAGACAGAGCCAGTAACATGGAAATTTTATTTTGAGGGTTCCTACACACACCATGGATTAGATGTCAGTATTTTGTTCATCACACCACTAGATGTTACCATCCCTAAGCCTTAGAAACTACTCTTCCCCTATACCAACGACATGGCCAAATATGAAGCTTTGGTCTTAGGACTCAAGCTAGCTTTGGAATGGAAACTAATACCACTAGAATTTTATGGAGACTCTTAGTTGATCATCAATCAAGTTACTGACACTTAGTAGACCAAAGATGAAAAATTATTTCCTTATAAACATATGGTTGATACACTCAAGGCATTTTTTTTTCACATTACTTTTGAACAAATTCCTAGAGAAAAGAATAGAGTAGCAGATGCCATGGCCACTTTGGGCTCTTTATTCCAACTCCTAGAATAGCATGAGTAGTACGAGTTCTTAGTAGATGAGGTGGTTCAACCTGCATTTATAAACCTAATTCCTTCATCATTTTCCACTTAGACACTCCTAATTCCCTTTAGTACAATCCCATCATTAGTTACCTTTGTGATAACACCATTCCATCTAACCTCTCACATAACCAATGATGAAATTTCATTCGCCAAACCTCTCGTTACACTTTAGTGGCTGATATGTTGTATAGGAAAGGTCTTGACGGTACTTTATTTAGATGTCTCAAAAAGGATGAGTCTAGAGTCACTCTATAGGAAGTCCATGCAGGGATTTGTGGGTCACACTCTAGTGGGTTCACACTAGCAAACAATATTCTTAGGATGGGCTAATTTTGGCCAACCATGGAAAAAGATTCTATCGACTATATCAAAACCTACCAAAAATGTCAAATCCATGGTAAACTTGTTCATGCACTAGCCTAAGAACTCAACCCTTTGGCCACACCATGGTCTTTTTATCAGTGGGGATTTGATTTGATTGGAGCTATCCATCCACCCCCCTCTAGGGGGCATAAATGAATTATCATTGCCACTGAATACTTCACCAAGTGGGTCAAAGTGATGCCACTTGCTGACTCTATGGGAAAATAGATCTCCTCTTTTATTCTCAACCATATCATTTGTCAGTTTGGCATAACTCATGCCATTCTCATAGATAACACCCTGTACTTTAAAAATCAAATAATTGATGAATTATGTGAAAAATTTCACATTATACACCACTCCTCATCAATTTATTATCCCCAAGGAAATGGCCAAGTAGAGGCCACCAACAAAACCATTATCAATATCCTTAAAAGAACAGTCAATGATATTGGTAGGGATTAGCATTTACAGTTGAACCCCATCCTTTGGGCCTAGAGGGTGAGTGTTAGGATGCTTACAAGTGCAACAACATTCTCCTTAGTTTGTGGTTATGAAGCTATTCTCCCTTTAGAGGATGAGATCCCATCCTTGAGAGTTACTCTTCGAGATGTACTATCAGATAAGGATTACAGAGTGGCCCTTGTAGAATAGCTAGAGTTGTTAGAAGAACATTAGCATACAACACATGAACATCTAAAAGTGTATCAGAATAGATTATCAAGACATTACAACAAAAAGGTCAAACTCCATATCTTTCAAATTAGTGATCTAGTGCTTAGATAAAACCCTAAGAACCAAGCAGTGAAGGAAAATAAAGAAAAATGAGAGGCTAATTGGATTGGTCCTTACCTTATCACAGAATCCTTTGGGACTAGTACTTATAGAGTTTTAGATTGTGATAGTACAGAATTAGTAGAACCTATCAGTAACATCCATCTTAAACAATTTTGTCTAAAAGCCTTGCATAGAACATCAAAAATATCCCAAAAAAAGGTACAAAAGAAGCGAGAATGCCACCTTTGGCTTGAAAAGGGGAAAGAGATAGCACTTTTAGACTTCCCTAAAAAATAGAAGTCCTTCAATGCTGAAAAATAGTTTAGATAGCCCTTAAGCCACTATCCTGAGACAAATCTTGATGTTTTTAGGAACCATTGAGTTAGTTTCACACATAGCCAATTGAGAAACACTTTGTCTTATCATTCTGGGGTCTTTCGGCATCAAATGTGGTTCACATCAGCAGAAATAGATAGTATGACAACAATAGTAGAGCAAAGAAAATAGAGCCCTTAATAGCACTAACAATAACAATGGAAAGAACAAATCAAATCCCTTTTCCTTGATTGAATGTACACCCATAGCTCTTTATGTTCATGCAAACACCCCTATCCATACCATGGAGTAAAGACTAAACTATAACTAGAAGTGGGAGTAGATAGAATTGAGAAAAACTTGTGTGTTATAGTTTTGAGGTCTCTTGGCATCAAATATGGTTCACAACAACACAAATAAATAGCATGACAACAAAAAAGGGGAGCACAAAAAATTTAGCATGACAGGGAGTCTGACTATGTATTGAGATAACATAGACAAGAATTACAAGAAAATTAATGCACATCTTTGTTATCCATTTTGGCCAATCATCTCCAATGTTTATTTTAGCCCTTAATCAACCCATTTGATGTCATTAATTTCTTCCATTACCTGTTTAAGTACCTCACATGGTCCTGGTTGCCCCTGCATTCCAACAAATGTCACTTACATCCTCCTTCTCACCCTCACAAACTCAAAAAGCATCCGAAATTCCCAAAAAATTTCCAAAATTGCCAAAAATTACCAAAAAAATAAAAAAATCATCCCAAATTATCAAAAAAATGCAAAAATCATCTAAAAATAAAAATAAAATCATGACTAGCGCAAAGTATTCTAAAGGGAGGTCATAATCGCCAAACGTGGTTGTGAAAGCTCAAAACATTAAGAACACCCTAAAATTCCTATCAATTGTGGGTTCACTTTAGCTCAAATAGGGTATACAACATATGAAGCACCTCAATGGTATTAAGAAGTAGCATAGTAATTTCTTGAAACATATCACTGGGCTTTGGAAAGTCTGGCACAATGCAAATAGTGCACAAGGCATTGGTAGAATCATTTTTCCCCTGTAAGGAGCAACAATTCCCAATAGATCATTAGTCTTATTTATGTTTCATGGCCACAATTGGTCTAATCCCCCTTCAACAAATATATCAATGCTATCCTAAAAGCCTAGATATTCATCAGACTCTTTCATCCTCACTTAGCTGGGGGCATAGAATAAGAAAGTGTAAGTGTATGAGTTTGCGTGCGCCCCCCCCCCCTTAGGTGCCTTTTTCAAGGCCCAAGCATCCTTTTTGGACCCCTCCAGTGCCTTGTTAGGCCCAAAGTGCCTTTTTTAGGCCTTAAGCACCTTTTTACAGGCTCAAGTGTCCTTTTTAGACCCCTATAGTGCTTCTTTAGGCCCAAAGCACATTTTTCAAGCCTCAAGCACCTTTTTCAAGTCCCAAGCATCTGTTTTGGACCCCTCTAGTGCCTCTTTAGGCCCAAAGCAACTTTTTCAGGCCTCAAGCACCCTTTTTAGAACTCAAGCATCTTTTTCAGACCCAAAGTGTCCTTTTTGGACCTCTAAAGTGCCTTTTTCAGGCCCAAAGTGTCGTTTTCGGACCCCTCTAGCACCTTTTTAGGCCTTAACCGCCTTTTTCAAGACTCAAGCATCCTTCTTAGACCCCTCTAGTGCCTCTTTAGGCCCAAAGCACCTTTTTAGGTCCAAAGTGTCCTTCAGACCTCTCCAATGCCTTTTTAGGCCCAAAGTGCTTTTGTAGGCCCCTCAAACACCTTTTTTAAGGCCCCTCAAATGACTTTTAAGGCCTCAAATGCATTGTTCAGCCCAAACACCTTTTCTCAATGCCTCATTTCACACTTTTCAAGACCCTTGACATCTTTTGGGCTCCGAACACACCTTTCTCAAGTTAAAGCACCTTTTCAAGGCCCTATTTCGCCTACTTGAGACCCAAGTGTTCTCTTTTTGGCCCCAAATGCCTTTTCATAAGCCTCAAGGATGTTCATCTCATCACACACCTAGAGAAACATCCCCACATTGGCCTCATTATTGTTTGTAATGGTTCTTCATAGACACATAGACATTCTTTCTTACTAATCATGGTTATCCTCACTCTACAGATGGTATTATGCCCATTTTTACAAGAGTCAATCTGTTCCAACATTTATCATAAAAAAATTCAAATACAAGCATCCCAAAAATATTTAAATATTCAAAAAAACCACAAAAAAATCCAAATCTATTTTGAAAATACCAAAAATACACATGACAATGCATTACAATCAACATTAGTTGCCGCAACAACAAGCACAAACTTTTTATTCTCCTATGACGACAATGACAACATTACATCCCAATAGCATCTTGATGATTATCTATTCTGGCCTCTTGAGGGAGGTGGTACAATAGGGTGTCTGATCAATGGTGTTTCTTCTAGCCTAGCTCCAAAAAAAGAAGCTCCTAGTGTCAACCCCCTATATGTCCACACTGCATCCATAGGAATTGGAAACCTTTCATTGCGTAATTGCATGTTCAACAGATGTGTAAACTCCCTATCTATAAATTCCATCTCTTGTTGGTCCTCATGCATGAAGGCTTGATAATAACATCCCATCCAATAAGCGACTTCCTAGTATACCTTTTTCACTCAGTGCATCTCCATGAACACATTCTCCACCAACTTGCTTACCCCTTGTGTAGTGATCGCTCATTGGGCCACATCTTGCTCCTCCTACATCTGATCAATCATCATTTACCAATGCTCCTTGTCCACTTTTGCCTCACCTTTCCCTCACTCAATGCTAACCACTCCTACAATTTCAATGTCAAGGAGTTCACCTTCATAATCATGTCCCTAAATGGCTAAGACTATGACTACAATAACACAAGCTCATTTTGAGTGCTCTCTAAACCCACCTATGCCATTTCCAGTGATTCTTGCAACTATTGATCTTGTGACCATTCAACCCGCATTCCTACATCATTTCCCTTTGCTCATACATGTTCCACTAGTAGCTCCATCTTTAGCGATTGAACCCACACCCACTCTACATCCACCACTACTTGCAATCATCTTGTCTCTATTTGTGCCCCATCGTCCATGCCATCTCCATTAATCCCAATCAAAAAGAGACCTCCTATTTTGCATTCTCTACTCAAACTCTTTCCATAGCTTATAATATTTGTAATCCCTCCACATCCTATGATGATTGATCTTTGTCTCCCACCTTTAGTTGTGGCTCCCCCAGCTTCACACTACTTGTTCCCCTTTCTATTGACCCCTATTTTGGTGTCCCAAGACTAATCAACTGACATGTCCCACTTCTTACCTCACCTCTAGTAACGCCTCCTGCATCTTTTGAAGTTTCTCCCACAAACTGTTTAGGAGACTTTATGTCCCCCACTTCCTCCTCCACCCCTAACACACTCTTTGCCTTCTTAGATGGACTTTTCTCCACCTACATAATTGGCTTGTCATCTACAATCACTAACAATGCCTATTGCATTGTAGTCCTAGATAACATTAGTAAAGATGACAAAGGTGTTTCTTCCACCTCCATCCCCAACTCTTCAAGTTGTGTTGGCCCTTTTCCTGGCTAACTTGTCTCACCCAGACCTTAACACTTGGAGTTCTGACTAATCCACCCACTCCTTGAAAGTTTTTCGAAAGTGTTTCACTCTTTGCCCTTGCCTCATCCACCTTCCTTGGCTAGCATCACCCTCCTACTATGACTGATCTAGTGAGCCTGACATACTTTCACTCTCATGATTCCTACAACTTCTCAATACATCTAATAATCACATTCTACTCCTCACTTCACCTTGATTCATTCCCATCTTATCTTCCTACTTATAGCCCTTCCTCACCTCATAAATGTATCCACTCTTTGCATCCCACTGCATTGGTACTTGGTACACTTGACCCTTGGCTCTAACATTGAGCCACCCAAAATTTTTGCTAAGACACACTGACCATTAGATTCCACTACTAAATCACCACTAGCACATATCACGCCTTCTCATCTGCCTAGGACAATAATTGCTCCCTGGCAGAATTGAACAAAATTGACACTATTACACACAACTGGAAGCACTCCTGGCTCACAAATAATAGTTTGTCCTTTTATGCTATCATGTATTTTTAGTGTCTTGATGATGTGTTTGACTGGAGGTACCAAGATGAACTCATGATATTTTTATTGATTTTTTTTGTTTAACTCCTATGATCCTTTGGTTTCGCACATTATTGGTGTCTGCTTATAAGAGCCTCCTCTCAGATGGAATGCCATGTGTACCTTGACCAATTTTGTACATTACCTTAGGCGAGGTATTTTACCTTACATGTGACTAGTTGGCATGCCTATTTCTATTATTTTGCAACTATAGCTTTTGTTTCTTAGTGGTTGTCATTTTTTCTTGTATATTGTTCCTCTTTGCTAGTACTTCTCAGCATGACATAGTATTCATATCACTATCAGTTGAGCTAGTGGTGATTGTACTTAGTCACTTTTTATCACATGCTTTATGATGACATTTAGTTTGCATCTCTTCACAAAAGTGATAGTTAGTTGCATTCATCTAGTTTGCATTATCATCTTAGATTCCTTAAAAACAAACAGTTGACACATAAATTAGGATACAATTCACAAATTTTAGTGAACAACTTCAATATTGGTTATCAAAAAGTGGACAACAACATCAACATCAACATCATTACAAGCTTCTAGCACTCCAATATCATGGACTTTGTCTCTTCACAATATCCACACTAGCATTACACTTCATGCATTCACCTTTTCATTCCACTCATTACATTATGTGGCTTTTGAATCTCAAAAAATTCTAGTTGCTATCAAATTGCACCACATCATCTACTACCTTGCATGGCTTTCAAATCTTAAACAATCTTGTTTCACCACATTCTATCTCCTCTGATTCACTGCATCATCTTTTCCCATCCTCCATCTCCTTTCATTTTCATCCATTGATTTCGTGGCTTTTGAATCTCAAAATTTGACACTCCACATCATAGCCTTTAAATCTTAGACAATTTTATTTCCTTCCATTTTTCACCTTCACTCACCCTCCATGTGTCACATCCCATTTTATCACATTTCCACTTATCTTTTCATCTCTTTTCATCCCATCACTACATTTGGAAATTTCATTCCATTTCTTTATTTCATATTATCCTATCATATATCAATTTGGTCATTAATTGTCTCATCCCATTTCATTCTTTTCCATCATCTTCTAATATATATTACATCCATAGACATTTCATTCTATCATCTATCATTTTTTTCCTTAGACATTCCATTCCCTTTTTCATTTAACCATTTCATCGCATTACATCTCATTTCATCTCATCACATTTCATTTCATTTCATCACCTATTTCTTTTCATTTCTTTACCTCTCATGTTACCACATCTCATTTCATTTCATTCCATACCATGTTATCACATATCATTACATTTTCATTTCATTTCACTACTCATTTCATTTCATTTTCATTACATCTCATTTCACTTCATTATTCAATTTCATTTCATTTCATTATATATCATGTTATCACATCTCCTTTCATTTCATTTCATCACCCATTTCATTCCATTACATTACATATCATGTTATCCCCTCCAATTTCATTACATTTTCATTACATTACCTATTTCCTTCAATTTCATGTCATTACCTATCATATATCATTTCATCTGCTACCTAACATGTCTTTTCACTTTCATTTCATTACATATCATATGTCATTTCATTCATTATACATTTCATCTCATTTCATTTCTATTCTATTCCATATCATTTCTCACATATTATTTCAGCACATATCTATTCTATTCCATGTCATTTCTCACATATTATTTCAGCACATATCTATTCTATTCCATTTCATTCATAACATTTTTTTCACATTTCATTGCATTACCACAACATTCATATTATTATGATTCGTCTTTCATTTATATTGCAACTCATTTTCTCACATCACATTAACTCATGTTCTATTTCATTATATTACATTTCATTATGTCATTTCATTCATATCTCATTACATTACATTCTATCTTACCACATTTCATTTCATTACATTCATTTTACCAAATCACATTTTCATTACATCATCAGTAACATATCATCTATTCTAATTCATAATCCATCTATATTAATCATTCACATATATATACACATCCACATCCACTGCTACCATAACCATCACATGCATGCATAAGTCCATGTTATAACAAGTACACACATCTGGACATTGATAAACTCGGATATCTCATAAAGAAAAATAACAATCAGACAATGTATCTGAAGGTCAAAATCACATGAATAATGGATAAATTTCATGAACATCAAATGATCACATAACATGAAAGTCCATGAATCATGGATCAACTAAGTACATCAGTGTAAGTGTTCAATGAACATCAAAAGAATAATCATACACAACCAAGAATGGGATCAAAATCCATAAATACACACTAATCCATGTGACAGTGCCTAATTTGATGGTCCTGATCACTTGGGGCACCCATATCCTCTCAAGGCACCTACTCTGTTGCATCTATCAATGGTACAACTAGTCCAATCACACCAATCTAATTCAATAATGCCCCACCTATCCTCGGTGGTGGTGGTGGTAGAGGTGGCCCTGGAGTCATCACTACTATGAATCTCTATAAAGTACTTAACACCTCACCCATCCGTGCCTCCATGGAAATCATCTAAGCCTCCAAATTGGTCAATCTCCTTGGCCTCCCTGGTGGCAACTATGCCTCTAGTAGTACTAGCTACTGTACCTATAGTTGTGTGTCTAATACCACCTACTACTGTCCTTGTGACTGTGCACTTGGTAGACCTCAAATAGGATGATGCACTTATAGCCTCTGTTGGTGAACAAACTATACATCCTCTAGCAATCTCACCCTCACCTGCTCCACTCCATCCTACTGATCAACCATCCCTCCTCTCACCCATGCACCACCTCAACCTTGAACAACAACCCTACCTCCACATACCAGTCCTTGCACTAGGCCTTGTGCCACTCCCCTCTATGGTAACACCATGGCTATTTGGCCTCATCACCCCGTGCTCTACCCACTCTAACCCTGGCTCATCTTATCCCTTTGCATCTCCCTATACCACCCTCATCATCATCCTTCCCCCCACTTGATGGCTCTTTAATCCCTGGCATCGGCTCAGTCAGACCTATGTATCTAGGAAAGGGATGATCATGAAACCACCATGCATAATCTCCCTCCATCCCCACATCCGCTACCCCATCTCGTAAGGCCCAAGGTTGTGGTGTATCTATTATCTATAAAAAGGCCTCCAAATAGGCCTCATACTCTAGTGTTAGCCCCAACATTTCTCTCTCTAACTAAACCTAGGTATAATGTGTAGTCCCCTGTGGCATGCCCTACCACCAACCAAACTGCCTCACCACTCACCTGAACCAAAACCACTCAAGTATAGAAGGAATCTAACCAAGAAAATACCTTGAGCTAAAGAAATACACCATCTCATCATCATCCTCTACCCATGGCTCTATAAACTTGTAAGGTCTCCATATAACCTCATCAATATCATCAAGAATGTGGTGCTAGTACTCTGTCTTGCCCAAAAGGGGTTGCATGATAAGACCAAAATAAGTATACATATATGGAAAGCCTTGTAGCTATTGTCATACACACACTAGATGTGTTATGGGTAGATGCTCCCATGTCCATACCTGTAACAAAATGACCCCTACTAATAATGATGAGGCCCTAGAATATACAACCTTATGTAAATCATGAGACAAATGAGCCAAAATATAGCTACCCCATGCAAATTTCTGTGGCTCATTGATCATCTCCTGAATTAGTTGGCACCATCCAATTGGACACCCTTGCCCTCAGCGATTTGGTAATAGAAACCCTCCTATTAATCCTACTAATACTGCTAGTAATGCATCATACTACAACATCTGAAACCAGGACACGCTATCATCACCAATACTATAATCTCTAAACATGTCTCAAAATGTAGCCCTACTAGTCATGTGATCATAGTAAACCAAATCCCCCACGGTAAAGATTTAGAAAATCCTATATATGTCCTTAGGAGTCACTGTCATCTCCCCCATCAACAAATGGAATGTGTTGTGGTCCAAGTACCATTGCACAACCATAGATATCAATAATCCCCTATTCACATGAAACTATGGCATCTGTAATAAATATGTGAAGCCACACCTATCTATGTTAGACAATTGGCCCACTACCTCTAATGACCACAGATAGAGTCCTCATACCATGAGCTTTCACCCACACACTTGTTATTCATCAAACAAACATAATGCATCAATTTTTGTCACAAAGTGATCATCAGATATCAATCTTATAACTACATCTAGTTATCTAGCTACTTGTTCTATCTTGGACCTATTACTCATCTTTCTCTATCCTGAGTCAGACTAGCTTGTCTTCCCTACTCTGTATCCTGAGTTGGGGCATCACCTATCTATTATCGGATCACTCCTACAACATCACTTCATGAATAACTGAATCTTATTGTTTACTTATTATGAGACTAAGAATCTAGTCTTTTTGCATTATCCTATGCTCAATAGAGAACCTACATCGAGTTTTCATGCTTCAATAATTTTTGGTGCCATTTCCTAGCCATATGCTCTAACAAATCAGTTGAATGCATTAAAAAATTCAAATGTGCTACTATACCATTCAAAGATGCCATTCAATATCTCATATGCACTATAAAACATATATGTGCTAAAGGAATACTCATATGTGCTATTTGATTATTTGGAAGTTCTATTACTCTTAAATGCACTAAAATATCGGCTAAAAGTGTTGTGCAATATCTCCTAAGTGCTATACTATGTATATGTGCTAATACAATTTGCAAATGTGCTATTCTAGGCATCTGAAGTGCTCTATCATATGAATGCGCTAAAATATAGTGCACATGTGCTATCAAACAATGCATATGCACTAAAACATTCATATGTTCTATTAAATACCATATATGCACTACAAAAACTACTATATGCACAAATCTACCAAATTCCTAGAGTTTCCTATGCACTGAACTGCCCTACATATGTGCTATAGCCCTTCTCAAATGTGCTAAAGTAATTCATATGCGCTAAAAGAACTTTTTCCCTTTCATACTTTCTTCCAATTTTATTTCTAATGGGGCAATATATCTATATCAAATTAGGGCATTGAAGTTGGGGCATTAAATTTTCTAAAACATCAAAAATGCCCTAACCCAGCCAAAATTTTCAAACATCAAGCCTACCAAAACCAAGGTATCCAAACAAAACTATTGCAACACCAAATCAACATCACAATCCAATCACCAAATCAACAACAATCAAAACATCAAATCATCAATGATCAATGGACGGACACAACAATAACTACAACAAAAAAAGCTCAAAATATCATTGAACAAACAACTAATCACCATATTCTAACCTAAAATTAGAAAATCAAGATAGTCTTTGAACTAATATGCTTTACATATTAGCTCAAAGAGAGGTATTTGTGGACACCCAAAAATTGGCAAAGACATAAATCATGAAATTCAGATCAATCAAGTCCAAATCAAAGAGAAAATCAGAAGAAACACAATAGACTTTCAAATCAAAAATCACATCAAGTCTTTAATCATCTATCAAATAAACAAGACCTAAATCAAATTTTGAAAGAGGAAGAAAACAATTCAAATTCATGAAATAAAGTTCAAAAAGGGTGGAAGAAAAAGACAAAGTTCTGAAAACAAATAAAACATTTATTAAATCAATAAAGCCTTTTATCCTCACAAAAAATGAAAATCCTCCTTTTTACCATTTAAAAGAATTTAAAAAATTCTCATATTATCCTCAAAACCAAGTCTGTTGGACTCTTCCTACTAGCCTCTTATGAGATATTTTCACTTTCACTTTCACCCCTAGTCAAAGGTGAAAATCCCAATTCTTACCCTGACCTCTTCCAAAATCCTATAAATAGGAGGGAAGTCTAAGAGGCAAAAGACCCAAGTTTATAGTATCTACACTATAGGCACATTTGCACTCATCATTTTAGCATTCTCATTGTAGCAAGTTCATAGTAGTTTAGCATCATTTTGTGTCATTTAGCATCATTTATTGCATATTAGTCCATGGCATAATCATTTCAAGAGCACTTCTAGGAGTTGTATTTCACACCTAATCTGCATTTTAATCATAGATCTTGCATGTTTTCATTGTAGATCTACATTTTTAGCATAATCCCATTCTATAACTATTACTAAGATGCTGGTCTAGGAGATATTTTAGCGGTTTTAGTTAGGAAAACATAAGACACTCATAGAGATTACATTATGTTGATGATATCTTGGGTCTAGTATAGTTTGTCTTTAGTCTATTTGCATTCTACACTAAGGTTTCATGAATACACATTCACATCGTGTACAAATTAAACTATAATGAAAATGTATAATGACATGGAATAGAATAGAAATGAAATGAGATGAAATGTATAATGAACAAAATGACATATATAATGAAATGAAAATGAAAGGACATGTTAGGTAACGGATGAAATGATATATGATAGGTAATGACATGAAATGGAAGGAAATAGGTAATCAATGGAAAAAGGTAATGTAATGAAAATGAAATGAAATTGGAGGGGATAACATGATATGTATTGTAATAGAACAAAATGGGTGATGAAATGAAATGAAATGTAATAAAAATGTAATGAGATGTGATAACATGATATTTAATGAAATGAAATGAAATGGGTATTGAAATGGAATAAAATGAAAGGAGATGTTATAACATGATAATGGAATGAAATGAAATTGAATAATGAAGTGAAATGAACTATAATGAAAATCTAATGAGATGTGATAACGTGAGATGTAATAAAATGAAATGAAATGAGTAGTGAAATGTAATGAAATGAAATGAGACGTGATAACATGATATGTAACAAATGAGTAGTGAAATGTAATGAGATGTGATAACATGATATGGAATGAAACAAAATTAGTGAAATAAAATGAAATGAAATGAGATGTAATAACATGAGAGGTAAAGAAATGAAAAGAAATGGGTGATGAAATGAAATGAAATGTGATGAGATGAAATGAGATGTAATGTGATGAAATGGTTAAATGAAATAGGGAATGGAATGTCTAAGGAACAAAATGATAGACGATGGAATGAAATATCTATGGATGTAATATATATTAGAGGATGATGGAAAAGAATGAAATGGGATGAAACAGTTAATGACCAAATTGATATATGATAGGATGATATGAAATAAAGAAATGGAATGAAATGTCCAAATGCATGGATGGGATGAAAAGAGATGAAAAGATAAGTGGAAATGTGATAAAATGGGATGTGAAACATGGAGGGTGAGTGAAGGTGAAAAACGGAAGGAAATAAAATTGTTTGAGATTTGAAGGCTATGATGTGGAGTGTCAACTTTTGAGATTCAAAAGGCATGAAATGAATGGATGAAAATGAAAGGAGATGGAGGATGGAAAAAGATAGTGCAGTGAATCAAAGGAGATGGAATGTGATCAAATGAGATTATTTGAGATTTGAAAGCCATGCAAGGCAGTAGATGATGTGTTGCAATTTGATAGTGATCGAAATTGTTTGCGATTTGAAAGCCACATAATGTAATGAGTGAATGAAAAGGTGAATGCATGAAGTGTAATGCTAGTGTGGATATTGTGAAGAGAAAAACTTCATGATATTGGAGTGCTAAAAGCTTTTCATGATGTTGATGTTGATGTTGTTTTCCACTTTTTGATAACCAGTAGTGAAGTTGTTCACTAATGTTTGTGAATTGTATCCTGATTTATATGCTAACCGTTTATTTTAAGGAACCCAAAATGATAATGCAAACTAGATGAATGTAGCTAACTATCACTTTTGTGAAGAGATGCAAACTAAATGTAATCATAGAGCATGTGATAGAAAGTGACTAAGTACAATCACCACTAGCTTAGCTAATAGTGATATGAATACTATGTCACGTCGAGAAGTACTAGCAAAGAGGAACAATGTATAAGAAAACATGACAACCACTAAGAAATAGAATCTATAGCCATATAATAATAGAAATAGGCACGCCAACCAGTCACATGTCAAGTAAAACACCTCACCTAAGGTAGTGCAGAAAATTGGTCAAGGTACACATGGTGTGTTGGCTCCTAATTTAACAGAGTTTGAATAACCAAGTATACATGGTAAGAATGCATTTATGGGAAGCTATCTCCAATAATGGACATAATTTACTAAGAACCTAGGCCAACTATAAGGCTACACTCCTTCTACACTTCAGGCTCTGTAAAACCTAGGTAGGTGAACCTCTTTAGATCTAATCATGTGACTAGTGCAATGAGCATAATTAGGATCTAAAATAATAGATGAGACTACTAATTCTTCTATACTTAACTAAGAAATCACAAGCATGAAATAGCCAAGAACATGACTCATGAAACTGGTAAGCTAAGTGCGGGTTAAACTTTGAAAAAAATTTGAACATGAAAGGGGAAACATTTGATTAATGATGTTGATTAAACACAACCTCAAATATGTAGTAGTATAACAAGTGATCCTATAACTAATCAGTGCTTTATTCATTGGGCAATTAAATGAATTACAATGATACATCTTCCAAAAATCTCAAACATATTTCTATGTCAAGATCCCTGATTTATCTTTCACCTTGTGAATAAACATCTACATCAAAATGAATCTCATGCTTAGACTATCCTTTCATGAAGTCTGAAAAACCTATGATAAACACAAAGCAATTACATGGCTCTTTGTTCCACAAGCAAGACATTTCAATCACATACATCTTTAAATAGAATGCAACCTAATTCATGCTCTTGGTTCACAAACTAGAAGAGATTATAGATCTACAAGTAGGAGACATGATTCAAACTGAACTTAAATCCCTTTCTTGTTCTTTATTCATCCTCTTTGAAAATGAATACATGAAAGATGTATAGAAATGACTCACAAATTACCTAACAAGTAAAACCTATCTACATAAAAAATTGATTGCTGTTCATACAAGAAGAAATGTTGAAGAATGGTGTCTCAGTAGTGAGTTAATTTTCTCAACAAAACTAGAACCAGAACAATGAAAGGGAGAAATAAAGATATAGGAGAGAAAGAATTCTCAGATCTATTCTACAACTAACATGTGTCCACTTGAAATTCCCTCTCTTTGCCATGAAAAGACTCTCTCTAGTCTCTCTCTTCCATAGTGAATCAAAATCTTTTTATTTTACCTCTCAAGTGCATCAAATATCTTAGGAATTTGATGATGAAAGATTAACTAATTTTTGATGTTAAAATGAAACTAAATGTAAAAGTGAAAAATTAGTTGAATGGCCTTAAGAATGCAAGAAAACTGATTAAAATCAATTTTCTTCAATTTCACATTTCACCAAGCCTTTATATTTGCCTCATGACCAATTCTGATGATCAATGATGAATTTTGGTCATTCTACTGAGAATTCCCTCGAAATCACAAATTGACTTACAGATTGAATCGATGAGCACTTGTGCAAAAATCAACCTCATATTTGGAAAGTTCACCTCTTCCTAGTTCTGGTGATATATAACATCACTATGTTTTCCTTCTAGGAACCCCTTAAATCTCAGTTTGAAAAATGTTACCCTTGGTATAAAGCTCAGGTTTGCAACTTTTAAATTCAAAAATTTTAAAAATTCTAAAACATAAACTTTAGAAATAAACTCTTTTGAGTTTAAAATGCCTCAATGTGGATTCATTTGAAAAAATAATAAAATATTATTTTTTATTATTTCCAATTTTTTCCCTTATCCTCTGAATTCGACATCAAACCTCTATTGACTGAGTGCCATGTGTCACTTCATGAATCATTGACCTCTGCACACACTGCCACTGGACCACCATGTCATCAACTCGGATGCAATGCCATGTCATCATCTAAGCAAGACCCACTAACACATGTTAGCAGCTCGCAATGCCACACTTCTTATCTTGTGAGCATCTCTCTGATGCAAGCGTGCACTGGCCGTCGATCTAGACATGTGTCACGATCTGGTGGCTCTATTTCAAACTGCTCTTGATTTCCACCTCACTGACAACTAGGACCCATCGCCACACGGTACAATCCTACAATCCCGCATTATCTAACCTTTGAGCACTTTGCTTTTGTGGGCTTGCACCCACCACATGATTTGGACACTTGGCACGATTGTAACAAATCTTGCCACATTAGTGCCCTTACATGTTTGTTTAAAATTTCTCCCTCTCCAACTGGTCGAGTGGGCCCCTCCACGTAACTCGTCCATGTACATGCCACATTTTTCTTGGCTTATAAAAGCTTATGCCTCTAACACATGATATGTATTTTGTGGAACTATATTTAAACATTTAAATCACTATCCACATAGACAATGTGGGATATTGGGTTACAACCCTGCTCACAATGGCTTCCTTTTTTCATGCGTGAGGCACTTCTTGATGTTTTTTGTGGCTTTCTATATGCATGGGGGAGCTTATATATCTCTTTCCTCCTGTGCATGGGCCCCCTTTTGTTTATATTTTAAAACTTTGCCTTTAAACTTCCAATTTTTCCATAGGTTCTTCTTCACTTGTGTTGGATACTCTATTTTTGGTGTGAATCTCTCTTTTACCTGCCTTGTCTTCCTTTTTTGTGAATTTCTAATGCCATTGCATTTGATACATGGGATTCTTCCATTGTGCTTTGTCCCTTTTATATTTTCAATTTCTGACAAAACACCCATCTCAATAATGCATATGATGGCACGAACCCCCTTTAAAGCCCTCTTGATGCTCGCTTTATCTATTATATCTCCATCTCAATATAAGAACCAAAAGAACTAATGGCATTTTTTAAATCCTTAACAAGTTCCTTGATTCGAACCCGCTTAATAATTAGTGATAGAATCACCAATTGACCAATGTAATTGTCACCATCTATAACTAGCACAACATCATGTATCTCAAGAATATCATCCTCCTTTCCAACTCTAAAAGATATATGCCCACAATTACACTGATTATAATCACTATAACCCTTCAATTTTAGGAAATTTTCATCCCTAATGCACATTATCAGTCTGACACCATTTAATTGGGCCCCAATGCAGGTTTGACTAAAAAAAATTCATTTTCAGACAACTGAAACCACAATTTGATCTATTCATTATCTCAAACTGATTAGAATCATATTTGATCACTGAAAACAACTTTTAAAACTCTTTTTACCACTTATATGCAAACTGTGAATTTGGTGCCAGGAGGTCCTTTGACTGGCCTTAAAAACTGACCCAAACCTCTAACCAGACCTTGAAATTTGACCCATTGATTCTCTGTACCACAAAATTGCACCCTGTCAAAACTCATCTCATGATGAATTTGGGGTCAAAAGATATTCACTGTCAAATTGACCTCTCAGAACTACCTGCAAACAAACATGTTAGAAAGCAATAAACTAGGTTTATATTAGGCTTCAAAAACTAGGAAAACTGACACTTGGGAAAATAAAAACTACAACATTGGTTCACTGTCATAAGGAGAATATGGATCTATGATTTGGGCTCATGATGAATAATAGTATGCAAATGGCGAGCAATCAAAGTAGGCTACTTGGATTTTGACAACTAGAAACAATGACAAAATCATTTTTTGCAAATGGAATGGACTTGGAAATGTGTGCAAACGGATTTGTCAAGACTTGAAAATTGGCACACTTAAACTATTTTTAGAGTACAACATAGTGGTATAATCCATTTGATCTCACCCAACATGAATTTCAAGTTATAACGTCACGAACAGGGGTTTCGACAAATCTGCAAATGCTGCCACTAGTAAAAAGATAGAAATTCCATTTGGAATCATGTTTGAAAACATATCAAATGGATTTATCATAAGCTCAAACTTGAAACATAACAAGTCTCTGACATCTAAAATGCAATACAATAAGAATTTTAACATTTTGGTCAACTAGGTCAAAATTACAACTTGTCAAACAGTGCTTCCCATAATTATGTGCAAATTGCAAAAGCATGAAAATAGTAAACTACCAACTTTGAGGGATTCAAAACCTAGTCAAAAAAACTTGAAATGACTCAAAATATGAAACATAGGCTCTCTAATATGGACACTAGATACTCTCAAAGTAGAAAATCATGAAACATTTATGGGTGTGAGATATTCAAATGCAAACATAGCTTCCTATTGCTATTTGATAGGTGAAAATGCAAGATTTAGAATTTGCTCAAAATGGGACTTCATGAACTGGCTCAGAATGATAGTTTGACTTTATGAAACAAGTGGACATGCTAAATAGAAGGTACTAGAACAATTAAACATCTCTTGGGGCTTGAAAGTACAGTCAGGTACATAGACATCAAAAAACATTTAAAGGGCTCAATTTCTCAGTGGTACTCAAAATTGGGAAGGCAATTTTGAGTCCCAACATGGCATTCCATCCGAGAGGAGGCTCTTATAAGTGGACACCAATATTATGTGAAACCAAAGGATCATAGGAGTTAAAAAATGAAAATGAATAAAAATATCATGACTTCATCTTGGTACCTCTAGTCAAACACATCATTGAGGCACTAAAAACACATGATAGCATAAAAGGAAAAACTATTATTTGTGAGCTAGGCGTGCTTCTAGTTGTGTGTAATAGTGTTGAGTTTGTTTAGTTCTACCAAGGAGCAACTATCATACCAAGCAGATGAGAAGGTGTGATATGTGCTAGCGGTGATTTACTAGTGGAATCTGATGGTTGGTGTGTCTCAGTGAAAGTTTTCGATGGCTGAATGTCAGAGCCAAGGGTCAAGTGTACCGAGTACCAGTGTGGTGGGATGCAAAGAGTGTATATGTGGAAGACTCATACAAAATAGGTCTAGGGTGAGGGAGGGCTATAAGTAGGTGGATAAGATGGGAATGAATCAAGGTGAAGGGAGGAGTAGAATGCGATTGTTGGATATATTAAGAAGTTGCAGGAATCATTCAAGTGAAAGTATGTCAAGCTCGCCAGATCAGTCATAGTAGGAGGTTGATGCTAGCAAGGGAAGGTGGATGAGGCAAGGGCGAAGCGCGAAGCACTTTAGGCAAACTTTTAAGGAGTGGGTGGATTAGTCCGAACTCCAAGTGTTATATCAAGTCTGGGTGAGACAAGTCAGTTGGGACAAGGGCCAACAGAACTCAAAGAGGTGGGGATGGAGGTGGAAGAAACACCTTTTTCATCTTTACTGATGTTATTGAGGACTGTAGTGCAATAGGCATTGTAGGTGATAGTAGATGACGAGCCAATGATATAGGTGGAGAAAAGTCCATCTAAGAAGGTGAAGAGTGTGTTAGGGTAATATGCTCCCATGTCCATCCCTATAACAAAATGACCCCTACTGATAATGACGAGGCCCCAAAATATACAACCTGATGTAAATCATGACACAAATGAGCCAAAATATAGCTATCCCATGCAAATATTTGTGGCTCATTGATCATCTCCTGAATTAGCTAGCCCCATCCAACTGGACACCCTCACCCTCAGCAATCTAGCAACAAAAACCCTCCTATCAATCCCACCAATACTACTAGTAATGCATCATACTACAACATTTGAAACTAGGACATGCTATCATCATCAATATTGTCATCTCTGAACAAGTCTCAAAATACAGCCCCACCAGTAGTCTGATCATAATAAACCAAATCCCCCATGGTCAGGATCTAGAAAATCCTATATACATCCTTGGGAGTCACTTTCATCTCCCCCATTGACAAATGGAAGGTGTTGTGGTCTGAGTGCCACCGCTCAACCATAGCTATTAGTAATCCCTTGTTCACATGGAACTTGGGCATCTGTAATAAATATGTGAAGCCACACCTATCTATCACCTACCTATCTATGTTAGACAATTAGCCCACTACCTCTAACAGTCGTGGATAGAGTCCTTGCACCATGAGCTTTCACCCACACACCTATTATTCATCAAACAAACATAATGTGTCAATTTTCATCACAAAGTGATCATCAGATATCAATCTCATAACTACATCTAGCTATCTAGCTACTAGTTCTATCTTGGACCTATTGCTCATCTTTCTCTATCCTAAGTTAGACTAGCTTGTCTTCCCTACTCTATATCCTAAGTTGGGGCATCACCCATCTATTATCAAATTGCTCCCACAACATCACTTCATAAATAACAGACTCTTATTATTTACTCATTATGAGACTGAGAATCTAGTCTTTTTGCATTATCCTATGCTTAACAAAGGACCTACACCCAGTTTTCACCCTTTGATAATTTTTGGTGCCATTTCCTAGCCATATGTGCTAACAAATCAATTGAATGCATTACAAAATTCAAATGAACTACTATACCATTCAAAGATGCCATTCAATATCTCATATGAGCTATAAAATATATATGCACTAAAGGAATGCTCATATGTGCTATTTGATTATTTGGAAGCACTACTACTCTTAAATGCACTAAAATATTAGCTAAAAGTGTTGTGCAATATCTTATAAGTGTTATACTATGTATATGCACTAATACAATTTGTAAATGCACTATTCCAGGCATCCAAAGTGCTCTATCATATGCATGCACTGAAATATAGTGCATATGTGCTATCAAACAACGCGTATGCACTAAAACATTCATATGTGCCATTAAATACTATATATGCACTATAGAAACTACTATATGTGTGAATCTACTAAATTCCTAGGGTTTCCTATGCATTGAACTACCCCACGTATATGCTATAGCCTTGCTCAAATGTTCTAATGTAATTCATATGCACTAAAAGAAATTTCAAATGTGCTAAATCTGTAAAATCACCACATTTAACCTACAAATCCATGCAAAACTTCAAAAATATGGGTTAAAATGCTAGATCTCAAACATAAAGGATCTCGACAACTCACCAGGGCACCATAGTCTGCTGGACACTCATACTGATGACCCCTCTTGAATCTATACTTGTGTAACGGAACGACCATCCTCAAGCTCCAAATCACCAAATGCAAAAGGCAAAAGTGAAAATGGCAAGGGTAAAAGGTCTTTTTGACCTATTTAACCCCCTCAGTGGTATTCATATCACCTTTTCAAATTATTTAGTCCCTCTCCAAACCTTTTTGCTCACCAAATCCACCTTGGGTATTGTATCAAACCAATCTAATTATCTTTTTTGCCACTCTCCCACCATGTCAGAAATAAAATTAGAACCTACTCAATTTTCACCCTTTCATACTTTCTTCCAATTTTATTTCTAAGGGGGTATTATATCTATATCAAATCGGGGCATCCAAGTTGGAGCATTAAATTTTCTAAAACATCAAAAATGCCCTACCCTAGCCAAAATTTTCAAACATCAATCCTACCAAAACCAAGGTATCCAAACAAAACTATTGCAACACCAAATCAACATCACAATCCAATCATCAAATCAATGAAAATCAAAACATCAAATCATCAACAATAAGTGGATGGATACAATGACAAAAGCTCAAAATATCATCAAACAAACATTCAATCACGATGATCTAACCTAAAATCAAAAAATCAAGATAGTCTTTAACCTAATATGCTTCACATATTAGCTTAAAGAGGGGCCTTTGTAGACACCCAAAAATTGTCAAGACATAAATCATGCAGTTCAGATCAATCAAGTCCAAATCAAAGAGAAAATTAGAAGAAACACAATAGACTTTCAAATCAAAAATCCCATCAGGTCATTAATCATCTATCAAATCAACAAGACCTAAATCAAATTTTAAAAGAGGAAGAAAACAATTCATATTCATGAAATAAAATTTAAAAAAGGTGGAAGAAAAAGACAAAGTGTTGAAAACAAATAAGACATTTATTAAATCAATAAAGTCTTTTATCCTCACAAAAAATGAAAATCCTCCTTTTTACCATTTAAAAGAATTTGAAAAATCCTCATATTATCCTCAAAACCAAGTCTGTTGGACTCTTCCTACTGGCCTCTTATGATATATTTTTAGTTTCACTTTCACCCCTATTTAAAGGAGAAAATCTTGATTCTTACCCCCAACCCCTTCCAAAATCCTATAAATAGGAGGGAAATCTAAGAGGCAAAGGACCCAAGTTTATAGTATCTGCACTATAGGCACATTTGCACTCATCATTTTAGCATTTTCATTGTATCAAGTTCATAGCATTTTAGCATCATTTTGTGTCAATAAGCATCATTTATTGCATATTAGTCTATCACATAATCATTTCAAGAGCACTTCTAGGAGTTGTATTTCACACCTAATCTGCATTTTAATCATAGATCTTGCATGTTTTCATTATAGAACTACATTTTTAGCATAGTCTCATTCTAGAACTATCACTAAGATGGTAGTCTGAGAGCTATTTTAGCAGTTGTAGTTAGGAAAACATGAGATGCTCTTAGAGATTACATTCTGATGATGATATCTTGGGTCTAGTATAGTTTTTTATTAGTATATTTGCATTCTACACTAAGGTTTCATGAATACACATTCACACGATGTACAAATTATCCTACAATGAAAATGTACAATGACATGGAATAGAATAGAATAGAAATGAGATGAAATGTATAATGAATGAAATGACATATTATATGTAATGAAATGAAAATGAAAGGGCATGTTATGTAATAGATGAAATGATATATGATAGGTAATGACACAAAATGGAAGGAATAGGTAATGAATGGAAATAGGTAATGTAATGAAAATGAAATGAAATTCGAAGGGATAACATGATGTGTAATGTAATGGAATGAAATGGGTGATGAAATGTAATGAGATGTGATAACATGATACGTACTGAAATGAAATGAAATGGGTATTGAAATGGAATTAAATGAAAGGAGATGTGATAACATGATATGTAATGAAATGAAATGAAATTGAATAATGAAGTGAAATGAGATGTAATGAAAATGTAATGAGATGTGATAAGATGACATGTAATAAAATGAAATGAAATGAGATGTGACAACATGATATGTAATGAAATGAGTAGTGAAATGAAATGAAATGTAATGAGATGTGATAACATGATATGGAATGAAATGGATAGTGAAATAAAATGAAATGAAATGAGATGTGATAACATGAGGTAAAGAAATGAAAAGAAATGGGTGATGAAACAAAATGAAATGTAATGAGATGAAATGAGATGTAATGCGAAAAAATGGTTAAATGAAAAAGGGAATGGAATGTCTAAGGAACAAAATGACAGATGATGGAATGAAATGTCTATGGATGTAATATATATAAGAGGATGATAGAAAAGAATGAAATGGGATGAAATAGTTAATGACCAAATTGATATATGATAGGATGATATGAAATAAATAATTGGAATGAAATGTCCAAATGCAGGGATGGGATGAAAAGAGATGAAAAGATAAGTGGAAATGTGATAAAATGGGATGTGACACATGGAGGGTGAGTGAAGGTGAAAAATGGAAGGAAATAAAATTGTTTGAGATTTGAAGGCTATGATGTGGAGTGTCAACTTTTGAGATTCAAAAGGCACAAAATGAATAGATGAAAATGAAAAGAGATGGAGGATGGGAAAAGATGATGTAGGGAATTAGAGGAGATGGAATGTGGTGAAATGAGATTGTTTGAGAGTTGAAAACTAGGCAAGGTAGTAGATGATGTGGTGCAATTGGATAGCGACTAGAATTGTCTAAGATTCGAAAGCCACATAATGTAATGAGTGGAGTGAAAAGGTGAATGCACGAAGTGTAATGCTCATGTGGAAATTGTGAAGAGACAAAGTCCATGATATTGGAGTGCTAGAAGCTTGTCATGATGTTGATGTTGATGTTGTTGTCCACTTTTTGATAACTAGTCATGAAGTTGTTCACTAACATTTGTGAATTGTATCCTGATTTATGTGCCAACCATTTGTTTTTAAGGAACCCAAGTTGATAATGCAAACTAGATGAATGCAGCTAACTATCACTTTTGTGAAGAGATGCAAACTAAATGTCATCGTAGAGCATGTGATAGAAAGTAACTAGGTACAATCACCACTAGCTCAACTACTAGTGATATGAATACTATGTCATGTCAAGAAGTATCAGCAAGGAGGAACAATGTACAAGAAAACATGACAACCACTAAGAAATAGAAGGTATAGCTATAGAATAATATAAATAAGCACACCAACTAGTCATATGTTAGGAAAAAGACCTTAACTAAGGTAGTGCAAAAAATTGGTCAAGGTACACATGGCACTCCATCCAAGAGGATGCTCTTATAAGTGGACACCAATAATGTGCAAAACCAAAGGATCATAGGAGTTAAACAATGAAAATCAATAAAAGTATCATGAGTTCATCTTGATACCTATAGTCAAACACATCATCAAGGCACTAAAAACACATGATAGCATAAAAGGACAAAGTATTATTTGTGAACCCGATGTGCTTTTAGTTGTGTGTAATAGTGTCAAGTTTGTTCAGTTCTACCAAGGAGCAACTATTATACTAGGCGGATGAGAAGGCATGATATGTGCTAGTGGTGATTTACTAGTGGAATCCAATGGTTGATGTGTCTCAACAAAAGTTTTGGGTGGCTGAATGTCAAAGCCAAGGGTCAAGTGTACTAGGTACTAGTGCAGTGGGATGCAAAGAGTGGATACATGGAAGACTTGTATAGAACAGGTCTCGAGTGAGGGAGGGCTATAAGTAGGTAGATAAGATGGGAATGAATCAAGGTGAAGTGAGGAGTAGAATGTGATTGTTGGATGTATTGAGAAGTTGTAGGAATCATGTAAGTGAAAGTATGTCAAGCTCACTAGATCAGTCGCAATAGGAGGGTGATGCTAACCAAGGAAGGTGGATGAGGCAAGGGTAAAGAGTGAAGTGATTTCAATGAAATTTTGAGGAGTGGGTGGATCAGTCAGAACTCCAAGTGTTAATATTAGGCTAGGTGAGACAAGTCAGCTGAGACAAGGGCCAAAAAAACTCAAAGAGGTGGGGATGGAGGTGGAAGAAAAACCCTTTTCATCTTTACTAATTTTATTGGGGACTACAATGCAACAAGAATTGCAGGTGATTGTAGATGATGAGGCAATCATGTAGGTGGAGAAAAGTTCATTTGAGAAGGTGAAGAGTGTGTCAGGGGTGGAGGAGGAAGTGGGGGACATAAAGTCTCCTTAAAATTTTGTGGCAAAATTTTCAAAAGATGCTTGAGGTGTTACTGGAGGTGAGGTAATGAGTGGGACACATCATTTTATTAGTCTTGAGATACCAAAATAAGGGTCAATAGAAGGGGGAATGAGCAGTATGAAGCTAGGGGAGCCACAGCTAGAGGTGGGACATGAAGATCAATCATCACAGGATGTGGAGGGATTATCGAGATTGTTAGCTATGGAAAGAGTTTGAGTGGAGAACACAGAATATGAGGTCACATTTTTGCTGGCTAGACTGATGGAGAAGGCATGGGAGGATTGGGTGCAAATAGAGGCAAGACAACTGCAAGAAGTGGTGGATATAGAGTGAGTGCAGGTGCAATTGCTAGAGATGGAGCTACGTGTGGAACATATAGGAGTAAAGGGAAATGATGCAAGAATGCAGGTTGAATGTTTACAGGCTCAACAGTTGTAATTATCACTAAAAATGGTGCAGGTGGGTTTAGAGAGCACTCAGAATGAGCTTATCTACTGTAGTCATAGTCTCTAAAATTATCCTTTCCATTTCTAGTTTTAAGTCTTGCAATTTTTGTGTGACAATGTCTAAGGGTGACCCTTCTTCATCTCATTTTAGATTGGTCACATCAAAGTTAGATGGAAATTTTGCACCATGTTGTGCTAACGTGAGTATGTAGCACTATTTTTGTTCTAGTATTTTGCCTCTAATGGCCACAGATAGAGTCCTTGTACCATGATCTTTCACCCACACACCTATTATTAATCAATCAAACACAATGCATCATTTTTCATCACAAAGTGATCATAGACATCAATCTCATAACTACATCTAGCTATCTAGCTACTAGTTCTATCTTGGACCTATTGCTCATCTTTCGCTATCCTGAGTCAGACTGGCTTGTCTTCCATATTTTGTATCTTGAGTTGGGGCATCACATATCTATTATCAAATCACTCCTACAACATCACTTCACGAATAACTAACTCTTATTGTTTACTCATTATGACAATCTTTAGATGACAAACTGTGAATCTAGTCTTTTTGCATTATCCTATGCTCAACATAGGACCTACACCCAGTTTTCACCCTCCAATAAATTTTTGCACCATTTCCTAGCCATATGTGCTAACAAATTAGTTGAATGCATTAAAAAATTCAAATGCATATCGTTCAAACATGTCATTCAATATCTATATGCACTAAGGGAATACTCATATTTGCTATTTGATTATTTGGAAGTGCTATTACTCTTAAATGTGCTAAAATATCAGCTAAAAGTGTTGTGCAATATCTCATAAGTGCTATAATATGTATATGTGCTAATACAATTTGCAAATGCACTATCCCAGGCATCCAAAGCACTCTATCATATGAATGTGTTGAAATATAGTGCATATGCACTATCAAACAACACATATGTGCTAAAACATTCATATGCGCCATTAAATACCATATATGCACTATAGAAACTACTATATGCGCTAATCTACCAAATTCTTAGGGTTTTCTATACACTGAATTGCCCCATGCATGTGCTATAACCTTGCTTGAATGTACTAAAGTAATTCATATGTGCTAAAAGAACTTTCAAATGTGCTAAATCCCTAAAATCACCACATTTAACCTACAAATCCATGCAAAACTTCAAAAATACAAGTAAAAATGCTAAATCTCCAATATAGAGGATCTTGACAACTTACTGGGGCACCATAGTCTATTGGACGCTCATATCGATGACCCCTCAAGAATTTATGCTTGTGTAATGGAACCACCATCCTCATTGAATTAGAGCTCCAAATCACCAAATGCAAAAGGAAAAAGTGAAAATGACAAGGATAAAAGGTCTTTTTGACCTATTTAATCCCCCCAGTGGCATTTATATCACCTTTTCAAATTATTTACCCCCTCTCAACACCTTTTTGCTCACCAAGCCACCTTGGGTATTGTATCAAACCAATCTAATTATCTTTTCCGCCAATCTCCCACCATGTTAGAAATAGAATTAGAACCTACTCAACTTTTTCCCTTTCATACTTTCTTCCAATTTTATTTTTGAGGGGGTAGTATATCTATATCAAATTGAGGCATATAAGCTGGGGCATTAAAATTTTTGAAACATAAAAAACACCCTACCCCAGCCAAAATTTTCAAACATCAAGCCTACCAAAACCAAGGTATCCAAACAAAACTATTGCAACACCAAATCAACATCGCAATCCAATCATCAAATCAATGACAATCAAAACATAAAATCATTAATGATCAGTGGATAGACACAATGACAAGAACAATGAAAAAAGCTCAAAATATCATCTAACAAACATCTGATCACCATGATCTAACCTAAAATTAGAAAATCAAGATAGTCTTTGAACTAATATGCTTTGTATATTAGCTCAAAGAGGGGCATTTGTAGACACCCAAAAATTGGCAAAGACTTAAATCATGCAATTTTGATCAATCAAGTCCAAATCAAAGAGAAAATCAAAAGAAACACAATAGACTTTCAAATCAAAAATCACATCAGGTCATTAATCATTTATCAAATCAACAAGACCTAAATCAAATTTTAAAAGAGGAAGAAAATAATTCAAATTCATGAAATAAAAATTCAAAAAAGTTGGAAGAAAAAGACAAAGTGTTGAAAACAAATAAGACATTTATTAAATCAATAAAGTCTTTTATCCTCACAAAAAATGAAAATCCCCCTTTTTACCATTTAAAATAATTTGAAAAATCCTCATATTATCCTCAAAACCAAGTCTGTTGGACTCTTCCTACTAGCCTCTTATGAGATATTTTTAGTTTCACTTTCACCCCCAGTCAAATGTGAAAATCTTGATTCTTACCCATACCCCTTCTGAAATCCTATAAATAGGAGGGAAATCTAAGAGGCAAAGGACCCAAGTTTATAGTATCTGCACTATAGGCACATTTGCACTCATCATTTTAGCATTCTCATTGTAGCAAGTTCATAGTAGTTTAGCATAATTTTGTGTCATTTAGCATCATTTATTGCATATTATTCCATGGCATGATAATTTCAAGTGCACTTCTAGGAGTTTTATTTCACACCTAATCTACATTTCAATCATAGATCTTTCATGTTTTCATTATAGATCTGCATTTTTAGCATAGTCCCATTCTGGAATTGTCACTAAGTTGCTGGTCTGAGAGCTATTTTAGTAGTTGTAGTTAGGGAAACATGAGATGCTCATAGAGATTACATTCTGATGATGATATCTTGGGTCTAGTATAGTTCATTGTCAGTCTATTTGCATTCTACACTAAGGTTTCATGAATATGCATTCACACCATGTACAAGTGGATGAGGGATTTCCTTATTCAAGCTTTGGATTGGTAAATCAACCTTGAAATTTAAAATTTAAATTTATTTAAATTAAATAAGATAAATATAAGTATTCACCTTGCTTATAGAAACCCTATCAATAAGGATTTTACCTTGTTGTATGTTGTAGATGTTAAATTTGTTATGCATGATATAGGATATCTCTACAATTGCAATGGATGTATCAAAACCACATTATGGATCCACAAATATAAATGTGTATCAATGAAGGAGGTAATTAATTCCTCAATTTAGATCTCCTCCCTTGATTTTTGATAAAATTCTAGATCTTAAAGAGGAAATTCTCACAAGGGATCATTGAAACTTTGAATGCCACCTTGAATGCTTGAAGAAGACTTTCTTGATTGAATTCTTGAATGCCTTGAGTGTGTATTAAATTTATGAAGTGATGTTAGATTATAAAAATGAATATTCCAAGCCTCCTTTTATACTAGTTTTTAGGAGGGAAAATAATACAAGCCGACTCAGGATCAACATTAAATAACTGGAACCTATGAGGTGCTTTGGGCCATGTGCTCCCAAATCCATGAGAAAGAGATCAAATTGGTCAACCTCTTCTAGGAACAAGTCAACCTAGGGTAAATGTATTTTATACTAGGTTAACTAGGTCAACCTATTCTAGAGAAAGGGCTTGGAGAGAGCTCTTGAAGGTCTTGGAGGAGGTGCACACAAAATTGAGAAGAGCGAAAGAAAATAGGAGAAAGAGCACATTAACAATAGGTCAATCCATGGTTTATATAGTTATTATGGGATGGGTTCTAAAAGGTCTTAAATGATGGGTACTTCCATTTTAAAATGGCATATTTAGCTCCAAATTTAGTGGGAGTAAGAGTTGCCTCAAATTCATAGTAAAGTAGATCAAAAGCAAAGAGTTGATCTTACTATGACTAAAGAGATGAAGAAATCATCAATCCCTCAAAATACTTGAGTCTTTATAATATCCACAATCACAATAAGATATATGTCACTTCAAAAATGGGTGTGATCACTTTCCAATTAAGGTTTGTGTGCCTTATTGTGAACCACACAAGAAAAAGGAAAAGGTGTGATGAGATAGGAGATGACATTGAATGATCTAACAAGTATGTAGGACATTCCAGTCAATTCATCAAAAAAATTCTAACTCTAAGGGAGATCCATATCCCAAAAATAAGAATTGATAAATGACTTGGGCATGAGGATGTGTGTCCTTAAGGAATCCAAAACAAGATCAAGCTTCCTAAAGTGTCAATAGTCCAAAGCAGGATCAAAAGAAAAATCAAGCCTCTCAACTATAAATAATATAAAGAGGTATCAAACTAAAGGATCAAGCCTTCTAGACTATTAGTAGTCGATAGAGAGATTCAAATATAGAAATATAGATCAAATCCTCATGAATAAGTGAGATCAAATTGTGAAAGTGTATATGCACAAGTGAGTACAATGTATGCCCCCACATTAAAGAAATTATAAACACGTTGACATGAAAAATATATTTAATGGAAGTGTGCATGAATCCACAAAGAATGTTTCCACTATGAGATGCCCCCAAGAGAGAACACATCAATAGAAATAAACACATGATAAAGAAAGAGCATGAAGGGGTCTACCAACTTCAGGGTTCGTATAATCGTATGATAATGTGTAGTATTATAATAGGTATGAAATGTCATCATTCTCCAAAGGAAGTAGAACTACAACATACTAGATGAAAAGACACATAACAGAGATAGAGAAGAGTCTTTTTGGGTTGGCAACATGGAGACCAAAAACAATCAGTGCTACCACGTCATAAGCAATCAAGGAGACTATACATGGGAAAATGTATGATTAATATAGAACATATATAACATAACATGTAACAACATATAGAGGAAGAGAGAGAAATATAAGAATGTTTACCATGTATTTGATTACCTTATCCTCTTGGAATGATAGCAACAAGGATCATCTAAATTAATCTAGATCACATAACAAAGAGAATAACATGGGGGAAACACGACACAAAAACATAAAGACCGATGGTAGAGAATTCCACTTCAAGCATTCTACATGACCCCCTCTCCCCCCTATCTTGGTCAAAAATGTTGGGGGAAGGATGGTGAATTGCAAGAAGAACAACATCTAACATAGTAGGAATCATAATTAGATCCAAGCAAGGTCTCAGGTGGGAGTCATTATGCTTTTCACTAGAAGCTAGTTTTAGCTGCATAGAAAGCATGTTATGTAAGTCAATATGTTCATAATCACTACTAATATGCGAATTAGAATCACCATTAAGAGTATCTTCCATATCAACATTAATATAATCTAAAATAAAAATAGAATTAGCATGTTTATCCATTGTCATATTGTTATCTTGATTAACTTATTCCAAAGGTTCAAGCATGGGTTGATCAAAGGAATGTAGAGGTTGAGATGAATATGATGTTTAAGAAACAAGAGCATGGGCTATGGACTTATCTTGATGATTCTTGTGAAACTCAAAAGCATGTTGATTGTGAATGGTTTTATGTGATAAACTTGAAGGATTAGGGTTAAGTACTATAGGTTTTGAAGAAGAAACAACTACAAGCTTAGGAATAGTAGTTGATGGAACAAATGGGGTAGGTAAGATAGTGATAGGAGGATCCACCTCAAGAAGGATAAGCTCAATAATCTTGTCTACCTTATATTTTTTATAAGATCGATAAAGATGATTAGGACAACTAGGTGGTGTTTGAGGGAGAGAGGGTCAATAAAATTATATCCAAGCATAATCTTGAGGACATGAAGTTGTATAAAGGGAGTGATTAATGTGACTTCTTCTCTATTACAGGGAAATTTAAGGAATTTATGAATGAGAGAAGCTACAACTTGCATGAAAGAGATCCACATAATACCAATCTTAACTTGAAATTGATCAAAAGTAGGAATGGAAACAAAGGTACTATGAACAACCCTAACTACAAGAGTGACATGAATATCAATAGAACCTTAAGGGTGATAAAGAAAACCATTACAATTTGTATCCACACACTAGATATATCATAGATATCTTTTTGAAACCCTTTGTTAAAAAGATTCTCTTCAATGATAACATTCATAGAGGAAGAAGGGTCAATCAAAAGGGTATGAGAAGGGATATAAGAAACCCTAGTAGTAATGTTAAGAGGCCTATTAGGTGCTTTAAAAGTATTGGCTTGACTAAAGGTGATAGGAAGTGAATGTTTAGGTTTAGATGGAGGTAAAATCAAAGGTTGAGGTTAAGGTTCACCATGATTAACCACGTGATTAGCATAGTCTACCTTATCATCACAATTAATGTTCTAGATTAAGGAAAAAATAGGTTTCGAAGGGATCTAAAACCCTTTATCAAAAGATAAAGATTGACAATAAGCACCACCAGGTTTTGTAAGGACCTGAAACCTAAAGTTTACCAAAAAATACAAAGAAAAAAAGTTTTACAGGGACATGAAACCACAAAAATTTAATGTTATTTTTAGGAGAAGAAGGTTGATTAATGACATTTTTTGAATGTCAAGGAAAATTATTAGAGTAGTTTCATAATTTCCAAATAGGAGGTGCAACAAATTTATTTGTACTAGTAACCTCAATATCAATAGATATAGCATTGGAATCAATAAGGTCTTCAATAATATTTTTTCAAAGTGTACCATCTTAAATTAGAATCAATCCAGTTAAATTAAGTTTTAGCACATTTTTAATGCAAGAACATCAATCCCCTTCTCTCTTTCATATCTTCTTCCCTTTTTTGCCCTTCCTCGTAGGTGGAATTGGGGTAAAACCTAATAGACCCTCTTTAAAACTTCTATTTTCATGGTTATAGGCTTGAGGTAGGATCTATTTTACCTATTCATATATCCACTTGGAATCTACTCACATCAAAATGAGATTTCCTCATAAGATAGACCTAATTTTTAGATTTTGGAGCCTTGATACAACCCTAGGGGTACAATTTTCCCCTAATGGGTCAATCAAGGGTGTAGTGTGCCCTTAATGAGGCCCTATTTTGGCCCCTTTCTTCAAGTCCCATCTTTTGAGATGTTTAGGTGTTAATTTCTAAGTCTGTTGGCCTCCAAGAGTTAGTTAATTTTGAGCTCTATATAAACCCTTCCATTTTCTCCATTCTCATCCATAACCATAACAAGAAATTGCATGCACAAGTTTAAGCATTCAAGTATCCATGCTCTTAGGTTCTCTTTAAGAATCCAAGACATTCAAGTAGCCCAAAATTGAAGATTGAGGATTTATGTATTCAAGCTATTGAAGGAGTTGTTCTAGATCTCCTATTGTATTTTCAACATTCAATATCTCCCTTCATACACTCAAGATCTTTTGTTGTATCTTCTACATAATCTAAAAAGATATATTTCAAGTGCATAAATTCAAGAAGGTTTTTTATTTCACTTTGATTTCCTTTCTAGGGTTTTTGAAGTCAAGTCAAAGCCATTGCATCTGCATACTTAGTTACCTTCTTAATTCAAGAGCATATTGTGATAGTTTGTGATGACTAATTAGGGAAGTACTGTAAATTTTTGGGTCCCATTTTATCAAGATTTTGAGCTGACATGTAATAGTTAATTATAACCCTAAAGTGGAAAACTTGTATAAAAGAGCTTATGGTTAGGGATTTTCATAGTGTGTGATGCAATAATTTCTTCTTGTGGTGGTATTGAGTTGTAAGGGATTATAGATTGTAATTAGGTTATAATCACTTGGTTGTAATAATATTGAACTCATTGTTTGGTGGATATAAACTAGGGATTGGGTGAACCACATTAAATCTTGGTGTCTTGTGTACTCTTCTGTGTGATTTAATATTTTATGATATTGTTTATATTTGCATGTAATTATTATTTCTGTCTATGTTTAATCCTAACATATTAAAGGATTTACATTACAGTGACAAGATGCATGCTTGGGGTCACTGACCCTAGGACCCCACAAGGGGTGCATCCCCTTGACCTCTCCTAGGGTGCTACCCCACAAACCCACAAGGGGCATTTCACCTTGACCCTTAGAGAATGGGGGTGCTATCCCCATAGTAAAATTTGGGGATATTTGCACCAAATGAAGTGGGGAAATTTGACCTCTGAATCTAATTAGGCTCCACATCACAACAAGGTGGGGGTTAGAGGGAAGTAAATCCAAGTTATTCATTCCCTTGTCTCTTAGGTTTTGGATTGATAATCCTCCTTATATCAAGGGTGGATCTTGGTATTCCCCTTTCATTTAAGTAGGGTTGGTTTGCTATCATTTTCCCACCCTACATAAATTGGCAAACTTGACTTGTGTCTTCTTTTCTTGGAGGTAGATCCTTCTATCTCGATTTCTCATCTTTTTCCTTATTAGTGCATTAGATGATTCTCTTGGTTTGCATGCATCTTGTATCATGAAAATCTTTTGGTATATGCTTTTTTTTTAGTATTCTCTTTCTTGCATCTCTTCATAGTACTTATGATATTTATGAGACTTTATGCATTTAATAGTGTTTATGGTTCTTCATATTCTCCTTGTTTATTATATTTTGAGGTTGAAAAATACACCTTTTCCTTCTTTCAAGATTGTGCTTAGATCTTTATGTATGAAGAATAGGTTATGGATCTAGATAACCTTTTTGGCTTTCTTTGAAAGTACAAAATTAGAATTAGTGTCACACACACTTAATCAAGATTGCACTACACCCATGGTGCTCCAATTCGCTCATGACAGTTTTCCAATATATTTTAGCCTAGATCTAAGGTTAAGACACCTACTTACATCATTTGATAGAAGGTTTTTAGGTTTATTTTTAGTAAGGTATTCTTTTCTCCTATCTATATCTATACTTTACATTTCAACATATCTTTATTTACATATATTTACCCAAATCCTCTTAAGTTATGTTAGGATTAATGAGATAGAAATAAAAATTACATGCAAATGTAACCAATATTAAAAAATTAAAAATATGCACAGAAGAGAACAAGAGACACAAGTTTAACATGGCTCACCCAATCCCTAGGTTATGTCCACCAAACAACAATTCCAATATTCTTATTATCTAGTAATTACAATATGCAATTCCTTACAACTCAATACCACTGCAAGAAGCTACAATCTCATCATACATTATAGAATACCTAAACCTAAGCCATTCCATACAAGCTTTTTTTTTTGCTTACAAAATCATGGCTAGCAAAAGTGAACAAATAAAAAAATACACAACTCTCGAGACCTTTTACAATAGTAAATTCATTTTTGGCTTTGGGGGGGGCTACCCCTCAAGCCCGCCCTATATCATAATAGAAAGTGTGCTTGGGGTCATTGAACCTAGGACCCTACAAGGGGCACTACCCTTGACCCCTTATAGGGTGCTTCCCCATGATCCCACAAGGGTTGTTTTCCCTTGACCCCTAGAGCATGAGCACATTGCCCCCAAACTCCTACAGTAAAACTTGGCGGGGGGTGGGGGGGGAGGGGGATTTATGCCAAATTAAGTGGGGAAAATCAACCTCTAAATCTAATTAGGCTCCACATCACAACAAGGTGGGGGTTAGTGGGAAGTAAATGTGAGTTATGTATTCCTCTATCTCTTAAGTTTCACATTGATACTCCTCCTTGTATCTCACATTTATATTCCTTGTATCAATTGCTGATGTGGAACCTAATTAGACTTGAATGTTTATTCAATGTAATTTCCCCTAAGGTTATTTTTATGGGGGTTTGGGGGTAGCACCCCAAGATGGTGTCAAGGGAAAGCACCCCTCTCAGGGTCCTAGGCTAGCACCCCAGGTGCTTTCCCTATTACATAACAAGGTGGGGTCGAGGGGCCCAAAAGGGTTTTTCAAAGCCAAAAATGAATGCTATTATAAAAAGAGTTTGATGTTATTTTTCGATTGGATGACTTATTCTAGCCCTAATTTTGTAAGCAACAAAAGCTTGTATAAAATGGCTTAGGGTTAGGGATTTTATAATGAATGATGACGTTGTAGCTTCTTGCATCAGTCTTGAGTTGTAAGGAATTATATATTGTAATCACTAGATAATAATAATATTGGACTTTCTATAAGTACACATAGCCCAAGGATTGGGTAAACCACATTAAATCCTTGTGTCTTGTGTTCTCTTCTATGTGATTCATTATTTTTTGATATTGGTATATTTGTATGTAATTATTATTTATGTTCGTATTTAATCCTAACATCAATCAAATATACTCAAAAGGGGTGGATCTTGGTATTCCTCCTTGCATTTAAGTAGGGTGTGTTTGCTCCCATTTTTCTACCCTACATAAATTGGTGAACCCAACTTGTATCTTCATTTCTTGGAGTTATATCCTTCTATCTTGATTTCTCATCTTCTTTCTTATTAGTGCATTAGATTCTTCTCTTGGTTTGCATACAACTTCTATCATGAAAATATTTTGGTGCATAGTTATCTTTTTCAATATTCTCTTTCTTGCATCTCTTCATAGCACTTAAGATGTTTATGAGAGTTTTATGTATTTAATAGTTTTTATGATTCTTCATAGTCCCCTTGCTTATTGTATTTTGAGTTTCATGAATACACATTTTCCTTCTTTCAATATTGTGCTTATATCATTATGTGGTTGACTTATTATCTCTTTGGATTATGTGAGAATGTTAATTTAGGATGCTTCTCATTCTCCTCCTAACCATTCTAATCCTCCTTCTCCTTCTTCATCTCCAAATTCTTCTTCTACATGTGTTCAAGCTCAAACTTTAGTTCACTATGAGTATGTTTCTACATTCCTTGAGGAGCCTATTTCTCTGCCTATTACTCATAATAGGGGAAAATATAAGGCCCTTTCTCTTTTTATTGTTCCTTACACCATCTTTTCACATGATTCTAATGAAAGACTTCCTCCTATTGAAGATATGATGGCTAACTATCCTAAAGGTTATCACATGGTTCTTAAACAAGGTTACGTTAGCTTAGGACTCCATACTAATGAATAGGTTCTTAACAATCCTATTCACGTGTCTCTTAAGATGTAATAAACATGCTCTTGGATATTATCCTTCTAATATAGTGCAAGAATATCATGGATCACCTCCTCTTTATCTTCTCTTACCTACTCATGATTTTTATTATCTTGATACTCATCGAGACTTGGATTTAAAAGTGTTTATTCAACTAGTTGTTTCTAAACTGAATAAATCTCTTATACCTTTGGAAGATTGACTTTTTGTTTACTCTTGTCCCTTTCATTATAATGATGATCACAAAATTTCTAATTTTTTTCATTTTCATTTGTATGTTAAAGGAAAGGCTTGAATGATTATTCCTTATACACGTGACATGTTACATTTTCTACATGATTTCACTTAGTTCTTGTTCTCATCTATTGGATTAGATGTCTTGGTATCTTAATATTGTGTCCTTGGAATATATTAGTAGGTTCCTTTCCCTTATCCTTTACTGGAGGGAAAGGTTTCTTTCTTCCTTTTAAGGTCCTTTTTTCCTTCTCTCATATGTGAGAAGAAGATTTTTCATCTCTTCCACACTCACATTCATTCATATTTGATGTCTTATCTCTATGAGATATTCTATAGAAGTATAATTGTGTTGTCTTCCTATATATTGATATTGTTTTATATAACACTTTTATCTATAGGTATGTTTTCTTTTCTTAGCAAAGTATAATTCATATTTATTTTTATCTTAACATTTCTCATACTATGATCTTCTACATATTCTTCTATTCTCTTTTCTAAACATTCTTATATTGTTCCCTTATAGTATGGTATTATATTTCTCTTGATTTATATTAGATACTATCATTTTATGCATGGCTATCAATTTTTGCTTATGTCTCATCCTCGTGTTTTTCAAGACTTGATTTTATAATCTACTATGCATCTCCTTTCCTTCCTCACACTTGGCAGACAAGAGCCATTGCATATTCATGTCTTTTTCTATGGATCTACTTTCTTTATGCTCTCATTGAATTTGTTCATTATAAAAAAAATTCTTTTATTCATAAGGAATTATGTCTTGACTATGGATTCTCTCTTTTTAAAGAGGTGAATTTCCTAGATCATCACCTCTTCTTTATCAAGTAAAGCCCTATCCATTATGCACACTTTCCCTTGTTTAGAGATTGATATCTTTTATTCAAGGACTCTTATTTCATATATATGTGTGTGTGTGTGAATTCTTGTTCTTCTTCACTTGAAAGTGAGATATTATCTTAATCAAGCACTCCTCTTATGTAGACATCTTGTTATTAATATTTCTTCCTATTTATGATCCTCTTTCCATAAGTGATATATTGTTTTCACAATCGTCTATGCTCTAGAATTGTAAGAGTCACAACTCTTCATTGTGATCATTTTTTCTAAAAGGATATCTCCTTGTTGTGTAAGTAGGTATCCTCTTTATCTTCCTTTTCATGCCTATTTGACATAATCATGATAAGGAGGGGGTCATATATACACCCTCCTTTTACATAGTTTTTCTTGCATGAGGTAACAAATGTGGATTTTGAGTATGGCTTGGAGTACTTTAGTCCTAGATGCTATGTATTCTTTCTAAGTCATTCTCAAATCCATGCATTGTTACTTCATCCCTCTTTTTCACACACAAACACATATGCTAAGTCTCATAATGGTTAACACAAATAAAATTTCTAAATCTCATTCATGGATAACACATCCAGATACATATATGCTAAATCATATATTTGGGTAATGCATAACAATTTGCTAATTCCCTATATAGGTAATGTTGAAAATAATTGATCAATTGTATATTGTCTTTGATGTTACACAAATGTCTTATTTACCAGTTTGTGTCTTTTGAGCTTACTCAGATGATGAAGATAGTTTCCTATGTTTGTTGAGCATTCTAGTGTTTACTAAGTTTAGAAGATAGTGCCTACTAAGTTCACTTGGGAACCAAAGAGAAGTTCGCAAAAGTTTAGTGTTAACCAAGCTCACTTGATTAACAAAGGAAAGTTGGCATGGAACGAATACTAACCAAGCTCACTTGGTTACCAAAGTAAGTTTGTGAAGATGTAATATTAACCGAGTTCACTTGGTAAATATAGGAAAATCATTTTAGAGTTAGTTTCTACCAAGTTGGGTCAACTAGTGAAGGATTTTCTTGTTTGACATATTGAGTTTAATGGATTTGTTTTATGGTTTGAGCTGACTGAAGAGATAAAGAATTATTGTTTTAAGTTGTATTCAAGCTAACTAAACAATGTATATAGTATAAATATAAGGTCAAGTTGAGGATTGGATGTGTGAGAATGTGTGGAAGATAAGAAGCTGTTTAGAGGAACTGAATTGGAAGGATAAGTAGAACATCCTTGTTGGGCAATAAAGATTAATCTAATTAGGAAGGATCAAGTATTTGAGCTAGATTTGAGTATTCTTGAAGATTAGTCAAATCGATGCAATAATGAAAGGGAAAATTGCATATGAATTAGTACATCAGGTACATTAAAATTCATTGAATATTGTCTTTGGCAAAAGATGTAAAAGAGGGAGAGTTTTCTGTCACATCACACAAATTTTCTAAAGAGGGAGAGTTTGTTGTCATATCATAGAAAACTTGTTAAAGGAGAGTTTTATAGATTAGAGAATTTTTTCTGAATTTTTGAAGATATCAAAGTGGAAGAGTTTGATGAAGAATAAGCTTGGAGAGTTTTCTAACAAAGGGAGAAACTAAAATCAGAGGAAGAGATTGATGTCAAAGGGAGTTCACACTGATAGAGGGATTTCTCATGGATGAGAATCAGAATGAAACCCAAAGAGGGAGATTGTTGAAAATAAGTGATCAATTGTAGATTGTCTTTGATGTTACACAAATTTTGTATCTTTATTAGTTAGTGTCTGTCAAGATCACTCAAGTGATGAAGATAGTTTCCTATGTCTGTTGAGCATTCCAATGTTTACCAAGTTCAAAAGACAGTGTCTACCGAGTTCACTCAGACACCAAAGAGAATTTTGTAGAAGTTCAGTGTTAACCAAACTCACTTGGTTAACAAAGGAAAGTCTACATGGAACTAGTTTTAACCTACCTCATTTAGTTACCAAGGGAATTTTGTACATATGCAACATTAACCGAGTTTACTTGGTTAACATAGAAAAATCATTTCAGGGTTAGTGTCTATTGAGTTGGGTCAACTAACAAAGGATTTTCTTGTTTTGGCATTTTGAGTTTAATGGTTCAAGCTAACTAAAAAGATGAAGAATTATTATTTTAAGTTGTATTCAAGCCAACTTAACAATGTATATGATATAAATATAAGGTCAAGTTGAAGATTGAATATGTGAGAATGTGTGGAAGATAAGAAGATTCTTAGAGGAAGAAAATTTGAAGGATAAGCATAATATCCTTATTGGGTGGAAAAGATTAATCTAATCAGGAAAGATCAAGTACTTGAGCTAGAATTGAGATCTGAAATCAGCAATCAAGTCATATCATTGTTACTCTCTAACCATTGTAGGAGTGAATCAAATCTCTTAACAATGCTATCCTAACATCTATTTGTAAATTCTCTAACAAGATGACATTTCTAGATTGAATTGTCTAAATACCTCTAACAAGGCCACTCATAACAGGGTGATTAAATCCTCTAATAGGGTCACACCTAATAGTGTGTTTTGTAATCTTTAACAAGCTTGGCTCCTAATAGGGCTCATTTCAAAAGAATGAAAAATAGTAACAAGTTGCAATTGGTGGTTTTCCCAAATTGGGTTTCTACATTAAATCTTGGTGTTACTTGTGTTCATGTTATTTCTTTTATATGTATGCAACTAAGTCAATTAAGGTTAATCACACATAATATCTTAAGATTTTCATGTTAAGTATTTGTTGAGCAATTGTTGTTATTACAATGCTTGTCGAGTTACAACATATTGATAGTGTTAACTTAGTGCCTATATATTAACCAAGTTTTAGTAGTAATCAATTTCAACAAAGTTTATGTTTTTTACTGACATCTAAAGGATTTGGGATTTGTTTTTGTAGTAAATAATTCACCCCTCCCCTCTCAGTTACTCTTATTATATTTCTAGTAGGTAACTCATTCAAATGAAACACACTAAGTCCCATACATGGGTAATACATCTTTTTTATAAGATCATTCCATGGTCATATTTGGTGGGTTGACTAGTGAGTTACCACCTTGTTAAACTATTTCAATGCCATATTTTACAACATCTCTCTTGGTGATTCTAATGGAATTTACAAGTGGTAAGTATACTTTTGAGAGGGGGGGTGAATCAAAAGTACCAAACTTTAAGCTATAAAACTTTTAACTGAAATCAATACATGCATGTAACATTTCTAATTAACATGAAAGTAAAGGCATGCATGAAAATAGATAACACAATATATGATCACCTAGAAACCCTCCAAAATGAGAAGGTAAAATTGGGGTGGGGATGACACCCACAACTTATCACTGCAGCAATATGTAACTTGTCAAGGTTACAAAGTTTGACCATTAGCAATGGTCTCCCCTATGAGAGGTCTGCCTTGTTAAAGTCTCCAACATCATGTTCAAAGTATACCTTTCTAAAGGATTTACAAAACATTCACTTGGAATGTCACCATGTTAAAGGATTTACAAAATGGCTATTAAACCAACCTATATTCATAGGATTTTCATTCTCCTAATACAATGGCTAAAAAGTATAGTAGAATGTGTTGACCTGATCACTTACAATCTTTAATTGTTGATTTTAGATCAATGTTTAGTCCATTTTGATCTAATCTTCTTTGATCTAATATGATTCTATATGAAGTGTTGATACTCTATTTTATTGTTAACTGATCTCGTAATTCCCCTATTTTACTAAGTCACCTTGAATGTAGTCTTCACCCTTATGTTCTTTTCTCTCTTTCACTCTATCATTTTCTCTTTAGTGAATTGATTTATGCAACTTCGTCCTTCTTAAAAGGTTTTCATGGCTTAGGGTTAGGTATGAATCTATGGCTGAGATTCATCCATTTTTCCTCTTTAGCTTTATAATTTTTTTGATTGGTTGCATGTAGAGTACATAGGAAATCTAATAGATTTGATCTTATCTTTAAGATTTGAAATTTGTATGTTAGTTGTCATGCAACATGATTTGCATCTGAGTTTGTGAAGGTACAAACTCATTGACAATATTGTGTCACTTGGCACTTGTTGATCACTAATGCTTGGCACATATAGAAATGATGTCTTGCTCGACACCTATAGAAATTATGTCTTGCTTGACACCTATAGTTTACTCGATAGTTGAAACTTGCTTGGCACTGTCTATTTTGTCAGCATCTAAATGACATGGTACTTGTTGAATTTTTGGCTCAGCACATATAATAACTTGACATCTATATTATACTTGGCATCAACTTAGAAATTTTCTTAAATGTGTTGACACTCAATTGTCAAAATCAATCTAAGACCAACAATATCCCCCTTTGACATGAGTATCAAAAATACTTAACTACACATGATGAATCTAAACTCTTTGAGTATAATATACATTTTGTTTGGCACATATGCAAAACTTCAAAATTATTCAAAATTTTGTGAAGGACTTTATATCTTAAAATTTGTAACTCCCCCTGAGTTGGTGTGCCTTTTTTGTATCCAAAACTTCTCATGTTCGATTTTTTTCATGCCGATTTTGATACTCTTTATCTATGCCTTGCCTTATCATTCTCTATCTACTATGTTCTAACTCCCCCTTTCACATATCTTCCCTTGCAGTTATAGCTTCCTTTTGGCTTTTTTATTTCTCCTCCTCAAAATTTATCTCCCCCTTTTTGACACTTATGTCAAAGGGGTCTATACGCTAATTGAATATTTTGCCAAAAAGCATTTGTTTACCTCCATTACTATCCTTAGAGTAGCATCCCAGTTCTATAGTGTAATTTCTATTGATTTAATCTAGATGGCTGACTCTATTGCCAGGTGAACTAGCTGATCTAATGTAGAAATATTGGGGTCTTTCTTTAAAACATTTTCAGCATGGGCTAGTTCTTTTTGCAAAATTTCCATGTGTGGGGTTATGGAAGATTGCATCTGTATTAATTTGGCTTTTGTATTTTCCTTATCTGCTATTAACATGGCTAGTTCCTTTTATAGTGTGAAAAATGCTTCTCACTCTGAGTTGGATCTTTAGGTAGTTGCATGCTTGATATCTTTAAGTTTCTCTCCAAGCTCATTATTCTTTGGCTAGTTTCTTATGCAAAAATTTATGGTTACACAATTTTGAGTGCAATGAGAATATGTTCTCAACTAGTGTCTTCACCTTTTGAATTTTCTTGGCTAGCTCAACCTATGATAGTGCTATCTCACTGGATATTATTTCATTCACTTTTGTTTGAAACTTATTTTTTTATCATTCTAATAGTTTGGCATTTGTGTCAAGGTCTTCATTCTACACCTGGTCCACTACATTGGATATTGCTCCATAATGGGCTTAGTTTCAGCAGGTGCCTACAAGCTAAATGCATCTAGAAAGATGTCTTTTATCTCAATTAATGCTTGCCTCTATTTATACTCATTTTTTAGTATCTCCTACTTTATTTCTTTTTTATAGTGCCTCTTGCACTTCATTTATCTGATCAATGTTCATGGTTGCATAGTCATACTTAGGAATGACTATTTCTTCATCTAGTGTATGGTATCTATAGTGAAGTACTCTTGCAACCTTTGTAGAGTTCAAGCTTGGTGTTGAAATTTGAAGTGGTATTGCTTCAGTGCTTGGCTTTTGAGATATTATAGTTGGAGTCCCAGAGGTTGGCAGATTTACTAGGGTTTGAATTGCTCCTTGCTCAATTTCCTTTGGGTTCTCCTCCTATATTCCTCCTTGGTCAATTGATATTATCTACTGTGGTGCACCTTGTTCTTGTGTAGTATAAATAGAAGTATCCATTTGTTCTATTTGATCTTTTTTTGGCTCCTTAGTAGTTGTAGTGACTTTATCTATGGAATCAACCTTGGCTGATGTGTCTACTATTGTTTGTTCCATAGGTTGTCCACTTGTAGTTGTTGGGATATGAGAAGGTGGTTCTTTTGGATTCACCTTTTCCTTTGTGATGTCAGCTATAGCCTTTTGTAATTCTTCCACACTTACCAAGACTAGATTTGTACACAATTGTGCTTGTAATGTAGTCTAGTGAAGAATCCTTTTAAGATCATCTACAATTACTGGATTTATGTTTTGACCAAAATTATCAAGAACATCATGCATAGTTATTGTATTTGTAGGTGTGGAGGTAACATGTGGAAGATTTGGAGGTGGCAATTATGTGTCTTGCACACTCTATTCTATTTGTTGCTCTTCAGTAGTTGCCATATCATCCTTTTAAGTTTCCTTCACTGTTGTATCATATGCCTTTTTTTTCACCTTATCCTTCCTTATCATTTTCATCCTCTTCTCCATTGTTTCTCCCTTCAAAGGTATCTTCTTCTAATTCTTTTATAGTTGTGATGTCATAGATTAACTTTCACATTTGTGTGGACTTTTTCACAACATCATCAATCTTATTTTGAAGAATACTAAATGCTCTACACTTGGGTGCAAATTTGCTCCCATGCTTCTTATTTCCCTTGGTAATTTACCCTTTTGTGGGTTTAGGCATTACTTGAGCCAATGTTGAATCTCTTATTTATTTCTCCATATTAAGGAAATAATGCCATTTATTTTCAACAATAGAATACAATTCTTTGGGCATTGAATTGTCAAGTTCAAGTGGAGTGTTCTTAAACTTGGCCATCATGGTGTAGATTGATTCTTCAACCATTCTTCTCTATTCAACTTATTAAAATCAATGCTCTTTAAGCTAGTTAAGTTTGCATTATCTCTTATATTATCACATATATTTTCTAAATTAGACTTGGTGGTGTGACTTACCACTCTAAATTAGCTTTTATCTTGTAACTTTGTTCTCTCTTTGTCTGAGTCAGGTTGAGCAATATATTTTCTTCTCAATTTCTTCTTGGTTGGTCCTTCCTACTCAATAGCCATCTTCTTTTCTTGCTCCTTAGCCTCCTTAGTTGTAGCTCTTGTACTTTCCCTTGTAGTAGGCTTAGTTGGACTTGGCTTAGTAGTAATTTTTTCCCTTAGGCTGAGCTATCAGTTGTTTTTGAGCTTTTCTTTTCTTTGGCTTTGGCTTAGTAGGTGCTTCCTTGGCTTGCTCTTATCCTCAACACCTTCTTCCTCTTTAGCATCTTCTCCCATGCCTTGTTTCAAGGCAAGTGGCTCATGGCCCTATTCTTCTTCTTCATCATCTTCTTCATCTTCTTCTTTTACTTTTGCTATCCCTTCACCAAATTTGGCCTTAAGCTTTTTGACCAATCTATTCTTTTTCTTTAGGGTTGAAGTAGTTTTCAATTCCATTTCTACCTTGGACTTTGCAACATCAAAAGTTCTAAAAGTTTTTGCACTTTTAGCAATGTCTTCTACAAGCAATGCTTTGATTGTTGTTGATGCCTCATCAATGTTAATTTCATATCCAAGTGGCCTTAGCCATCTCACCCTTGGTATTGTTGCTTGGATATATGTAAAGTCAATGTCAACTAAGAAACATGTGTCATTAATGTGTTGTTCAACAAGAGAGACACATATCTTGAGTCTCTATTTCATAGACTTCTTAAAGCCTTCAAAGTAGCTAGTCATTATGGTTTCAAAATTTTCCCCCATCTGCTCTATGTGTTCATTAACCTTTACTACTACAAACTTGTTTGTCTTCCAACTTACCTTTCCAAAAGAGGGGAATTCATTTTGAACATAGAAAAATAAGCATATCAAAATTGATCCAAATTTACAGTCAGTACTCTTGGATCCCCTTATTGCTCCCAAATTCTCCATAATCTGTTACAATTACAGTTCAGCTAGATCATATGTATGATCCTTCTTGACAATTTTTTATCCAACATCAATTGCAATGCAAGGTACATTGTTCAGTCAACTTGACTAGTATAATTTATGAGATATGACCCTAACAAAAAATTCTACAAGTGGATCTTTGATTGTGTCAATAGTCATGCCTCTTTTATTCCACTTTGCCCTAGTGTTCTTCTCTATGGCTTCTTTTGAATCACTCCTCAGGGTCTTTGGCCGTTCTAGGGTTGGGTACCCAGTTACTCTATGTATGATTTTTTTTGATAGTTTAATAGGTCCATCATCTAACCATAGGCATCCATCATGAATTCTACTTAGCACAACTCTTATCCATTCCATCTTGAAAACTATTGGTAAATCTAGGGCACGAGTTAAGCCCTTCCTTTCAACAATCTAGAATTCTTCCTTTAATATCCCATTCTCACAAAGTTTATCATAAGCTTGCTAAATATCCATGTCACCAATTGCTCTAATTTTATAATTATAACACCTTCTGACATCTTGCACCATGACAACCTTAGGCAAAATAATAGATAAAGCACCGGCAGGGTTGTTTTTGTATGTGACTTCAGGGATTGGTTTGAAATTTGGTTGTTCAAATTCATTGCTGACCAATTGAACCTCAAATGGTTCCTTGTCCTTAGGATTCCTAGATATAGATGCCATTTCTAAAAACTAGGGTTTGAAGATGTAAAAATTGAGTAACTGTGTAACTCAGCACTAGAGTAAATACCTTAAATCAATGAAACAATGCAAAATCTTGGTTGGAATCTTTGCAAAAGCATCAATCTCTACCTAGAAGTCATTTATGCACTCTTCTTGCCCTTACTCTATGCTCACGATAATGAAAAATGATCGAAAACTTGACCTTATACCTTTCATTACATAGCATTTAATGCTTAGTGCATATACAACTATCCACTCGACTCCTTATGCAATTATATTTCACTCAACTTCTATTGATTTTCCAACACTCAAAATTTACTAGAATTTCCCTTACTTGGCTTCAATAAGAATTTTGCTTTACTTAGTAGCCACTACGAACTCAGCTTCTACTGACTTTGGTAGACAACTCAGCATCCAAAGGCAACTTTCCTTGGTTGGCAACAATGTGAAAATTTTGAAGATCTAACCTTGCATCTTTATTCATGTTGATCTATCCTTTTCAATGCTAGTTTATTCTGAGAATTAATGTATGATAAAGCATGTAAATATTAGTCCCACATACCTTCTTCTACTTAGATGGATGAAGTGTGACCACTTGACCTTTTAGGTGAAGTGATCCCACCATTGGATGTGTTGCTTCCATCTCTTCTTTTCCATGTCCTATTCATCTCTCCTTTGATGTGTTCAACATCAAATTTTTCTTTTCCTTTATTGAACTCAGAGTTGGGTGCCTTTGACCTAGATGGACAATACTTGTTGATGTGTCTTATCTATAAACAATTGAAACAAGTGGTTTGACTCAACCACCTATTATAATTGCCACTAAAGTGTGTTCTTATATAGTTCTTAGGAATGTGTCCATATTCTTGACAATAGTGATAGCTGTGCCTAGTGTTGTAGTCCCAATTCTAGTGGTGTCCATGACTATTTGTCTTTATTGGTTGGTTTGGTGTCTACATAGGCTTAGATCTACATTCAAAGGCTCTATGTCCATACTTCTTGCAATTGTAGTAGTGACCTTCAAATCTTGGTGTCCTGATGGTTCTAGTCCTACAGTCATGTGCCTTATGACCTTGCTTATTGCACTTGTGATAGTGACCCATCTTTTTAGGTTTGTCATGCTGATTTTCATTCTTGCTCCTACACACATTAGAGGTATGTTCCTTTTTACCACAAAAATGATAAGTGGGTTTTGTGTTCTTACCTTTGTCACTTCTTTCTTCTGTAGTCTTAGATGACTCTCCTTCTTTAGTGCTGGTGTATCCTAGTCCTAAAGTGTCATTGCTAGATCTTGGTGATTTTAGTAGCTATTCAAAATACTTGATGGCTTCATTAGGTTTGTTGAAGCTTTCTACAATTTTTTTTTCTCTTCTCAAGTCATTTTGCAGTTGCTCATTCTGCATCTTCAGTGTGGAGATCTTAATGTCCTTGACATTTAGCTCATGGTGGGCATTCATCATTTGGCTTAGGGTGTCTAGCTCTATGTTAGAAACTCTTGCAAGCTCACTTGACTTTTCCTTTAGTCTATTGGCAAGGTTTCTCTTGTCATCTTCTATCATGGCTTTATCTTCAATGGCTCTCTTCTTCTGCTCAGTCACTTCACAAAGCATCATGGCTTGTGATTCTTGGTTAATCTTGAGAGTTATGATCTCTTCTACTTGAGCTCTAGTCTTCTCCATTAGGTCTGTTATTGCTACATCATACTCCTTAGGATCTCCATTGGCAAACACTTTTTTTGTGTCAATCTTCTTGTATTGTGTATCATTCTTAGCTATGGTGATGTCTTTTCTTCTCTTTAGGGATTTCCTCAATTCTTTCCTAGCTTCTTCCAGAGAATGTAGAATGAGATGTATTTCAATCTCCTAGTTCTTTGTAATCTTCCCAAGTTTGTAGACTTTCATTCTATATTTTTTCTTCAAGCTGTAAGGATTCTCCTTGTGAGAACTTGGCTCTAATACCGATTGATGGAATTTACAAGTGGGAAGTATACTTTTGAGAGGTGGGGTGAATCATAAGTACCAAACTTTAAGCTATAAATCTTCTAACTAAAATCAATACATGCATGTAACATTTCTAATAACATGAAAGTAAAGGCATGCATGAAAATAGATAACATGATATTTGATCACCTTGAAACCCTCCAAAATAAGAAGGTAAAACTAGGGTGGGGATGACACCCACAACTTATCACTGTAGCAATATGTAACTTGTCAAGGTTATAAAGTTTGACCATCAGCAATGGTCTACCTTGTGAGAGGTTTTCCCTATTAAAGGCTTCAACACCCTATTAAAAGTGTACCTTTCTAAAAGATTTACAAAACATTCACTTGGAATGTCACCCTGTTAAAGGATTTACAAAATGGTTGTTAAACCAACCTATCTTCATAGGATTTTCATTCTCCTAATACAATGGATAGAAATTATAGTAGAATGTGTTGACCTAATCACTTACAATCTTCAATTGTTGATTTTAGATCGATGTTTAGTCCATTCTGATCTAATCCTCTTTGATCTGATATGATTATGCATGAAGTTTTGATACTCTATTCTGTTGTTAACTAATCTGGCAATTCCCCTATTTTACTAAGTCACCTTGAATGTATTCTTCACCCTTTTGTTCTTCACTCTCTTTCGCTCTGTCATTCCTCTCTTCAGTCACTTGAATTATAGAGCTTTTTCCTTCTTAAAAGGTTTTTGTGACAGGGTTACATATGAATCTACAACTGAGATTCATATGTTTTGCCTCTTTAGCTTAATAATTTGTTTATTGATTACATGTAGAGTACATAGGAAATCTAATAGATTTGATCTTATCCTTAAGATCTGAAATTTGTAGATTAGTTGTCACACAACATGATTTACATCTGATTTTCTGAAGGCACAAACTCATATGACAATATTGTATCACTCAACACTTGTTGATTATTGATGCTCAACACATATGAAAATTTTTTCTTGCTCAATACCTATAGAAATTTTGTCTTGCTCAACACCTATAGTTTACTTGGCAATTGAAACTTGCTTGGTACTATCTATTTGCTCAACATTTAAATGACTTGGCACTTGTTGAATTTCTAGCTTAGCACATATAGTAACTCAACATCTATATTATACTCAACATCAACTTAGAAAGTTTATTAACTGTATTGACATTCAATTGTCAAAACCAATCTAAGACTAATAGATTCATAGTGGGGTGGGAAGTCTACTAGACTAGGTAATCACTTTCTTTTTGTTTCTTTTTGCTTTCATGCTAGTAGAGATAGATCTAGAAGTTATGTTGATTAATGATATTTCTTAAATCTCTTATGTCATCAATTATGTTCTTTTAATGGTTTTCCAAACGTTATATTAGTGGGAGAGATGTTTCTTTAGTTGATATTTCTCTCACTAATTGATTTGGGCTTGTTTAGTACTAATCTTTTTTTCCTTCATCTTCTTTTTCCTTTTTTATCTTTTATACGCTTGTGTATGTATGTGGAGTTTGGATCCTTGGTATTGGGGGCTTGTTCTCTTTGATCAAGTGATGTCCTATCTTTTTGAGATTCACCATACTCTTCTTCCTCTTTTTCTTCTCTCTCTACTTTACTGCAAGCATGGGTTGATCCATACTTTCACAAAATTATGGGCTAAATGTTGTTGACCTTATGGTCAAATTATTTGTCAATTAGTGACTTAACACTTAGTCAGTTGGTTACATTTCTACTGAGCTCTACATTTCTACCAAGCTAATCATTTGGATTATAGTTCATGTTAAGCTCCATAGTGTCTACTGAGCATCTAAGAAAAAATATAGTGTTTTCATAGCTTCATAATGTCTACCAAGCTTCTTAGGTAAAGTGTAGTGTAATTTGAGTTTAGAAGAGTCTACTGAGCTCTTCAGTATAAGAGATGAATGATGCAGTGTTAAATGAGTTCTGTAATGTCACCAGAGCTTATCAATGCCTATCGAGATAATAGTGTTAACAAAGTGAATGAAGATAGTGTTGACTGAGCCATGTAGTGTCAACTGAGTAATCTATTTTCTACTGAGTTCTTTAGTATACACTGAGTCATCCAGTGTTGAACAATTTTTTATTACAACAAGTGATCAATGTGGACTAAGCATCAATGTGAACCAAGTGCTAGAGCTTGTCGAGTGTTGACATTGTTGTTGAGTGTTACAATATCACCTAAGTTGTCTTTAGAACCTGATTTCCAACAGTAACCTGACTTAGTGAAGATTATTAAATTTGGTGTTGTAGTTGACTCTAGAAGGTAATTAAGTGGGTTAGTATATATGTAATGTATTGTATCATATCCAAAGAAGTATGTGAACAAGAAATAAGAAGCATGAGAGTGAATTAGAAGGATACAAGTAGTATGAGGAAAAGTAGAGACTTATCTATCACATCAAGGTGATCATTGTAATTCAAAGGAATCTCATTCAACAAACCAAGTTGTAGATCAGAGAACAGTCATTGATTCATCCTAACAAGTGCATCAATCAAATCCTCTATCAATTATGCCAAATCTCCTAATAGAGTGCATAGTTCATTGTATGTCGTAAATCCTTTTACAAGGTGGACCTAACTATCCTTATTGCTCTTAATAGGGTAGATAACCAAAAGTGATCAATTGTAAGCTTTAACAGGATAACTTTATACTACAATAATAAATCTTTTGGATATCATCCCTACCCCAATTTTACTTTCTATTTGAAAGGTTTTTGGGTTACCAAATATTGTCTCCAAGTGTTGTGAATGTTTTATTGCTTTTAGTCTTTCAAGCATGTAGTTAGATTACATTACATTGTGACTATTTAATTGGTAGATTAAAGTATATGTTTTATTGGTTCCTTATTCACCCCCCTCTTAGTCAACTAATCTATATTACATTTCCAAAAAATGTATCATCTTAAATTATAAATACTCCAATTTAATGAAGGTTTAGCACTTATTTAATGCAAGAATGCCAATCTCCTTCACTCTTTCATCTCTTATTCTCTTTTTTGCCCTTCCTCCTAGGTGGAATTGAGGTAAAACCTAATATATGATCTATAAAGATCCTAATTTAATTTTTTTAATCTTGAGGTGGAATATATCTCCCTTGGGTCATCCCTTTCCATTCATTTATCCACTTGGAATCTACTCCTCACACTAAAATAAGACTTCCTTGAGAATCTAGACTTAATTTTTGAATTCTAAAACTTATTTTGGAGCCCTAAGATAGCCTCAAGGGTTCATGGACCTATGACCAATTAGGGAAATAATGCACTCCCAATGAGTCCCTATTTTGGACCCTTTCTTCGAGTCTAGTATTCCAAGATGTTCGGGTGTTAATTTCTAGGTCCATTAGACTACAAGAGTTCATTAATTATGAGATCTATATAAACCCTTCCATTTGATCCATTTCTCATCCACAATCATAACAAGAAATTGCATCCACAAGTTCAAGTGTTCAAGCATCCAAGTTCTCAAGTTCTCTTCAAGCATCGAAGGCATTCAAGCTTCCCTCCATTTAAGATCAAGGATTTATGCTTTTAAGCCATTGAAGGAGTTTATGCTAGATCTCTTATTGCACTTTCAACATTCAATATCTTCCTTCATACATTCAAGATCATTTTTTGCATCTTCTACATGATATATAAAGACAGATTTCATGCACATACATTCAAGAAGGTTTTTAGTTTCACTTATATTTGATTTCTAGGGTTTTTGAAGTAAAGTCAAATCTATTATATCTACATACTTGAATACATTCCTAACTCAAGAACATATTACTACCACTTGCTAGCATTCCATTTCAATTATTTCAATTCAATGTTAATTCTAAAACTAGGGTTTTACTTAGACAACCCCCTTCCCTCTCTCAAAAAAAAAATCTTTGTTTTGTAGGTTTCAGATCTCAGATTGAAGAATAGGTTATGGATTTGGATACCCTCTACAACTTTCTTTAGAACTACAAAATCAAGATCAACATCGCATAGATTCAATCAGGGTTGCACTGTAGCCCTAATGCTCTAGTTTGTCTCTGACAGTTTGTCAAAAGATTTTTGGATTTTGTTTGCTATGTAGATTTCAGCCTAGATATCAAGTTACCACAACTTATTACAACATTAAACATTGGATTTTCATGTTTGTGTTCTATAAGGTTTTTTTTTTCTCCTTTCTATTTCCATACTTTCCATTTCAACATTTCTTTATTTACCTATCTTTATCTAAATCCTCTTAACGTAGGTGTGAGAGGGAAGTAAATTTAAGTTATTTTTTTCTTTTTATATTAGGTTTTGCATTGATACTCTTCCTTATATCAATAAAATCTAATCAAAAGGGATGAATCTTGTTATTCCCCCTTCCATTTATGTAGGGTTGGTTTTCTCTCATTTTCCTACCCCACACAAAGTATAACACTTTTAAGTATCATGACCTAGTTGACAATGATCTTGCTATTCCCCCTTTTATTTATGTAGGCATTGGTTTTTTGGTGTCAATAAGATAGCAAGAATCAATTTAGTCAAGACCTCAAGTAAAGGTTCAAGAGTGTACTTACAATTAGGATGATATACAAAGGAAAAGTTAGTCATACCTCTAGATGTAGTAGCCACTTGATCAACAATTATATTTGGTTGACTTGTTGATTTTGATGGACTAATTAGACTCAAGAAAACCTTGTTTTGATTAATGACAAATCACTCTTATCATTAGCAATAGGGGCCATCAAAGTAAGTCTCTCGAGTTGACTCACTTGTAACTAATAATGGTGAAGCATTTTATAGAGATGTGAAAAGGAGGTATGCTTAGTAAGGATAATATTATCTCTACTATATTTTTGCAAATTAGAAATAAAGATGCAATGAATATTGTGATCAAGCACATGATAATATATTTCAGCATACAAGTGTTTAAATCTACCAATAAAGTCACTAAATTCTTCTTTAACATTTTTTTTGCAATGCACTAAATCAGTTTTTGAAATTTAAGGACAAATATTATTTTTTAATTGTTTAAATCCATCCCTAAAAATATGTGTGAAAAATTTAGCCATGAGCCTATAGTTGTGAAAAAATTTACTACATGTAGTTTGGAAAGTCCTAAAATGAATCACGAGATCACCCATCCCATTATAAGTCTCAAGATGAGGTATTTCAACATTTTTTGGTATAATAGCATTAAGGATTATTTCTAAGGAAAGGGGATTAGCAATGTCACATATAGGAATGTTTAGCTTAGATTGAGGGAATTGAGCCACTTGTTGCAAAGTGGTGATAGTTTCGGCTAAGCTACTAATTATGGTATTAGAATATGCAATAGTGAGAAATAGACATATTGGATGTATTAGGAAAGTTGTAGGAAGTAAAATACAAAGATGTTAGTGAAGGATTGGAAGAAATGGGAAGGGGATTGGAATATGTGAAAGAAATTGCATGATATGATGGTAACAAAGAAGGTATGGAAGTAGGAGGAACACTTGTGAAAAGTGAAGGGTTAGAAAGACTAACACTCAGAGGAGTGGAGACTCATGTAGAAGTTACCATAAGAGGTAGTGCATGTGTAAGAATGCTAGGAAGAGTAGTGGGAATCATAATGGAGAGTTTAATGGTTGTGGAAGGAGGAGTGTATCCTAATTCTTGAGCATATTATGTCAAATTCTTAGCATGAGTATCAATAAGGTGAGATATACCATGCAAGATAGAGATTTTATTGTTACCATAGGTGATAAGATTCTTAATAGCCTTAATAAAAGCAACACTAGCTAGATTTTGGTTTACTTGCACAAGCTGATTTTCCAATTTATCAAATTCATGAGAGATCTTATCAACTTTGGAAGGAGGGACCCTTAAGGCTTCATCCTTATTGAAGGAAGAATGAGAATAGTTATGCTCTATAATAGCATTAAGGTCTTGAGGAAACATATTAGTATCATCATGAGCCCTAGGAAAGAAAGAGGAATATGTTGACATTATAATCATGTTTGTTATTAGTGGCACACACTTATTTAGATTATAAGTATCTATTGAGAATCTTATATAGTTAACATAGTTAACCAAGTATTTTAGTCTCTACCAAGTTCTATAATTGCTACCAAATCCAAGGGATAGTATTCAGTTTGTGTCAAGAAGTTTCTACCATAATGGTGATCAGTAGTGTAAACTGAGCTTCATAAGGTTTACTGAGTTCCTTAGTGTAAACTAAGTTGTGCAATGCTTACCAATTTTGCAGTTACAACAATGTGAATCTAGTGTTGACTGAGCCACTCAATGTTAACCAAGTGATTCAATTTATATGCCAAGTTTCACAATATTCATCAAGTCACCAGTGTAGACCAAGTTTAAGAGTACTTGGAAGTTATCAGTATGGACCAAGCTTCTACATCTACTAAATGCATGATGATGCAAAGAATTGACTTTGGATGTCAAGTGTTAAAACCTCACCAAGCTAGTCTTCAGAACTTGAGTTCCTATAGTTTGGGTTGACTTTGTGTATTTTGTGTAAACTTGTATTGTAGCTAACTTTGTTGATTCATAAATTGGATTGGTATATATGTAATGTATTGTATCACATATCTAAAACATAGATATGAAGTAAGATATCAAGCAAGAGAAGAAGTGTATAAGGAGTAGTAAAGATTTATCTATCATAATAAGGTGATCGTTACACTAAAAGGAATCTCATTCAACAAACCAAGTTGCAAATTAGAGATCAACCACTATTTCATCCTAACATGTGGATCAATTAAATCCTTTCACAAGGTAGAATTAATAGTCTTTGTAAATCTCTTTACCCAGTGCATATTTCATTGTATGTTTGTAAATCTTTTGCAAGATGGACCTAGCAGTCCTTATTGCTCCTAATAGGGTAGATCATCAGAAGTGATCATTGTAAGCCTTAACAAGACAACTTTATATTGCAGTACTAAAGCTTGTGGGTATCATCCCCACTCTAGTTTTACTTTCTATTTGGAAGGTTTTTGGGTCACCAAATTATGTGTCAAAATGTTATGAACATTCTGATATTTTTAGTTATTCATGCATACAATTAGATTAGAACACACATGAAGGATTAATTGGTAAATAAGGATTAAATTTTATTAGTTACTAATTCACCAGTCCCCTCTTAGTAACTTAGCCTATCATATATATTTCCAATAGAATCATGATCAAAAGAACCCATGAGCCTATGGCTTTGCCTAAGAAGAATGCTATAGGTTGGACTTAATGTAATTAAGCTCATAAAAAGGGAGAGCATAAAATAAAACTCTAATGAGATCTAACCATGCAAATATTAATATAAGAAGATATAAAAAGAAAGATCTAACCACACACAAAACATAGTTAAATCTAACTCCAAAATCAATAAGAAGGGGAAACGTGTTGGGGTTACCAAAAGGAGATAAACACTCAAGGAAATATCCAAAAAGAAAGGATCACCTAATGCAAGGAAGGAAATAAGTGAGATCATAATGATCTAACTCCAAAATCCACAAGAAGGGGAGACTTATCGAGTTCACCAAAAGATGGTAAACACCCTAAATAAAAAATCAAACTCCAAAAAGAAAGGGGACATAATTTGGGTTCACCACAATATCTCATGGTGAAATGAAAGTGATCAATTAGGTAAAGGCTCCCACTTCACCCGCCAAATTATTAGAATCAGTGTATGGGGATAAGGAGATTTTTTAAGCATAATATCTTTTTGAATTTAAATTAGATTGGCAAGACCCAAGTAGAGGAAGGGATGCCAATATTGAATTAGAATTTCAAAGAGGAATAAATGCAAGGAAATTATCCTTGTCATGTGTGTGATATGTGAATGTGATTGTGTAATTGAACTAATTGATTAAGTAAGATATGTAGTTTTGAACTAGATGCTAAATATATGTAATCATGTAACACCCCACTCAAGAACCTAAGAGAAATAACCTAACATGTTTCAATATTTACTGAACCATTTAAAAAAAAAACAAATTAACAATATTAAAGTAAAAATATAGAAGTAATACACACATACACATCCATTACACATATGCAAATAAAATAAAGATTTCATTTCCTCAAGGGTTCCTTTATGTTGAGTCACATTTAAGAAGTATATATTAATTAGTTTAAATCTCAAGTATGATGTCCCACGATCATAAAGAAATAATAGATACATCATCTCATAAGAAAATGCATGGATACAAATGATACAATGAAATACATCCAATGAGCAATATCCATTGCACATGTCATAGGGTATGCAAGAATAGATACAAGGACATCAAAATATGAGATACATAATAACATATATACATCAACTAAATAGAAGTCTCTAAGATATGAATAAAAATGATAATAGTACAACTAAATCCACAAACATCCAACAACTAGCAATTTGAGGGGGACCCAAATCGTAATAAGTCATCAAAAATTACCAAAAAACCTCTAGAATTCATTTTTGCTCAAAATCTAAAAATTGCTCACCAAAACATCTGTGTGAAATAATGACCCAAGAACCTTTAATATAAAGCCCTAACTCCCTTTAGGGTTTCCATTTTTGAAAGCCCTAAAATATAATTATTTTTATTTAATTAGTCCTTTTATGCACATTGAACTCATGTTATAATTATATAAACTATTTATTTTATTTTCTCACTTTAATATTAATGCAAGTACTTTAAAAGTAATATTTATTATGTTAATTAGTAAAGATAATTAGAGTTCTTTATTTAAATGCAACTCCAATGTTAATTAACATTAATAAAATATTCACACTAAATTAATATTTAATATTTAAATTTTTTAATTCAGTTTACTAATTTAGAACTTTAAGTTATTATTTTTTAAATAAACATATATTCAAAATATTTCAAAGAATTAAATATCATCTTGTTTTAATATTTTTCCCTTTTTAAACCAAATAACATTTAATAATTCAAATATCAATGATTAATCCAAAGATCATAAATAAGCATTCTACCAAGAAAATCACAAAGTCAAACTGCATAAAATGCATAAGGAAAGTCAACGTGATAGTCAAACAATATATGCACAGAAAGACTCACGAGTTTAAAAAGGGTAGACAATTAGATACAAGTCCTCCTTGTAGGACAAGTATTTAATTTATGGATAGGATTGGACCTAGTAATTATCTTCCCATTTTTACTATTGAGTTTTTGTGATAGGGCATGCTCATTTTGGAAATCCAGAGAAGTCAATACTTGGCATTTGCAACTTGCATAAAAGATGAGCATGTACATATGTATATATATCTAAGCTAAAAATACAATGATAGGGAATGATACATCATGTAGATCCCAACTAGAAAATGACTATGACTCACTCCCCTAATCGCATCAGACACGTTAGACAAATACATAAAACAAACACAGACATACTATACACATGCAAGTATGAGATAAGTATCATAAATAAATTGTGAATCGAAATAACATCATATTTTAGTATAACTCATCATCATGAAGATACAATAATCAAATTTAAAGAAATGCCATATGGTATCATCAAGAAAATAATTACATTTACGTATTGAAGTATTTGTATTTAAATATCACTTAAGGTCTAACATGTCCACGCTAGATTCAAATAAATATTGATAGAGAATACATAATGTGATGAAGGAGCATCCTAGGTTGCCTTGTAATCCTCCTCATTTTGTTCATTATGCTAGTTACTATCACATTCCAGTTATTGTTGAGTGCTAGTTACTATCGATTGCTAGTTACTGTCGAGAGCCAGTTACTATCAAGTTTCAATTTCTCTTAAGTTCTAGTTAGCCAAGTGTTCATTCATGTGTCAAGTGAACCTGATATTTTTTGATGCTCAATCTCTTCTTTGATCGAGTTTTTCTATAATTGGTTCTTAGTTTAACCTTACTTGTATATTAAATTTGGATAATGAATTTAATGTAAGGATCTTGTCTTGGGATGTGTGTAGACTATTTTAAGGTCAACCTTCTATTATGTAAAGATCTAGAACCTTGTGTATGTCATTTGGAAAGAATAAATAGGAGTGTTTGGGTTTAGCTTAGGCATCACTTAGAGAGTTTGGAAGGGAGAATGAAGTAGAAGAGCTGGAAGTCTAAATTAAGGACTTGTAAAATTTCTAATTTTGGGGTTTCATAAAATCTTTTTGGTCATAATCTGGTAGGCTTCACAATGAAGCATGTATACTAATAATTTGATAAATCAATAAAGTTTTTATTGTGTTCTCTCTCCTTGGTGTTGTTCTCCATATTGTTTTCTTCCATTATGTTTACTCAGCAAGGTGAATGGATAGTTAGGTGTGCCTTTGGCCCTAACTTTTTAGATCCTCCTAATGTCAAGTGGTATCAAAGATTGAGGTTCATCCTTGTGGAGATTGGATCATGTAGAATCCTAAGTTGAATTCATTTATAGGGTGGCAGATCTACAGATTTGACCTATAACATGTAGAGGGCTACCATCTTGCAGGAATTGTTAAAAGCATGAATGATAATGATACTTCTATGGGGAGTATTTTAGAAACATGATTAGATCATTATCATGATGATATGTTACATTAATGACTATGTTTGTCATTGATGTCAATATAGCAATTTTTTGTGGTATGTGATAGAAGAACAATAGAAAGATCAAGTTGGTACAGACAGATCATTGAGTACTTTCATTAGTGAGGTTAAAGGGAGATCATATTAAGTGTCTAGTATATGTAGCTAACCTTAGAAGCATAAGTTATTAAGTTTGAAATAGGTTATGCAAGTTTTAGTGAAGATTTTTCTAAGATACAATTTACAAAAGCATGTTCTAGTAAACTTGTTATATCTCTGAGCAGATTTGTTATTCTGAGAAGCTGAAGTTAAAGATGTGAAGAAGACATTCTAGAGATGACATAGCTGAGTTTTATTGTCATAATGTTACACATACAGAAAGTTATTCAAGCTATAAGGTAGAAGATTGATATTATCACTAAGTGTAACATGTTCTTAATGTGGTCCTATAATAATTAATTCAGAATGTGTAACAGCTGACTCAAGGAATTATTGTATGGATTTAGTATAAAGGAAGGACATTTTCTTTTATCATGTATGGAGAAAATATGAATGATTTTAAGTAACACAAAGAGTGAAATGTGATGATAAGTAGAGCAGAGAAAAGGTGGAGGAAAATTCATAGCCAAGATTTTATTGTGTGATCCGAAGTTTGATACTTGGACCTGAGGTTCATGACCTAGCATACAAGGTATGATAGTGATTGGACTGGTTGAAAAGATAGAGGAAAGAAGTTAAAGTATAGTACACACAATTATTCTACAAGGAATAATTGAGAGATCACTTAGACAATGAGTTCAATGGTCATGCCCCAGAAGCTATATGGATAGTGGGTTCTTCTGCATTTCACAACTCCTAATAGGGTTGGAATCTCCTAACAGGGACTCATGTGTACTAAATGTTGTAATATAATCCTAATAGGGTCCATCCTCTAATAATGAATATATATATTAGTACATTATCTTATAAGAATCATTCCCACCACAGTTTTCCCTTCGGTCAAGGGTTTCCCTAGTTAACATATGTGGTGTAATTCTATATGTGCATCTTGTTATGGTTGTTATTTACTTTGGTTGAATGGTTTAGATTATTTAAGGTTAATAAATATTTTAAATATTGGATAATTGATTCATACCCCCCCACATCCCCCTCTTAGTTATCTTGGTGGTATCAGAGCATCAGGTCCTTGAAGATAAAGTTTAACAACTTTGGGAGATCCATGGAAAACATATTCAAAAAGGATAGTATGAAGTTTGATGGAATAAATATGATAGCTAGAAGGAAAAGATGAAGACACATCTTGAAAAAATCAACAAAGACAATCATTGCTGAAAAAAATTTGGAAACTTGTACCAAGGAAGAGAGAGAGAACTTCTCATGTGTGACATGAGAGCTAGAGAAGCACCATTGGATACACTTCCTAAAATTAAGTACAATTAGGTAAAATTACTTAATACTTCACATATGGTTTGGAAAGCTTTGGAAAATATTTTTGAAGGTGGTGAACATTCTAAGAAATTGAGGCTACAAAGTTGGATTTGTGAATTTCAAGATGCTAAAATGATGGAAGATGAATCTATAAGAACATATGTAGACAGGATATTAGAAATTATTTTAGGTATTAGATCTCAAGGAGGAACCAAGGAAGATTATGAGGTGATCTAGAAGATATTGAAGAGCATAACACTACCATTTAAGCAAGCAGCTCAAATGATGTCGCTGTTGATGTCTTGTACCAAATATATCACAAAGGAAGCATTAATTGGGAGACTTGAAGCAATTGAGAATAAGCTTAGATAGTCTGGAGAATTGACCAGAATAAAAACAACTTTTAGTGCCCTAAATATTTGACCCATTTTATTAAGGAGCACAAGTGCTAGAGGAGACTTTACTAGCAATAGCAGATCTAATGAGGACAAGAACATAGAAGAAGAAGTAGCCCTTCTAGTAAGAAGAGAAAAGGATGGTAAGAAAAAAATTTAAATGTTGGACTTGCAATGAATTTGGTCATTATGCATCTAAGTGTCCCAAAAGAAAAGATAAGCATAGAGGGAATTTCAAACCTAAAAGAGATAAAGAGTTTTTGTATGCAAATAAAGAAGATGATTCTGATGAACAATTAGTTTGTGCTAGTGATGATGAAATAGGATTTGTAGCTATTGAAGAAGAAAGTCCAAAAAAAATGGCTTTGGTATTACAGGTTGAAAAGAAATATGGTTGGATAATTGATAGTGGTTGTTCACATCATATGATTGGTGACATGAACAAGTTTTTTGACTTGAAAAGTCATAATGGAGGCCTTGTCAGAGTTGGAAATAATGTAGTGTGTCATGTTAAAGGTATTGGACCTATAACTCTTGATGGTAAGACTAACACTAAGGATGTATATTTTTTGATGGTTTAGAGCACAATCTTTTGAGTGTTGGACAACTAGTGGATAAAGGTTATCAATTACAGTTCACAGAGAAGACATGCATGATCAAAGACAAAGATGTAAAAGTAATTGGAATAGGAACCAAATCTAGAGTTAATGAATTTTAGTTGAATCCTACTGAAATGACATGTTTGGTTGCAAAGGTAGATGATAGTTGGCCATGGCATAAGAGATTTTGTCATATAAACTTTGACAACATTGTAAAGACTAGTAGCATGTTTGCAATTAGACATTTTCCTAAGATTGTTAAGCATGCTAACACAATTTGGAAGGAGTGTGTATTGGCAAAGCATACCAAAACTTATTTTTCCAACAAGAAGTTTAGTACAAAAAAATTGAAGATTTTACATACATATCTTAGTGGTCCTACAAAGACTAAAGGATTCTATGGTGAAAGGTATTTCATGATTTTAGTTGATGACTTTTCTAGAATGATGTGGGTTGCATTTTTTAAAGAAAAATCTAAGGCATTTGATAAGTTCAAGGTATTCAAGAATACAGTTGAGAATGAATCAAATATGAAGATTAAATATTTAAGATCAGATAGAGGAGGGGGTTTTACTTCAAATGAGTTTAACATGTTTTGTGAAGCTAATGAAATCAAAAGACAATTATCAGCTTTGAGAACCCTTATAAAAAATAACATTGCAAAAAGAAGAAACATGTCAATAACAAAAGCAATAAGAGCTATGTTAGCTAAGAATGATGTATCTAAGATGTTTTGGAGAGAAGTTGTGAATACATCAGCCTACAGTATGAACAAAGTGCAAGTCAAGAAAGACACAAACAAGACCCCTTATGAACTGTGGTTTGGTCACTCACCTATAGTTAAGTACTTCAGAATTTTGGTAGCAAGTGTTATATCAAAAGGGATGATGATGTTGGTAAGTTTGATGCTAGAAGTGATGAAGGTATGTTTCTTGGTTATTCATTGAAAAAAAAAAGCTTGTACATTTTATAATCTAAGAACTAAGACTATTTTTGAGAGTGCAAATGTAAGAGTTGATAGAAATTCAGAATACAGGAAAGAATAGTTGACAACAATTTAGATGATGAGAATTTTGTTACTAAACCCAAGAGTAATGAAGTGTTCTTTGAGACTAACAACAATTTGTAAAATGAAGGAGAGCTAAGGAAAGAACAAAGCTCAAAACCTTCAACAAAGCTAACAGTTGAGATAACAATTCCTACTTCTAGAAATAATATGACAAAGAATCATCCACCTAAGCAGATAATTGGAAGTAGAGATAAACATGTGATGATAAGAAGTAGAATCAATGAAGAACTATGTTTGATATCTCAAGTTGAACCAAAGAATGTAGATGAAGCATGTAAAGATGAATATTAGAAGCAAGCTATGAAAGAAGAATTGGATCAGATAATGAAGAAGAAGACATGGGAATTGGTTCCCAAACTAGCAGACAAGAATGTGATAGGAACAAAATGGGTATTTAGGAACCAAATGAATAAACAAGGTGAAGTTGTAAGGGACAAAGAAATATTGATATGTAAAAGTTACTCACACCAAGAAGGAATAGGCTATGATGAAACCTATGCTCCTGTGGCAAGAATAGAAGCAGTAAGATTATTCTTAGCCTATGTAGCACATAAGAAATTCAAGGTCTATCATATGGATGTCAAGTCAACATTTCTAAATGGAGAACTTGAAGAAGAAGTATACATAGAAAAACCTAAAGGTTTTCCTATAATAGATGACAAGGAATAAGTATGTAGATTGAAGAAAGCATTGTATGGCTTAAAGTAAGCACCCAAAACTTGGTATGCAAGGTTGGACAAGCATTCCACAAAACTTGGATTTAGCAAAGGTATGGTAGATAAAAATCTATACTAGAAATAAATAGATGATGGATTGATGATTCTGGTAATATTGTTTGATGATATCATATTTGGAAGAAATGATGATGAAAGTGACAAGTTTGCAGATGAAATGAAGAAGGAATTTGAAATGAGCATGATAAGAGAGATGAAATACTTCCTAGGATTATAGATTGTGTAGGACAAAGAAGAAATATTTATTTCTCAAACTATGTATTTGAATGATCTACTGAAAAGGTTTGGTTTGGAAACATGTGAACCTATTGGAACACCTATGGTAACTGGACACAAGTTATCTACAAAGGATGAGACACCTACGGTTGAGCAAAAGAAGTATAGATCTATGATTGGAAGATTGCAATATCTGACTCACACAAGGTTGGATATAGAAAATATAGTTGGAATTTTTGCATGATTTCAAGCTAATCCCAAAGAAGCACATTATGCAATAGTCAAAATGATATTTAGATACTTGAAAGGAACACCACATTTAGATTATGGTATGACATATCTAATGATTTTAGTTTATATGCTTATACTGATGCTAATTGGGAAAATAGTATGGATGAAAGAAAGAGCACCAGTGGTGGATCCTTCTTTCTTGGAGGAAGATTGGTCTCTTGGCTAAGTAAGAAGCAGGATTGTATCTTACAAAGTACAGCTAAAGTAAAATATGTTACAACAAAAAACAATTGTAATCAAGTTGTTTGGATGAAGAAGATGTTGAAGGATATAAGGATAGAATTTAGTGAACTTGTTGTCATACATTATGATGACACAAGTACAATAAATCTATCTATGAATCTAGTGTTGCATTCTAAGATTATGCATATTTCTATCAAGTATCACATGATGAGAGAGAAAATTGTAGAAAATGAAATTAGATTGGAATATGTAAGCACCAAAGAGCACATTGTAGATATTTTCACTAAGCCTCTTCCCAAAGAGACTTTTGAGTATTTTTGAGCTATGCTAGGGGTTATGCCCCTTCCTACATTAGAGTAAATGATACAAAAGTGCATCAGTCCAGTGTAATAAAGCACTATTATTTTTCTAGATTGAATGCAGATGCTTCCCATATGAGGAAGTATCTATGATAGATAGAGTCGTCTAGGAATCTTGTTGGATGTTGTTTTTGAATAGTGTCCTTGGACACTTGTGCATGTTAGAGACAGTTATTATAGATATTGATGGTTGCTGAAACCTTTGTCATTGATGTCAATGGGGGAAAGTACATCATGGAAAATAGTTTGGGAGAAGTTACAGCTTGAAAAATAGTTTAATATAGAGTACGTTGAGGTATATCAATGGGTGAGAATGATTGATGAAGAGGATTTGAATAGAAAAGTTAATAGTCTTTTATTAATGGTATTTTTGGAACTAGATTTTTTCATCTATGTTTCCATCAATGCCAAAGGCAAAGATTGTTGGAAGCATGAATTTTGATGATACTTCTATGGAGGAGTATTGTAGAAACATGATTAGATCATTATCATGATTATATGTTACATTCATGACTATGTTTGTTAATGATGTCAACATAGCAGATTTGTGTGGTATTTGATAGAAGAACAACAAAAATATCAAGTTGGTATGGACAAATCATTTAGTACTTTCACTAGTGAGGTTAAAAGGATATTATACTAAGTGTCTAGTATATATAGCCAACCTTGGAACATAAGATATTAAGTCTGGACGAATTTATACAAGTTTTAGTGAAGACTATTCTGAGATAGAGTTTACAGAAGCATGTTCTGGTAAACTTGTTAAATCTCTTAGCAGAATTGTTGTCCTAAGAAGCCAAAGTTAAAGATGTGAAGAAGAAATTTTGGGGATGACATAGCTAAGATCACTCATCATAATGTTATATGTATGGAAATTTATTCAAGCTATAACACAGAAGATTACTGTTATCGCTAAGTGTAACATGTTCTTAATGTACTCCTATAATAATTAATTGAGAAGGTGTAATAGCTAACTCAAGGAATTGTTGAATGGATTTAGTATAAAGGAAGGACATTTTCCTTTATCATGTGTGGAGAAAAAGTGAATGATTGTAAGTAGCACAAAGAGTGGAATGCAAAGATATGCAGACTAGAGCAAAGGTGAAGGAAACTTCATTTCCAAGATTTTATTATGTGGTCTAAAGTTTGATGCGTGGATCTGAGGTTTGTGACCTAGTCTACAAGGTCTAACAATGATTGGTCTTATTAATAGAATATAGGAAAGAAGTTAAAGTAGGGTATAGATACTTATTCTATGAGGAACAATTTAGAGATTAGTTGGACAGTGAGTTTTGTGGTCTTGCCCTAGAAGCTATTTGGATAGTGGGTCCTTCTACCTTCCATAACTCCTCACAGGGTTGGCACAACTCCTAATAAGGTTGGAATCTCCTAACAGGGATTCAAAGTCTCCTAACAAGGACTCATATTTACTAAAAATGTAATAGACTCCTAAAAGGGTCCATTCTCCAGCAATGAATATTTATATTAGCACATCATCTTGTGGGCATCATTCCCACTAGGGTTTTCCCTCTAATCAAGGGTTTCCCTAGTTAATATATTTGGTGCAATTGTATATGTGAATCTTGTTATGGTTTTTGTTTACTTTGGTTGAATGGTTAAGATTATTTAATGCTGATAAATGTTTTAATTATTAGATAATTGATTCACACCCCCCCCCCCCACAATTATCTTGGTGGACTATTGTTTGTAATAGGAATCTATTTGTGAAAAATGGAGATTTCTATGAACTGGAACAAATAAAGACCATTTGGTAGGATGTGCTCGTGTATTCATGAGTATTTCATCTTAGATGGTAGAAACAAAAGAGTTCATAAATTTCACTTTGTCTTCCTTAATCATTTTAGACATAAGGATAGACTTTCTTTTCCTTTTTATTTGAGGTTTTCTCTGCTTCAAAGTTTGCAAGCTTATAGGAAAAAAGAGTCGCATCCTATTTTGCATGAAGGGTTGATTCTCCTTATTGAGGGTTACTGCAAAAATAAGTCCATTGTGTCTACTCCTTCATTAGAAGAAAATAAGGGTTCAGCCATTGAAACTTAATTTAGAAAGAGTAAGGGTGATGAGATTGCTAAAGGTAATAGGACTCTGAAACATGAATCCCTACATTCTCAACACCACAAGGAGGAAGAGGTCACTGATTTTGAGAACTCTGAAAGTAAGGAGGATGATAGCATAGAGGAAGAGAAAAACATGGATGATGGTGACTTTAGTTCCAATCTAGAAGGCTACCCAAAGAGAAAAGGAAAAAGAGGGAAGGAAGATGAGGAAGAGAATAGTGTGGAAAATATAGAGCAGGGTAATGTTATTGATGAGAGTAATCAAAGTGATCATTCAAAGGGTGTGAGGGATGAGAATGAGGAGATAGAAAAGGCTAAAGAGGACCCTGTTGTTATGAGGGAGGAGCAATAGACTAAAAAGATTGCTTCTCCAACCAGAGAGGAAGTGGAAAAGGATAAGAATGACTTATCACAGAGGCATACTATGCTTTCCTTTTTGCATAATGCTAAGCTCAAAGCTAATTCCATGCTCCAAGCTAATTCATGGATGTACAATGAATTAATGAGTCTTAAGAAGAAGATGGATAATGTGCAGCAAAACCAGGATATTGACTATACCAAAGTTATCTAGATGGAAGTGCAGGTGGGAAATATTCCTAAAAAACTCAAGGACTATGAACAAAACTTTGGCTACTTATCAAGCAAAGTAGTAATAAAATGGAATAGGTGACATCTAGTATTTGTGTTGTTGTTGCAAGTCTTAGAAATCATACAAATAAAGAGATTATGTTGCTAAGGGGCCCTAGCAAGAGAACCAGGAAGTTGGCTCTAGAGGATGTTGGTGTAGCAGCTATTGATTCCATGCAAGGTACTATAGCGATTGGAAAAGAGATGGTTAAAATGATTAAAGAGCTATAGTAGTAGCTCTCTTTGGTCTTTGATCACTAGTTTTTGTTCCTGGTTTGGTTTTATTTACTAGTAGTGGTAAATGGTTTCTATTTTTGGTCCATTTTTTTGGATTTTTCTATTGAACTAGGTTCCAAGTCCTTGTAAAACTTGGGTTCATTTATTGGATACTTTTTGTAGTTTTAGGTCCCTATAAAACCTGATTTTGATACTATTTTTTCAATAGGTTTTAGGTCCTTGTAAAACCTGGTAGTACTTAATGTTTATCTTTTTAGCTTTTGTCAAAGGGTTTCAGGGTCCCTTCAAAACCTATTTTTACCATGATCCAAAACAGGAATCTATTTGTAAAGATGGTTCAATGCAGAGGAAGTTTTGAGATTGCTATTATGGACATGTTGAGACAACTAGATTAGATGTTGTGGAGACAACCAAAAGGAGAGGAGTGCATCTTGATGATATGAGTGATGATGAAGCAAAGGCACTAAACCCTAATCCATAACCTGAGGAAGATCAAGATGAGGAAAGATTGTTGAGACTATTGTCTAGGGCACATTCAAAGCTTGATGTGGAAGTTGTCCCTTATGATGGAAAATTGGACACCAATGTTATGTTGGATTGGATCTCTAATATGGGGAAGTTATTTGAGTTTGAAAACACTCCTAATAATAGGAAAGTGAAGATTGCAATCACTAGGTTGAAAGACCATGCCTTACTACGTGAGACCATTTACAAGCTGAGAGACAGAGAAGAGGAAAATAGAAGATCATGACCTAGTTGAAAATGGTAAGAAGGGTAAAGAATTAGTTCCTTCCTATTGATTACCAAGTTAACTTGTTAAGAAATATGTAAAATTTGAGACAAAGGACATGATTCCAAAAGAGTACATTGAAGAATTATATATGTTGGACATCAAATATAGACACATTGATGATGAGGTTGAGAAATTTGTAAGGTATCTAAATGGATTGAGATATAGAATTCAAGATGAAATACATTTTGTGAAATTGGAAAATGTGGAAGAAGCATATCGATATGTCTTGAAGGCTAAGAAGATCTTGATAAAGAAGCATGAACAAAGATAGAGAGGTAGATGTGGTAGATTCTAGAGAGGTAGAGGTAGATCTTATGGAGAAGTGATAGATCTGACAATCATTTCCAAGATAAGGAAAAATCTACATGAAAAAATGATGATAAAGGCAAAGACCAAATGGAAAGGTGGTAATTATTACCAAGGAGGTATTGGTTCTTACTAAGGAAGAGGTAATTCTTATCCCAGAGGCGATTCTCATGGTAATTCTTTTAGATGTTGCAAAGAAGGGCATAGGTTCTTTAAATGTAGATACTCTAGTGAAAATGAAAGTGGTAGAAGGAATGTTGCGATACAAGGTGAAATTGTACATCCTCAAAGTGATCCTAGGGTTGGATAAAATTTGATGGTGGTAAGAACTTTGTGCAATGAGAAAATTGAGGATAAAGAACCTATTCATAAGAGAAATCTTTTCAAGACCAAATGTAAGATAGATGGGAAATGTTGCAAAGTGATCATTGACAGTGGAAGTTCAAAAAACTTGGCATTAGAGGAGATGGTTACAAGTTGTAGTTATAGAGGTTGAAGCATCCTAAACCCTATCATGTTTCATGGATCAGGGATGAGAATAAAATATTGGTAAGTAAACAATGTGTTGTGAAATTAAAGATTGGAAATTACTCTAACAAAATTTTGTGTGATATTATGCTTATGAATTGTTGTCATATTTTGTTGGGTAGGCCTTGGTGATATGATAAACATGCTATGTATAATAGAAGATTAAACCAATACACTATTTGGATGAATGGAGTTATGGATACATTATTGCCTTTGATTGGATCTACTGATGAGAATAATTTCACTACTATAAGACTTTGCATGGTTAGTGCAAAGCAATTTGAGAAGGAAATAAAAAAGAACCAACTTTGTTTTTCTATAATTCCTAAAGGGACAAGTTATGGTAGTAATGGCCAAATGATAGAGTATAGTAGTGCCTGAGTACCAGATAGCAATTAAGTAATAGAAAATGGTAGAGGCTGAGTGATAATAAAAATTGGTAGTGTTGGGATTATAGATGGAGTAATTGAGAGGGGGGGGGGGGGGGGGGGGGGTGAATCAGTTACTTCAAAAAATAATTTCATAGATCCCTTAGACATCTTAAATAATTAGTTACTGCTGATACTTTGTAAACAAAATTAAATAAAATGTTGTAACTCGGTAAATTAACTTGTTACTAATCTTCAAGGATTCATGCATGCAAAAGTAAATAAAATGAACATGAGAGACACTAGATTTAACATGGAAACCCAAAATGAGAAAAACCGCCAAGTAACTAGCTACCAACTTTCACTCTTCTGAAGTGAGCCCTGTTAGAAGCCAACCCTATTAAAGGTTACAATACACACTATTAGGTGTGACCCTATTAGAGGATTTAATCACCCTATTAGGAGTGGCCTTGCTAGAGGTCTTTAGAACAATTCAACTAAACTATCACCTTGTTAGAGGATTTACAAAATGGTTGTTAAACCAACTCTGTTAAGAGATTTGAAATCAGTACTACAATGATTAGAAAGTAACAATGAATTTACCTAAATAGGATGCAACAAAATTTTATGATTATAGATCTCTATTCTACACCATTAGATCCTCCTTGATCAAATATAGCTTTGCTGCTCCTTAATGATCTCTGATCATCCTTCAAATTCACTTTCTCAATAATCAGTCTCCCTTCTTATTCAAATTACATCGATTCCATCACTTACACTTAGAATTCACAACTTGACTTCTTATATATACGATTTAGATTATTAAGTCAACTCATTCATAAGTTACATTTACCAATAAACCATACATTAGTTGGCTATAGATATTACTTTAAACAAATAAATGTTATTTCATAAATCAATGAAATCCTTCATTGGTTGACCCTGCTCACTAACTATTGCTTTCAGAAATAATTTCCTGAGTTAACCATCTTGACTCGGTTAACATTGCAACATCTATAGAATCCTATGGCTACTAAGTTAACTCGATAAGAACTAAATTCCTTCACTATCCATGAGAGCTTAGTAAGAACTATTTCTACCATATTTCCCTTTGATGACTGAGTGAGCTTAGTAACAACTAAATTTCTTTGTTTGACCTTGAAAGATCGGTAACAACTGTCTGCTCAAGGTATAGATTGAGAATGCTTGGTAGACACTGTAAACCTTCTTTACTAACCTTCTAAGCTTAGTGGGCTCTATCTTTTCCCTTGCTAACCATCTGAGCTTGGTAGACTCTATCTGATGACTAATATGACATTTGTGTAACATCAAAGACAACACACAATTGAAAAATTGTATCCAACAATATCCCTCTTTGGCATTGATGGAAACACATGTCATAGTAGAATGAAATTTGAAGATAGGTCTTTACTGATAGAATAATCCACCCTCTTCCTCAAATACAGTAATCTCCCTCTTTCATAATAATCTCTCCCTCTTACACAAACTCTTATTATTTTTACAAATTTCAAAAGGATATGATAGTATACTCTCCCTCTTTGACAACACATGCCAAAGACAACACAAATCAAATGAATAGCATTGTACCTAATGTACTAATTCATATGCAATGTCTTCATTACTTTGCTACATCAATTGATAGATCTTTAATTTTGTTCGTGTTGATGCATCACTAAAATTGTATTTTAGTGAGCTTCAGATAGGGGAATGACCCCTAACTTACCTCTTAGATACAAGAATGCATCCTTAGGTAAAGGCTTTGTGAATATGTCAACAATTTGTTCCTTTGTATGGACATATTCCAATTTGATTTTTTTTTCTTGTACCAATTCTCTAACAAAGTGATACTTTATAGCAATATGCTTGGTCTTTGAATGCATCACTAGATTCTTGGATATGTTAATTGCACTTGTGTTGTCACAAAACATAACAACAGGTTCTTTGATTTCTTACTTCATATTGTCCATTAATTGTTTGAACTACAGAATGTTTGAGCAGTTTACTGCTGCTGCAACATATTTAGCCTCTGATGTGGACTAGGATGTATAGTTTTTCTTTTTACTTGTCCAACAAACCAACCTCTTTTGAAGAAAAAAAGCTCCTCACTTGTACTTTTTCTATCATCAACATTCCGTGCCCAATCTGCATCAATAAACACTTTTAAATCCAGATTTCCTCCAAGTTTATACCATAATCCATAATCTTCAGTTCCTTTTAAGTATCTCATGATCCTTTTGATTATTATCATGTGATTTTCTTTTAGTTTTGCTGAGAATCTTGCTACAATTTCTACTACAAGAGCAATGTCTGGTCTTGTGTGCACTACATACTACAACTTTCCAATCATAGATCTATACAATGTTTGATCCACTTCCTTTGATTCATCATCCTTGGTAAGTTTCAATCCAGTACACATAGGAGTTCCAACTAGTTTGCAATCTTCCATACCAAACTTTTTTAGTATCTCCTTGATGTATTTAGATTGAGTGATGTAGATACCATTCTTACTCTAATGAATTTGAAGACCAACAAAGAATTTGATTTCTCCAAACATTGAAATTTCAAATTCTTTTTTTATTTGTTCTAAAAATTCTTTGAAAAGATCATCATTTCCTGTGAACAAGGTATCATCTACAAATATTTATGCTAAAACAATCTTATTATCTAGTCCTTCCTTTATGTATAAACTACTATTGTCATTAGTTCTTTGAAAACCAATCTGAATAAGATAGTTATGCAGTCTTTCATACCATGCTCTAGGTGTTTGTTTCAAACCATACAATACTTTATGCAATTTGCAGATCATATCCTTCTTGTCTAGATCAATAAAACCTTTAGGTTGTTCAATGTAAACCTCTTCATCCAATATGCCATTGAGAAATGCTAACTTGACATCCATCTGATAAACTTTGAATCCTTTGTATGCAGCATATGCTAGTAAGGTTCTAACACTTTCCAATCTTGCAACAGGAGAAAAAGTTTCTCCATACTCTAGACCTTCTTCTTGAGAGTATCCTTTGCATACCAGTCTAGATTTGTTTCTTGACACCTTACCATCTTCATTTAACTTGTTTCTGAATACTCACTTAGTTCCAATCACATTCTTGTCTTTAGGCCTAGGTTCAAGAGTCCATGTTTTTTTTTCTCTATCTATTCTATTTCTTCATTCATAGCTTCAATCCAACTTTCATTGTCTAATGCATCTTTGACATTTCTAGGTTCAAAATTAGTAAGTAAACAAGTGCTTTTCAACTTACTTCTTGTCATTGTTCCTTATGATTTATCTCCAATGATCTAATCTAGTGCATGATGCTTCCTAACATACTTGGCTAACACATGCTCCTTGCCTTTTAAGTGACTTGCATTGTTATCCTTTTGTGCTTCAACTTTTGGTTCTAATTTTGGTCACCTAGGCTCAGTAGGTGTTGATTTAGTAGCTTCTGTTTGCAACTTGGGTTCTTGCAACTTGGTAAGTATTAGCTCAGTTTGAACTTCCTACAACTTAGTTACTAAAGACTCAGGAGTTGAATATTCCTAATTGATAGGTGTATTTGGCATTGTATCAGGTCCAATGTAAAAAAATCTCCTATAATCTTCAAGTTCCCTTTTGCTTTCTTCTTCAGTTCTTTCTACAAACTCATCAACTTTCACATGTGCACTTTCTATGACTTTATGAGTAGATAAATTCAAACATCTATATGCTTTGATTTTGCAAGAGTATCCCAAAAATATTCTTTCATCACCTTTTACATGAAATTTACCTTTTCTAGATTATTTCAAAATGTAACATTTGCTTCCAAATATTTTTAGGTAACTTACATTGGGTTTGTAGCCATACCATAACTCATAGGGGGTTTTGAATGAGTCCTTATTCAGCTGTACTCAGTTCAAGGTATGAATTGCAGTGCTAATAGCTTCCTTCTAGTATTTGATAGCAATGCTTTTCTTGATCATTAAGGGTCTTGCATAATCCATGATAGATCTATTCCTTCTTTCTGCTATTCCATTTTGTTCAAGAGTTCCAAGTGTTGAAACCTATGTTTTGATTCCCCTTTCAATACAAAAATTATTGAACTCATGTGAAATGAATTCACCACCTCTATGAAACCTTAAGCATTTCAGTCTTTTACCTGTTTCCTTTTCTACTCTGGCCAAATACCATTTGAACTTTTCAAATGCCTCTAATTTCTCTCTTAGGTACTTGATAGTCATCATTCTTGAATAATCATCAACAAAAAGAATGAAATTTTTTTCACTAGTATAACTTTCGCTACCAATAGATCCACACAAATTAGTATGCACAATTTCTAGAATTTCTTCAGACTGATAGTTCTTGCTTTTAAAGCTAGTCTTTCCCATTTTGCCAATTTGACAATTCTTGCATAAACCAACCTTAGGTTTCTTTATGTTAGGAATGCATCTTACTTTCTTGAATTTACTTATTTTTACCAAGTTGTCAAAGTTTACATGACATAACCTCTTATGCCATAACCAACTTTCTTCAACTTGAGCAATAAAACATGAACATTCACCAAGTTCAAGATAAAACAAGTTACCTTTTGTTTGAGTGCCTAATCCAATCAGCTTACCTTTGCCATCCAGCAGTCTTTCTTTTCCATACATGAATGCTACTTTAAATCCATTATTGAGTAGTTGTGTCACACTCAATAGATTGTGCTTTAGTCCTTCTACCCAATATGCATTATCACATACAAGTTCCCTGGTTAGTGAGATTCTTCCTTTTCCTTTTATACAACAAGGTTCATTGTTGCCAAATCTTACACTGCCACCATCATAGTCTTCAAAATGTTCAAACTTAGTTTTATCACCAATCATGTGATGAGAACAACCACTATCTATAATCCATGTATCATTTCTGCTCATATGAGAAATGAGTGTCATTTCTTCATCATTACTAAACTCATCTTTTATAGCAATGTAAACAATTTCATCTTCTTCTTCATCATCAGAATCATTAGAATCTTTAGCCATGAACATGTTTTCCTACCTTTATCCTTGAATGATTTGAAGTCTTTCTTGCCATTGCATTGTGTCATTTCTTCTCATCCTTGTTCTACTTATTTGGGCACCTAGCAGCAATATGTCCAATTTCTTCACAAGAAAAATAGAGTAGAGAACCCTTACCTTTGTATTTCTCTTTGCCTCTTGAATATTTCCTTGCTAGTAGAGCTTCAAGATCACTATCTAAACTCTGTTCTAATTCTTCATTAGTATTTGACTGGGGATCCTTTATTTTCTTGCCTTTTTCTTTGATTGAAAGCTTGGCTTTGAATGTTGATTCAATGTTCTTGGCAACTGTAACATAATTATCATAGTTATTTAGCTTGAATGTAGTCAATCTTTCAACTATAGCCTCTAAATTTTTCTTATGATTTGCTTCACATCTTCTTTCTTGAATTACAAAGACTCTGATTACATAAATAGGAAGTAGAGTTCTAAGAACTTTACTTATAACTATCTCCTCCTTGATATCTCTTCTAGATACTTTGATTGCACTAACACATGCTTTAACTTTTTCAACATATTTTGCAATTTTTTCATCCTCTCTCATCTTCATTTGATCAAATTGTCCTCTCAAACTTTCTATTTTAGCTCTTCTCACATTATCATCTCCTCCATAGATTTCTTTTAGCTTGTTCTACATTTCAAAGGCAGTTTTGGAATCCTTGATGTCATCAAATTCTTCATAACTCATAGCAGATGCTATATCTATCATCATGTTGTTGTGAGTCTTCTTTTCAGCAATATCATTGACAAATAATGTACCAACTAGCTCTGCATATTTTTTATCAAGGTACTTTAATCTTGAATCACCAATAGAAGTTAGATGAAGTCTCATCAATCATTGCCATGCTGAGAAGTTGTCCCTGTTAAGTCTTGGAATTTTCCTCTTATAAGACATCCTAATCTTTACCTTAGATCCTTGAAATCTTTTCCTGAAAGCACCAAGAGCTCTAATACCAATTATTGGGATTATAGATGGAGTAACAGAGAGGGGGGGTGAATTAGTTACTACAAAAAATAATTTCATAGATCCCTTAGATGTCTTAAATAATTAGTTACTACTAATACTTGGTAAACAAAACAAAAAAAAGTTGTAACTTAGTAAATTAACTTGTTACTAATCTTCAAGGATTTGTGCATGGAAAAGTAAATAAAATGAACATGAGAGACACGAGATTTAACATGGAAACTGAATATGGAAAAAAACACCAAGTAACTAGCTACCAACTTTCACTCTTCTGAAGTGAGCCCTATTAGGAGCCAACCTTGTTAAAGGTTACAATACACATTGTTAGGTGTGACCTTGTTAGAGTATTTAATCACCCTATTAGGAGTGGCCTTGCTAGAGGTCTTTAGAACAATTCAACTAAACTGTCACCTTGTTAGAGGATTTACAAAATGGTTGTTAAACCAACTCTATTAAGAGATTTGAAATTACTACTACAATGATTAAAAAGTAACAACGAATTGACTTGAATAGGATGCAACTAAATTTGTTGATTACAAATCTCCATTTTGCACCATTAGATCCTCCTTGATCAAATATAGCTTTGTTGCTCCTCAATGATCTATGATCATCCTTCAAATTCACTTTCACAATAATTAGTCTCCTTTCTTATTCACATTACATCAATTCCATCACTTACACTTAGAATTCACAACTTTACTTCTCATATATACCATTTAGATTATTAAGTCGGCTCATTCATAAGTTACATTTACCAATAAACCATACATCAGTCGGCTATGGATATTACGTTAAACAAATAAATCTTATTTCATAAATCAATGAAATCCTTCATTGGCCAACCCTACTTAGTAACTACTGCTTTCAGAAATAATTTCTTGAGTTAACCTCTTGACTTTGTTAACATTGCAACATCTACAAAATCCTTTGGTTGTTGAGTTAACATGGTAAGAACTAAATTCCTTTGCTATCCATGAGAGCTCGGTAAGAACTGTTTCTGCCATATTTCCATTTGATGATCGAGTGAGCTCAATAACAACTAAATTTCTTTGTTTGACCTTGAAAGCTCAATAACAACTGTCTACTTAAGGTACAGATTGAGAAACCTTCTTTACTAAACTTCTAAGCTTGATAGGCTCTATCTTTTTCCTTGCTAACCGTCTGAGCTCAGTAGGCTCTGTGTAATGACTAATATGACATTTGTGTAACATCAAAGACAACACACAATTGAACAATTGTATCCAACAAGTAGTGTTAGTTGAGTGCCACTAGAAATTGAAATCTTGTTGAAGGAGTATTAAGAGATTATTGTTGAAGATATACCTAATGGTTTACCACCAGTAAGAAGTATATGTCATTGTATGAATTTGATTCCTAGAGCTAGTTTTTTGAATAGAGAGCCATATAGATTGACACCTACACAACATGAAAAACTTAATAGACAAGTACAATAATTATTGCAAAAAGGTTTGATCAAAGAGAGTTTGAGTCTATGTCTTGTACCTATTGTATTACCACCTAAGAAGAATAGGGAATGAAGAATGTGTACTAATTCCAAAGCTATTAACAGGATCACAATGAAATATAGGTTTCCTATGCCAAGGATGGATGACATAATAGATTGTTTGAGTGGAGAAAATTATTTTACCAAAATTTATTTGAAGAGTGATTATCATCAAATCCAAATTAGAGAAGGTGATGAATGGTAGACTACTTTCAAGAAAAAATATGATTTGTATGAATGATTGGTAATGTCTTTTGGTTTAACTAATGCATCTAGTACTTTCATGAGGTTAATGAATGAAGTTCTCAAGAGATTCTTACGTAACTTTTTGATTGTTTACTTGGATGATATTCTGATATTCAATAAGACTAGGGAAGAACATCTTGAGCATGTTAGACAAGTATTACATAGATTGAAAAAGAAGTTGATTAATTTGAAAAAGTGTTCCTTTATACAAGAGGAGATTGTGTGTTTAGATTTTGTAATTTTAGTTGAAGGCTTTAGAATGGATCCTAAGAAGGTCAAAGCAATTTTGGAATGGCCTATACCTAATAATGTGGGTAAGGTAAGATCATTTCATGGTTTGGCTAGTTTTTACAAAATGTTTATAAAGAATTTTAGTTCTATTTATAATGTTATGACTAAGACAATAAGAGGAGATAAAAAGGATTGTAAGTGGACATGTGGGGATGGTAAGAGTTTTGAGACTTTGAAAAAAATGTTTGTTGAGTTACCTATATAGGCTTTGCCTAATTTCAATAAGGTATTTCAAGTTGAATGTGATGCAAGTGGTAGTGCAATAGGATTTTTGTTGTGTCCAAAAGGTAAACTTGTTGATTTCTTTAGTGAGAAGTTGAATGATGCTAAAAGGAAGTATTCTATGTATGGTCAAGAGTTTTATGTTATTATTCAAGCCTTGAAGAAATGGAGACATTATTTGATTCCTATGGAATTTTTTTTATATACTAGTCATAAAGCTTTACAGTATTTGGTAAGTCAACATAAGTTGAATGAAAGACATATGAAGTGGGTTGACTACTTGTAGAGTTTCACATTTGTGATAAGGCATAAGAGTGGAGTTAATAACCAAGTTGATGATGCATTTAGAAGAAAACATTCTTTTTTGATCAAGATGAAGGTTGAAGTTCTTGGTTTTGATGAAACAAAGAAGTTGTATGATATTGACCATAATCAAGCATGGAAAGAGTGTAGAGCACCAAATTTATCAGATCAACTGAGTAAGTATGATGATTATTTCATTCAAGAAGGTATGTTGTTCAAAGAAATTCATTTGTGTATACCAAGAACCTCTATAAGAGTTAATTTGATTAAGGAAAAACATTGTGGTGGATTGGTTGGACATTTTGGAATTTATAAGATATTAAGTTTGCTCAAGGATAAGTATTATTGGCCACATATGTATGAGGATGTTAAAAATTTTGTAAGGATTTCTAAAATTTATCAAGTTGAAAAAGGAGTAAGTTAGAATATTGGATTGTAAACACTTATTTCTATTCCTGAGAAACCTTAGAGTGACATCAAATATGGATTTTGCTCTTGGATTACCTAAGATAGAAAGAGGGTATGATTCCAAACTTTTTGTTGTGGACATGTTATCTAAAATGACACATTTCATGTTGATCTCAGAATGGTTTTGATGATTGAGTGTCAACAAACTTAGGCTATTTACCAAGTTCATGTCGAGCTAGTAATGTATGCCAAGTATAATATGTACAAGTTTCAAGTTGCAATAAGTGTTGAGCCAGAAATATAGTAAGTGTTGAGTCACTCAAGTGTTGAGCAAACAAACAATGTCAAGCAAGTATAAGTGCTGAGTGAATAGTAGATGCTGAGCATGTTCAGGTGTTAAGCCATTCAAAATTTTAGTAAGTGTTGAGCATCAGTATCAGCAAGTGTCGAGCAACACAAAATTGATACAAGAGTTTGTGCCTTCACAAACAAAGTTCTAAACTATTTTCATGCCAATTCATGGATAGATCTTGAAGCTTAAAGATAAGATTGAATCTATTTGATTCCCTATTCAATCAATGTGAAACCAATTAGAAAAATGGAATGGTAAAGAGGCAAAAAGGATGAATCTCAACCGTAGATTCATACCTAATCCTAAGTCCCAAAATCTTTAAAAGGAGATTGAAGCCCCATAATTCATATATATAGAGATTGAGAAAAAGAGAGAGAAAAGAAGAAGAAAGGGGTGAATTGAGTTGAAGGTACTCAAAGTGACTTAGCAGAGTTGAAGTATTGCAAAAATAGTTAGCAAAACAGAGGATCAGTGACACCAAAGTTTCATATCAGATCAGTGAGGATCAAATTGGATTGAACCAGGGTCTAAAATCAGCAATACTAGATTGTAAGTAGTGAGATCAACATTCTACTATACTCTCTAGCAATTGTATTAGTAGAATGAAATCCTATGGACTTAGGTTGGTTTAATAGCCATTAAAGAAATCCTTTAACAGGGTGGCATTCCAAGTGAATGTCATATAAAATCCTTTAACAAGGTAGGATCTAACCATCCTTGTAAGCCATTAACAAGGTAGGCCTTTCACAGGGCAGACCATGGTTCATGGTTAAACTTTGTAACCTTGAAAAGTTACATTTTTGCTATAGTAGTAAGTTGTGGGTGTCATCCCCACCCTAGTTTTACCTTCTCATTTTGGAGGGTTTCTAGGTGATCATATATGGTGTCAAGTATTTTCATGCATGATTTTACTTTCCATATTATTTTAATATGTTTCGTGCATGTTTTATTTGATAATAAAAGTTTTAATGGTCAAATTTTAAGACTTTTGATTCACCCCCCCCTCTTAGAAGTATACTTCCCACTTGTAAATTCTAACAATTGGTATCAGAGTTGAGTTCTCATCAAGAGGATCCTATAGCTTAGAGAAAAGATTATAACATGGAGGTCTACAAGCTTGAGAAGATTATAGAGAACCAGGAGATTGAAATACATCTCATTCTACATTCTCTAGAAGAATTTCGGGAGGGAATAAGGAAATCCCTAAAAAGAAGAAAAGAAATAGCCATAGCTAAGAATGATATACAATACATGGAGATTGAAACCACCAAAGTATTTGGTAATGGAGACTCAAAGGAGTTTGATGTAGTAATAGCATACATAATGGAGAAAAATATAGCTCAAGCAGAAGATATCAAAAATCTCAAGATTGAGCAAGAATCACAAGCCATGATGCTATGTGAAGTGACCAAATAGAAAAAGAGAGTCATTGAAGACAAGGTCATGATAGAAGATGACAAGAGAAACCTATCCAACAGATTGGAAGAAAAGTCAACTAAGCTTGCTAGAATTTCTATCAAGCAACTAGATACACTGAGTCAAATGATGAATGCTCATCATGAGCTAAATGTCAAAGACATTGAGATAACCACACTGAAGTTGCAAAATGAAAAACTACAAAATCATCTAAGGAGAAAAAGAGAAATTGCAAGGAGCTTCAACAAACCCAATGAAGTCATCAAGTACTTTGAGCAACCATTGAAATCTCCTAGGTCTAGCAATGACACATCAAAACTGGGCTATACCAACACTAAAGAAGGAGAATCATCCAAGACTGATGAACAAAGGAATGAAAAAGGTAAGAATTCCAAACCTACTTGTCATTTTTTTGGTAAGAAAGGACATACTACTAATGTGTGAAGGAGCAAGACTACAAATTAGAATGACAAACCTAAAAACATGGGTCACTGTCATAAGTGCAATAAGCAAGGTCATTAGGCATAGACAAGAACCATGCAAGCACCAAGATTTGAAGTTCACTATTTCAACTACAAAAATTATGGACATAGAGCCTTCGAATGTAGATCTAAGCCTATGTCGTCACTATACAAACTAGCAAAGAAAAAAACTCATGGACACTTCTACAATTGGGATTACAACACTAGGCAAAGATGTCACTACCATCAAGAGTATGGTTACGTCCTTGAGAACTACATAAGAAAATATTCTAGTGGTAACTACAATAGATAGTTAATTCAAACCACTTGTTTCAATTGCCTAAATATAGGTCACATCAGCAACTACTACCCAATGAGGTCAAAGGCACCTAATTTTGAGTTCAACAAAGAAAAAGGGAAAGTAGATGTTGAACACATCAAAGGAGAGATGAATAAGACATGGAAGAGAAGAGATGGAAGTAGCACATCTAATGGAGTGATCACTTCACCTAATAGGTCAAGTGGTCACACCTCATCAAACTAAAAAAAAGTAGGTATGTGGGATTGATACTTAAAAGCTTTATCATACATCGGTTCCAAAATATATTAGTACTGAAAAGAATAAATTAACATGAATAAAGATGCAAGGAAAAACACTCGAGTTTTCATCATAATACTGAGTGTGAAAAGTTTTCTTTAGATGCCGAGTAAAATTCTAGTGCATGCCGAGTTGACAGCCAAAACTAGTTGGAGCTAAGTAAGTTGTTGTTGTCGAGTGAGTAATATTAGTAGTTGTCAAGTAAGGGTGAAATTCCTATAGTTGCCAAGGAAAGTCAATGAATGCCGAGTAAAGCCAAAATTGCATGGAAGCTAAGTTTATAGTTGTATATGCACTAAGCATTAAATGCAATATATTGAAGGGTATAAAGCATAGTTTCACTCATTTCTTGTCATTATGAACACAGAGAAAGAGAAAGCAAAGCAAAGAAGCAATTTTTAATCAAAGAATGAAGCATTTGCATAGATTCTAGCAATGATTCAACATCAATTCACCAATTCAAGGTATTCTACAAGTGTCAAGCTACACTATTTTAAGTTTGTTGAAACCCTAGTTTGAAAAAGTGGCCTCTAGCTCTAGGAACCCTAAAGACAAGGAACTATTTAAGGTTTAGCTAGTAAGTAATGAGGTTAAGCAACCAGACTTAAGAGCTATTCCAGAGGCTGCTTATAAAAATGATCTAGCAGGAGTATTATCTATTATATGACCCAAAGTCATGATGGTTTAGGATATAAGAAAATGTTATAATTGCAAGGTGGGAGGAATAGGAGACATGGAGATTTGCTAGGATTATGAAAAACTATGCAAGAATGGAGTGTTGAAAGATGAATACAAGATCGTAGAATGAAAGGGGTTACAGGATAGTTGTCTATGGTTGGAAGGAGGACCCATCAAATTATCAAAGAGAATCATGCATAGCATTATAGGATATCCAACCCTAGATTGGCCCAAGACCTTGATGAGTGATTCAAAGGAAGTTATTGAAAAGAATATAGGGGCATAGTGGAACAAAAGAGAAATGATGATTAAAACTATCAAGGATCCACTTATTGAGTTTGCAGTGAGGGTCATATCTCAGAAGTTTTACCAGTCAAGCCAACTAAACAGTGCACCATGCATTACAGTTGATGTAGGGTACAAGATTGTTAAGAAATATCATACATATGATCTAATAGAGCTACAATTGTAGCAAATAATTGAAAACTTAGGAGCAATAAGGAAATCCAAGAGTGCTCAATGTAAGTTTGGTTCCATTTTGATATGCATATTTTTCTATGTTCAAAATGAGTTCCCCTCTTTTGGTAAAATAGGATGGAAGACCAATAGGTTAGCGGCTATAAAAATAAATGAATACATAGAGCAAATGGGAGACAATTTTGAATCAATTATGACTAGTTACTTTGAGGATTTTAAGAAATCCATGAAACAGAGGCTAAGAATTCTAGTTTCCTTAGTAGAGCAGCACATCAATGACATTTTGTTTCTAGTAGACATTGGTTATACTTATATTCAAGTAGTAGTACCAAGAGTTGGATGGCTAAGGCTATTAGGACATGAAATAAACATTGATGAAGCAACAATAGCTATTACTGCACTACTTGCAAAAGAAATTGATTAGATAGCTAAAAATTTTGGTACATATGATGTTGTAAAGTCAAAAGTAGAAATGGAGCTAAAAATAACATCAACCTTCAAAAAGAAAGACAAGTTGGTTAAGAAGCTAACAGAAAAATTTGGAGAGGGAACTGTTGAAGATGATGAAGATGAAGAAGAAGAAGAAGAAGAGCAAGGCCAGGGACCACTTTCCTTAACACAAGACATGGGAGAAGATGCCAAAAAAGAAGGTGCCAAGGAAGAAAAAGCTAAGCAAGCACCTGCTAAACTAGAGCCTAAGAAGAGGAAAGCTAGCACACAATCTACAGCTCAACCAAAGGGCAAGAAAGTAGCTAAACCAAGCCTTGCAAAGCCTACTGCTCCAACTACAAGAGCCAACACAAGGGCCACCACACAAAAGGCCAAGGAGAAAGTGGAAGAAAAGAAGAAATTTATTGAGCAACAAGGTCTAGTGAAGAAGAAACTCAAAAGAAAATATGTTGCTTAACTAGACTTAGATGATGAAAGGACCAAGTCTGAAGACATAAGCCAATTCAGAGTGGTAAGTCATGCCACCAAGTTTGATTTAGAAAATATTTATGATAATAGTAAAGATGATGCAAACTTAATTGGTTTGGAGAACACTAATTTTGGTAAACTAAGTAGAGATGAACAAAATATGGTTGAGGAATCAGTGTATTCCATGATGGCAAAATTCAAGAACACCCCTCTTGATTTTGACAATATAATGCCTAAAGATTTATATTCAGATGTTGAAAATAAATGGCATTATTTCCTTAATATGGAGAAGGAAATAAGGGAATCTACCCTTGCTTAAGTAATGCTAGAGTCGACAAGGGGATAGATCAGCAAGGCAAATAAGAAGCATGGGAACAAATTTTCTCCCAAATACAAGGCATTCAGTATTCCCCAAAATAGCATAGAAGATGTTGTTAATAAATCCACCAAAATGTGGAAATTGATTTATGGATTGACTACTGTGAAGGAAGGAGAAGAGGATCCCTTTGAGGGAAGAAATAATGAGGAAGAGGGGGATGATAAGGAAGAGGAAATAGAGAAAGGAAAGATATATAATACATAGAAGGAGGCATAGAAGCAAGAAGAAATGGCAACAGCTGAGGTATAACAAACTAAATAGAGTGTGCAAAACACACAATTGCCACCATTAAGCCCTCCTCATGACACAACTACACTTGTAGTCACAGTAACAATAAAGGATGTTCCCAAAATTTTTGGTTAGAACATCAATCCATTAACTACAGAGGATCTAAAGAAGATCCTTGACCAATCAAAATTACAAGCACAATTGTGTAATAATTTTGTATTGCTCAGTGTAGATGAGTTGCAAAAGGTTGTAGCTAACATAACTAGGGACAAGGTGAATACACAAGAATGACCTTATGTCATCCCTACAACTACAAGTGGACAACCTCAAGAACAAGCATCAAAAGATACAACTCCAAAGGTTGATTCCACAATTAAGGTTTTTATGATTGAACAACAAACTCAAACTACTGAGGAACAAGAGCCCACAAATGACCAAATAGGATAGACATATGCTTTTGTACCTACTGCAAAAACACAAGGTGCACAAAAAATAATTGTCATTGATCAAGGAAGGTCAAAAGAAGAGAAGGACATCCCAAAAGAAAAAGAGGAGGAAGCTATTCAAACATTGGTGAATTTTTCAACAATAGAAACTCCTACAAAAGTCCTTTAGAAGCCAAACACTGATGCTATGCCACTCCAAATTTTAGCACTAGACTCAAGCTCCACAAAGGTTGCAAGGGTACTTCACTATGGAGACCCGATATTAGACAAAGAAATAGTCATTCCCAAGTATGACTATGCAACCATTACCCATGAACATATCAGTATAATGTAGGAGGCATTAGAAAGAAAGAAAAAGCAAGAGATACTTTGAAATGAGTATAAGCAACAACAAGCACTTCATGAGATCAAGGACATCTTCTTAGATGCCTTTAGCTTGCAGACACTTGATGAAACAAAGCCCATGTTGGAGCAATTATCAGACATAGTGGACCAAGTGATGAGTGAAGACCAAGATGCAAATATAAAAATCATGGAAAGGTCAGAGAAGAAATTTCAAGAAAAGGTTAATGAAAAGATATCTAGTGAGACAACACTATCACAAATGGAGCTGGCTACATAGATTGAAAAGGCGAAAAAGGTACTTGAGAATATATTCTCACTATACACCAAATTATGTGACCCAACAAACTTCACACAAGAGACAAGCTAGAGGATACTAAGCCTAGACAGAAATTTGAAGGTATCAAGCATGCAATTACCACAAAACCTAGCTTAGAGTGAAAAGCACTTCAATAAAATGCTTCGCACAAAGAAGGAAATAGTTGTACTAATAGTAGAAGAGGCTAACACTAGAGCCAAGTTAGTTCAAATACAAGCTGCTCTAACCCCCCACATGGAAATTCTCCAAAAGGAACTAGCCTATGCAGAAATAATATTGAATAAAGATCTAAATCTTTCAACTCTAGATGGCTTAGTTCACCTTGCAGTAGAGACAACAATAAAAATCAAATCCCTAGAAGTTGCCATACAAAACTAGGATGTTGCTCTGAAAATTGTCATGGAAGTTAACAAAAACTTTCTAGCCAAATACAATGTATAGACCCTTTGACATAAGTGTAAAAAATGGGGAGAAATTGAAAGGGGGAGACTTGATCTGCAAGGGGAGACATGTGAAAGAGAAGAGAAAACAAAGAGGAAGTAAACAATAGAAAAGTAGAAAATAGGAATAATTAGACAAAGAGTATTAGCATGAGGAAAATCTACTTAAAGAAGCAAAAATTTTGGATACAGAAAAAGGCACATTAACTCAAGGAGAGAGGCAAAGTTTTTGAGGTATATAGTCCTTCACAAAATTTTGAACAATTTTGAAGTTTGGTATATATGCCAAACTATAATTGTATTATACTTATAGGAGATAGACTCATCATGTATAGTTAAGTGTTTTTGACACTCATGTCAAAGGGGGAGATTGTTGATCTCAGAATGGTTTTGACAATTGAGTGTCAACACACTTAAGTTATTTACTAAGTTCATGCCAAGCTTAACATATGTTGAGTATAATATGTACAAGTGTCAAGTTGCAATAAGTGTCGAGCTAGAAATATAGTAAGTGTCGAGTCACTCAAGTGCTGAGCAAACAGATAGTGCCAAGCAAGTATAAGTGTCAAGTGAACAATAGATGCCAAGCATGTTCAAGTGTTGAGCTAGATAGAATTTCAGTAAGTGTTGAGCATTAGTATCAGCAAGTGCCAAGCAACACAGAATTAACATAAGAGTTTGTACCCAAACAAAGTTGTAAACCATTTGCATGCCAACTCATGGATAGATCTTGAAACTTAAAGATAAATAAAATCTATTTGATTCCCTATGCAATCAACATGTAACCAATCAAAAAAATGGAATGGTAAATGGAAAAAAGGATGAATCTCAGTTGTAGATTCATACCTAACCCTAAGTCACTAAATCTTTAAAAGGAGATCAAAGCCCCATAATTCATATATATATAGATTGAGAAAAAAAGAGAAAAAAGAAGCAAAAAGGGCTGAATTGAGTTGAAGGTACTCAAGGTGACTTAGCAGAGCTGAAGTATTGCAAAAATAGTTAGTAGAACAGAGGATCAGTGACACCAAAGTTTTATATTAGATTAGTGAGGATCAGATTGGATAGAACAAGGGTCTGAAATCAGCAAAATTAGATTGTAATTAGTCAGATCAACATTCTACTATACTCTCTAACAATTGTATCAGCAGAATGAAATCCTATGGACTTAGGTTGGTTTAATAGCCATTGAAGAAATCTTTTAACAAGGTGGCATTCCAAGTGAATGTCTTATAAAATCCTTTAATAGGGTAGGATCTAACCATCCTTCTAAGCCTTTAATAGGGCAGGCCTTTCACAGGGTAGACCATGGTTCATGGTTAAACTTTGTAACCTTGACAAGTTACATTATTACTGCAGTACTAAGTTGTGGGTGTCATCCCCACCCCAGTTTTACCTTCTCATTTTGGAGGGTTTATGGGTGATCATATCTAGTGTGAAGTATTTTCATGCATGCTTTTACTTTCCATATTATTTCAATATGTTTCATGCATGTGTTAATTGATATTAAAAGTTTTAATGGTTAAATTTAACCATTAAATTAATAGTATAACCAAGAAGTATACAAGTTTAAGCATGGATTGCTAAGAAGTATAATTTTTGGTAGAGATAATAGGTTTGTTGGTTATTTTTGGAGGACTTTGTGGAAGAAGATGGATATTGAGTTGAAGTTTAGTTCTACATTCTATCCATGAACCAACTAACCAATAGGGGTTGTGAATAGAAGCTTGGATAATTTGTTAAGATGTTTAGTTGGAGATAAACTGAGTAATTGGGATATGGTATTGGCATAAGTTGAGTTTGCATGTAATAATTCAGTGAATAGGAGTACAAGAAAAAAAAAATTGAGATTGTTACTAGAATGTAGTCTAGAGGAATATGAGATTTGAGGGAATTTTTCTGGTGAAGAGAAGAGAAGTGTTGAAGGGGAGGTTTCTGTCAATTTTATGAAGTATTTGCATGAGGAAGTGAAGTTGAAGTTGGAAGAAAGTAATCAAAAGTATAAGGAGAATGTTGATAAGTCTAGGAGACACCATAAATTTGAAGTTGGTGATGAGATGATGGTTCATTTAAAGAGAGGCAGATTTCATGTTGGAGCATACAATAAGCTGAAAATAAAGAAGTTTGAACCTTGTAAGATCTCAAGGAAGCTAATGAACTCATTTTTAATGAGCAATCTGTTTCTTTCTTGTTTAGATTAGAAAATGCATCAGTTTCACAAGGACATTCATTGTCTACTGAATATGCTCAAATTTTAGCAAAAGAGTCTAGTGTACCAATTCCTCCCAAATTCTTTGATGAAGATAACATGGCCCATGACCTACCTGAGGATAATGTAAACTTTAAATTGGATCCCCCTTTACCTAGGACGGAGGGCTTTATGAATTTTTTGGATCTTGCCTTGGCAGTCAAAAAGTCTCCTACTCAAACAAATAGTGCTGGTCAGACTAGGTCCCAATTTGCTGATCCACTTCTTGATAATGTTAGTTTTTATTTTTCCCAAAAATTATTTGTGCTACAAACCCCCCTCTCATCATCTCCTATATCTAAGAAATCTTCAAAGCCTAGGGGTTGGCCATTGAAAGCTTCAAAAGTTGCAGAAGTTGGTGCACGAATCCAGTCAACTTTGGATAGTAATTTTCCTACCTCTAAGTGATTGACAAGGAGTGCCAAGAGTGCTCCTTGTTAGTTATGAAGATCCTCTCATGGAATGTCAATGACATCAATGCCCTTAACAAACATAATAGGTATAGTGAGCTAATACCATGTAAGAATTTGCCTAAAGCAATAATTCAACACAAAAATCAAGAAGCTCAGTAGGTAACACAAGAGAGACAAATGATGATCAAATGAGAATGGATATCAAATAATTGGATATTAGATTATTGTATTATTAGATGAATACATCATAGAGGGTGTCTGTATATAAGGGAAATTGGTATGTCTAGAAGTCACACAAGAGATAAGGATTACAACTTAACAGATGTCCACCAAAGGTGGATTATCCTCCATTGAGCACAGGAGTTTGTGCAATGATGAGAGAATAAGTACACATAGGTGTATCTCATAAAGAGATGTTGTAGACACCATGTGCTCTAATAGTTTGCTAACTCTTATATTTTCAGCAAGAAAACTCATATGAATATGCATATTCCTAAATAAACTTAAATAAAGTGTAATAATAATTAATTATTTACACTAACACCCCCCCTTAAGTGCAACTTAGGGGAATGCACTTAAGCTCACAAAGCTAAATGCAAGATTCAATTTAGGTCCAAGCTATTAGGCCATGTTAGGTACCCATGTATAAATGCAATGCTCTACATACAATACAATGCAATCTCTCTGAAAATGGAGAAAGAGGGAAAACCTCATGGGAAAAACCTCCTCCAAAAAGAGAGATGAAGAAATACAAGATGCATGCAAGGATGGAGTAATCAAGACCCCCCTAGTATGAAATACATCTTGCATGTACAAGCATATATCCCCCATAAGAAAAAATACATGATGGTATCCCCCATATTGAATAATCTCCTACAAGGATGTCATGAAGATAAAAAAGTATCCAATGCCTACAAATGACATTTCTCCCTTTAGAAAGAAGATACACCAAGTATAGGTGTAAGTATACTTCCCATTGTGGATAGGAAGATGGATGAGGAATCCATATGCAATATGCTATGGATGTTGCCTCTAAAGTCTACTCATATGTTGATAAGTCCTTGATGAATCTAGATGCCACAAGCCAATCTAGTGGATGCCCAAAAGAAGGTCGAAAACAAGGTAACATGTCCATGTATGAAAGTGAATCAAACTCCAAAGACAAGAAATCATCCTTATAGGAAGATATGGGAAGAGAAGTAATGTAGCCCCCCCTCAATGATGAATACACACCCATAAAAGAAGCTCCTTGATGACTAAAGAAGCTACACCATTGTTAGTGAACAGATTTTCCTTTGAAGAAATACATGTAGATTTGACCTTGAATGCTCAAGTGAGAGGACAAACTAACACCAACAGTTGGATAGGTTATCACGGGGTTGATAACCTTCGTCTGAATTTTACTAGGTACAGCTCCCCATATGAAATATTCAATGAATCAAATGTGAATGCTTTTACCAGAAAGCATAAAAGGATATCAAACATCTACCTATAAACACAAAGTAGATGCAGAAAGCTAGATGAGTACAAGAAAATAAGTAACAAATGACACAAAGTCCATTTGCATGCAACGTTACAAGGAGAATGAAGCCTGAGAAAGAAAAGAATCAAAGCTTTAAAGACACTTTGAAATCAAATATATTCAGAAAGCCATGACATAAATGCGTTTAGAAAAAACTAAAAGTCATACAAAGATAACACTCAGTGGAAAGACAATTGCCTAGACTCAAAGTTCTGGTATGCAATTATCTCCCGAGTCTCCCTCCTCTAAAAATGCTGAAACAAAAAATTTCTCATTACATTATGCATCTAAATCACTCACAGGAAAGGAAACCTAAATTCCCTCCCCCTGCATACATTCAAGATAATAAAAAATCCCTTGTTTTCCAACTCACAGTTTGGAAAATTAAAAAAAACTCTACTCTTTCTCTCCCAACAAATAAAACTTTCGATCCAACTCCTCCGTTCTGCAGCCCAAAGTCTATAGACCCAGCCAGAAAGTGGAACCCTTGCTTATTCTGTCACTGGCTTATTTAACTTTTTCCTTCCTGTGACTTTTCAGTTTCATAACTGATTCTTGGAACTATCCCCTTATCAACTTTAATCTTTTACAAACATTAGGAATATGAATATATTAATAATCATATTTCATATTAAAATATGCACCCATATACTCTTCCACAAGTAACATAATGGATCTTCTTCTTCTTTTAATCTCACAACCATTTAAAGCATGTTGGGCAGATTTGACGTAATTCTGGCAGTAAAAATAGGCCTGATTTTAGGGGGCATAACTAATTATTTCACCATTAGATCTTTCTGAAGTTTGGATATGTTATTATAATCCTAGTTCTCCACATTCTCACCAAGGCGATTTTGAAAATAATGTCTCAGTCAAAAGTTACAGGTCACTGTTTGAGGGTCTATATGATTGTCAGAAAATCCAACTTGTTGAATTACACTTCCCAGCTACTAATCATTGATCCACCATCTTGAAAATGTCTCCCTATCTACACATATTCCTTGGGTTCGTATAAAACCAAGAAGCTCAGTTTTAAAGAAGGCACAGTATAACATGAATGTTAGAATGTTATAACTTCAAATTTGTGGATCTATTATCGGACATGAATGCAGCATGATGAAATTTCTTCCTCAACACAAAGATAATATGTTTACCAACAACACTGCCCCAAGCATTTAGAAACACAAGGAGGTCCTCTCTCTTTCTTCACAACAATGACACAAATGATTTGGTGGTGTTTTCTAATTCATTCTGCCCATTCATTTGTAACAGTTGCATGGTGAAGAGAAGCATTCAAAGCCATTACATAGAATTGATATTCAAATGATAGAACTTGAGAAAGATAAACTTGACCAGATCCTACATCAATTATGCAGTGCGCACCAATATTGGGGGTCTTAGTTCCTCCATGTTTCTTAATAAAGATTGACCATTCAATGCACATACATTCTGCCTTCCTTATCCCTTGTATGCTGATTACTCATAATCATTTATGAGTTTTATCATTCTTGTGATGGGGAAAGAAAATGGTAGATATTCTTTTATATAAGAATCCCAATGGTGCACATTATTAATATTTCTCTGGGTGCTATCTAATGTATCCATCCAACCAATATTTGATTTCGGGTTAATGCAGTGGCAAACATTGTGATTCTCCTTTCCAACAACTCAAACTTCTCTTCAATGATGTTATACATATAATGACATCATTGGTGATATCCTTCTGGTCACATCATTCCCAGATTGAGGCTCGGCTGTGTCATCTTTAGCAAATTCATCTAAAATATCCTTATTGAATATGAAAGCTGAGCTTCCATCCATCAAGTTGCCTTTTGAACCCAAACAATGAAGTGTGGCAATACTGAAGTTGCTAAGCTCTGATAATTATGTTCTAAACGTCCTTGCTATGCCACCTCGAACCAATGAGTCTGAACTTCATTTATATTGAACCTACGGGATAGGTTATTTGAACCATTAAACTATTTTGAACTACTTTGAACTTCAGTTCAAAGTGGTTCGAAGAGGTTCAACATCTGAAACTGAATTCTGAAACTGTGAAACTTTTTGTGAAGTCCTCTGAACTTGGATTAAATGATCCTTATACCTTTGCTCTAAATCATTGAACTTGACAACCTTAAGCCTGATCTAAGTCTACATGTTGAACCAACAAACCAACTTGGACCTCTGAACCATTGAACTACTTTGAACTGCTTTGAACTTCAGTTCAAAGTGGTTCAACAACTCTAAACTTGAAGCTTTGAAATTGTGACCATATTGGGTACTAACAACCATGAAAACTAAATGATGTTTCTCCTTGTAGAAAGAAGTGGTGCCATAGGTGTAGTGGAGAATGTTCCCCAACTAGTAGAAAGAATCCGCATTGATGTCTAAGCAAATTGGAATACAATATCCAAAGACTGATATGTATCTTTTGAAGTAAAAGAGGAGTCCTCCAACTATTGAAAAGAAGTGTCCACAATCATGTCAATCTCAAAAAAAAGATCAAGTGGTTGAGTGTCAAAGTGTTCCCTCACAAAAAGTGAAGAAGAATTCTCCTCAACAAAGAGAAGATGGATGTCATCAATAATGTCTCCCACATCTTCAATGTAAGACTCCACAAACAACACTGCAATTTCTAGAAGGAAGTCATCCCATGAAGTGAAAATAGGAAGACATGGTGTTTCCTACTACACTAAATCAAGAGCATTTGTGGCTGGAACTGGATCAGTAGAAGCAACAAAAGAATTAGTAGGTATGATCTCAACTGGCGTTGTAGGTACCACAACTAGAGTGACTAGAGGTAGAATGTCCTCTGGTAATGGAGGGACTCATGGATCCCCATATGTTTCCCAAAGACACATCCAAATGTCATGAGGACTACTTGACTTACTAAGAGGAGAAAAAGATTCTTTACTGATACTATTATACATAAAGTGAAGAAGAACAAAAAGATGTCCCCAATTAGTATTAGTTGGAAATATCTTCGAATATAGATAAGGAAACACTTCCTTATGCTCTCTTAGATGATCAATAATCAAAGCACTCCATTTCTGATAGTTCCTTTTTGTCAATTTGAATATTAAACCAAAGTGACACTTTTGACAAGACTCCATGTGATCAAATAATTTATGCACCCCCAAAATCCAAAAAAAAAAAACCCCAATGCATTATTTGGAACTTTATATTTAGTGTGATTACAATGGCCACTTGCCAATTTAGGGTGTAAGTGGACTTCTGATTTTGATGGTTACAACAAAAAATATGAAGCTATATTAGACTCAACAAGATAAGACACAAGACCTCTCACAAATCTAATTAATTGCAAGTGCCAATAGGCCAAAATGAGACCAAAATTTGAAAGCACTATGTCAAAATTACTCAAACTGATATGAGATCTAGA